>MU968382.1:11319036-11710046 GCA_034641835.2 Pinus albicaulis | reverse complement strand
ATAAGCTTTCCTAGTAGGGTCTCATCATCAAACACTAGGAATATCAAGGATGTATTCATCAAATCAACAACATGTGTTGTTGGCTGGAGTGTTCAAGAGACTTTCGGATCCTATTTGCTTCCTTTTCCATACTTGTGTAACCTTATTCTTTGGCTTGGTTGACATAGTTTTAGCTTTTTGAGGGACCCAAGTCAAGTTACAATCACGAGCCATTTGTCCAATGTTATGGCAATTGAAGCACTCCATCTTGTTCGTGAATGAGAGATCGTGACTTCTTCTTGCAAAATTACTTCTAGGAGATTGAAGGGGACCATTTTATATGTCTTTGTGATATTCCCTACAATGTTTTGCCATGTGCGCAAAGTTTGTACAAGAATAGCAATAACCGAGAAACATACTTTGGTACCTGCGAGATAAATATTTCCTTGATGTACTTCTGAAGTCTTTCTGCCTTGGAATTTTTTGATGATATTCATTTCCTTTCGTATTCTTGACATTATCTGCAAGTCTCCTTGGAGTAGGATTTCTTCCATTGTTGTCTTGACTCTTCTCCTTGCCTTTGCTGGAACTGGGAGTATCAACATTTATTCATGGCTTCTTCACATCCTTATAGTTTGAAGCATTATCATTCTTGCTTGAGGATTCACCTGCATAGCCAAGCACTGATTTATCAAGGGGAGACCTTTGATGACTTAGGATGTCATCTAGGGTTTGAGAACTCTTCAAGTTATTATTCAGCGAGACAACTTCCTTTTTAAGAGTGACAATTTCTCCTTTCAATTTTTCAAAAATATTCATCTTTCATGACTAGTTGCTTCTTCATTTCTTCGATCATCCTTGTTGCTTCGTGTGCTTCGATTTTAAGGGAGACAATATTTGATTTCGTTATGAAGATTTATCCATTCTCCTTTGCTATACTGCTCTCCATTTCTTCTTTTATTTTTGTAGCTTCACATGTTTCGGCCTTGAGAAGGTTGATGTTTGATTTTAGTTTGAAGATTTCTTCATCCTTTTATTCTAGTTGGCATATCATGGTGTTTCTCTAATTTTCTTCCTCATCAACTTGTCCTTCTATGAATTCCAAAGTTTCCATCAGCTTCTCGACTCCTTGCACTTGTTTCCTTCCTTCTTCTAGTTGAGATCTAAGAGAGAATACTTCGTCCTTGTATTGACCAATCTCTGCTTCAAGATTGTTCAGGCTCTTAAGTCTTTGTTCAAGGTGGCTTGACAAAGTTTCTTCTCTTTTCTTTGCCTTATCCAATTGATTTGTCATAGATATGACTTCTTCATGATGCTTTCTTTTGTTTTGATGAAATTTCTCCTTAAGTTTGGCGAGCTCCTCATCTCTTTCTTGTACTTGAAGCTTGTCAAAGTCAACTTCCTTCCTTGTCTTGTCTTGGTTACCAACTTGTGCTTTCTTCTTAAGTTCCTCATTTTCCTTTTTCAACATGTTAATCTCTTTCATTGAAGCCATAAGTTTAGTCAGGAGATCTTCTTCAAAGTCCTCTTTGTTCTCTTAATTTTATAGGTCTTCTTTAGCCTTGTTGTCATCTCTCTTATCTTCAGTTTCCTTGATGGGTTCTAGATTTTTTTTCTTGTTTTCCATCATCCTCTTAACTAGAGATCATTGTTAATGCCCCTTTTGAGTGAAGATCATGAAGTTTGTCCCACAAATATTTTTTTGATGAGAATTTTTCCATTTTGGCCTTTATAAGATCAGGTAACCCATTCAAGATTCCTTTTCTTGCTCTTGTATTATACTCCTTTTATTCTCCTTCCATCATGCTATCAGTAATCATCGATTCCCATACTTCCATGCCTTCAACCATTACGAAATTTCTCATTCTCATCTTCCATACATCAAAGTTTCCATTGAACAATGGAACTTTCACAAATTTATTTTCTTCATTTTTCATGGTTGAGGAAGAGACATCTTTATAAGGATTAGAGGCTTTCTTCCTTGGCTTTGCCATTTGTGTTCTAATGATCAACCTTCAAGTTTTTAGGGGCTTTGAGTGAAGGTATTGGCTTTGATATCAATTGTTGGAAATATTGAGAGGGGGGGTGAATCAATATTTCTTTTCAATTGTTATTTTTACCAGTTAGATCACTTATATTTAGAACACGAAATTAATAATAAGAATAAATTATTTTATTAATTTCTTCTTTACAATAAATCAAGTATAATATATGTAGGGCTCCAACCCTAGATGAATACACCAATTTTCAATCCCCTAGGCTCCAACCTTGTCAATTTTGAGGCATCGACCATAAGGGCTCCAACCCTACATCTAATTCAGGCTCTGACCTGGTTTCTTGAAGACTCCAATGAAAAACTCCAACAAGCCTTCACTCATGCTCCAAAAAATTCTTAAGAAGATTGATTCTAGATTTGCTTCAAGGCTGCTCCAACATCTACTACAAAAATATCTTCAAACTCTCATCAACATACTTTACTGTCCAAAGCTCCAATTGCTCTATTGTTCAAGAGCATCAATTGATGCTTTTGCACTTAGTTTTGTGAACAATACATCAATATTCAAGCCACTGCAATCTGAGTTGAAGTCTAGTGACAACTCACTAATCCTCCATAGGATCTTGTAGCATATATAATATGAGTGAGACTTCTCCACACAAATCTGAAGTGTTAAGTCCAAGCACCCAAATGGTTGTCTAAGCTCTTGTAGCTAATTTGAATGCAGAAACCCAAACAAGTTTGAGATGTTGACCTTAATTCCTAAGTCTAAGCTTTATATCATGAGTTTCTGTGGAAGTTTATATCATTGTTTTGATCCAAGCATATGTCTTTATCACAGGTCCGAGAGGTATGACAGCTCCTGAAGTATTTGCAGCTCTCTGTATAGGTCTGAAGGTATTGCACACAGGTCTAGAGTCTTTTGCACGAGATTTATAGAAGATTGTCCCTCCTCAACAAAACAGTCACAAAGTTATTACATCCCCCTAACACATGTCTGAGTTCTCAGTCCTTTAATCAAGTCATAATCCTTTAGTTTAAGCCTTTGTTCCTGTCATACTTTTATTTTCCAAGTTGTTGTGTGAACTTAGTTTGAGTTTTCTAGAATCCGATCAGTGTAGTCAAGCACAGTCATTGTAATCTTCAAGAATCCGAGCCAAAATATCACTGAGAAACCCTTATCAAAAATGCCCTCGTCTCTTCCTTCTTTTGTTCACGAGTTGTGCACAGTTCTTTCTCTTTTTTGTGTTGTTGACTGAGTTAAACGGTGAGAAAATGAATCTCGGACTGTATATAAATAATCTTCTTTTTAATGAAAACTGAAAAGCCACGTCCCTGTTTGGAGGCCGACATGAGTTAGGGTAGCACATGTCGGCTCAAGGACGGATTTATTTCCTTGACTTGAAAAACTCATATCTCCCAAACCACTTGCAGTTTCGGGCCAAGTAATAGCTCATTAGAAAGGAAAAATTATGCTCTAAAAGATGGCATAGGTATCAAATTAAGAGGCTACCTCTAAGATAGTAAAAAATATTTTTTAATGTGACTGGTCATTAATTAGTGCAGAATTTGAGGTAGGGCAGATAGGCTTCTCTTGTTAGGCTTCTTCATGGTTTTGGCTTCTTCATTTTTAAACACCTGCATCATACGATCATGGTAGGACACCAGCAAAGAGTGTATTACATAGTGGCGCAGTGATATGTTATAGGTAGTATCATTAGGAAGGTCTCTTTCAATCATCAATTACGTCATCAATTTGTTGGAAATATTGTCATTGATGGCAAAGGACATGGTAAAGGAGGAGCACCTGAAACAACAACAAGGCAGCAGAGAGGTAGCAGAGGCAGCAAAAAGAGAAGCAAGGAGCAGTATCAGTCAAGGAGCAGAGGAAGCAGTGAATTGAAGCAGATTTGTCCAGAGATAGAGTAGGAGAAAAAGGCCATCGAATTATATGTATAGTCTCTGTGAATTATATGTATAGTCTTGATTGAATTCAGTAGGAAGGATATTTGAACATTTGATTCATAGATATCGGGTTGCTAAGGCCATGATACAGTGAGCAATGGGGAATGTATAATCTGATGAAGCAGCGCGTTATAGTATGCGGAGGAGTCGTGTTGAAACATTGATGAACCAAAGGATAAATTGACGGAACCTTGAGCCGAGTCATATGGTGGTAGCACAGAATAATTGAGGCAATTGCTGTGTGTGTACAGAAGCGAGTTTAATTGAAGGCGAAGAGCGGAATTCATAAACAATGAAGGTGGACGGAACCCTGAGGAAGAAAGTAGTGGAACCTTGCAAGAGTGAACAGTAAAGGCGGGTTTCTAGTTTTCATCGCACCACCTTCGACGGGCAAGCGACATTCAAGAAATCGGAGTGATTCCATAGAACGGCTGACACGTGGCATACGACGGGGGCCCAAAAACCGCTCTCATCGCGCATTATCGTTCGTGCAACTATGGCAAGCGATATCCGTCGGATCAGTGTTGGCTACACAATACGTTATTAACCGTCGATTGGAGAATTGCATTAACGAGTGGGCTCCACGAAACATGTACGTATTATAATATGTATCGGGATTGATATGAAGGTTTAATATGGTGGATTAACGCAGATACTTATGTGCGATGGTGTTTCTTTTATTCAATTTATTATAAAGCAGGCTATCACATTCTACACAGTGGCCACTATATAATAAATTTTATTATAAAAGTTGAAGGTTGACCAGAATTCTTATAAGTGCATTAGATTCAGAGTTTGGATTTAACTGTATATGCATATAAATGAAATACAGTCTGATGTTATAAAGGTTATAAATTTTTGATTGGGGAGCAGATATTTTTTTTATAAATAAGTCAAAGCATTTCCTATAAATATGGAACTAAAGGTTATACTGTTGATGGTTCATGATAAAGATTGTGAGTACTGATATATCCGTGTTGTTAAAAGGGTTTTATAAAACGCCGAGAGTTATGTTAAGTTTGATTAAAAGGCAGTAGTACATACAAAACTTATATAACTGCAATGAACAAGGAATTGAATAAAGGAGAAAACAAAAAAGAGAGTAAGGTTGGAGGAATGTGTATGGAAAAGGAAAAAGAGAGGAGAGCATGTAGAAATGAAAATTCGGTGAACAAGAATATGTACAGGAATGAATTGGATAGGTGAATAAGCATAGAAAACGGGAAAATGTGCAAAAGACAGTGAACAAAGTATGCAAGACAGTGGCATGACTGCAGCAGAAAAGACAAATCCAGTAAAGCCAAAATCCAGAAAAGGAGCTGAGTGAAATTGAAGTGTGTAACTGAAAATGTGAATGTAAATGTTTTAATTGTTTTATTGTTTGTGATGCAAAGGCAAGTGTCTAGAGGAAAAAGAAAAATCCCATTGTAACATTGAAATTTGTACATATTGTTATATTCTTAATAAGTTGGATAAAGAATTGAGAAGGCAGAAGTCAAAGAGTCATGGTTGTTCACTCCAAATTCCTTGTGGAATACAAACAGTCATGTAATGAACTCTATATATAATATCAACCTGATATGCATAAAGAGTAAGAGAGAGTAAGGATAGAGAATGCAGAGTATAGAAGATTGAGGCAGAAAAGTTAAGGAAGAGAGGAACAGAAGGAGATGCTACAGAACAGAGCAGATACCTGAAGTAAATCAACAAACATTTATTTAGATAAGTTGAGGAAGTTGGAGCTTCCCTATCAAGTTGAAGCTTGATAGCTGTCAGTTGTAGCTAACTGAGGTTGGAGCCTCTTGTGGGTTGGTGCCTAAAAACAAGGGTGAGACGAGAACAATGGTAAGAGAGATCACAACAATCCACAAGTATGGTTTCATTAAGTATAGTTCTTCACATCATGGGCTTGTACTTGGGGACTAGATCGCCAATTAGACACTTGGAAACTTCTTAGGGCAAGACATCATCATCTGGAACCATACATCTCATGAATATTGACATTTCAGTCAAATCCATATTGACATAAATTACAACCTTGATTAACAAGCATCTCCATGTAGGTATCAGCATCCTTCATACATGCTGACACGTCTCACAAAGATATGCATTATCAAGGGTCTCCATCTTAAACTTTCATCAGAGTCTCCATATCTTTCCGAGAGATTTTCCAGTCAAGTTTTCTAGGTCTTCAAGGATGTTGATTGTCTTTACCATGGTTGCACTTCTCACGATTTCTTCCTCTTTTTTCTTCACACATTTTATTTCATCCCCAAGAGCTTCCAATCAGAGTTCCTTAATTGTATTCAACCACCTCATACTCCATATGAGAACATATTATGTTGATTTCATCTAGTGTGAACCATGCCTTTCGGCAACGTTTGCATAGGATGAGATTTCTTTTTCTTTTGATCATACTTCTAAAGAAGTATATTTTCTGCAACCGTATGACATGACTTCATAATTTCCAATGTAGAAATATATACCTTTCTTTCCTTTGTGATCATCTAGACTTTTCTTGTAGCAATTTTCCTTAGAATGAAGGAGCTTCATTCTATCGACCTACTTCATCAATACATCATATCCTAATCCCTTGAATTCTACAAGTTAGAATTATTGATGAAACATTTGCTTCCTTTCTAAAACAGTGAATCCAATGAGGATCCCAATAGAATTTTTTTCATATTCTTACCAGCACATGTTTCCATATTGATTAATGAATGATGAACCTTGACCTAGATGATTACCTTTTCTTTCATAAGTGTCATTATAGTGAGGTTTCCAAGACCCACATACTTCATAGCATTATTGTCACATATTTTGTTCCAGACATCCTCCTATGACAAGTGCTCTTATTTCAATGATTCTATCATGATGCATTTATCTAATTTACAATGCTTCATATCTTACAATTTTACAATAGACAAATACTTTACAGTGAAGAAGATTATCTCAATCATAGTAGAGATCTCTCACTTCTTCTTTCTTAGACTTCTTTGTCTATGGTTCTTCCAATTCTCCAACAATATGGGCTTTTTCCATTTTTCTCTTTTCCTTATTAGATTTAGGACAGTCTCTTTTATAACTCTTTTATAATTCCCAAGTTCGTGACATCCATAGAATCTTATCTTATCTATGTTGCTTTTTTTCTTTTGAGGGTCAAATCTACCAAATCTTCCCTTTCTCCTTGTCATGGCAGCATAGGCTTGCTTTTCCTCATTTGGTCTCATATCAATTTTTGTTTTCAACCTGGTTTCATCTATCTTACATAGAGACCAAAGATCTCGGAATGGTGTGGCTTCTTTCTTCCTATATATACTTATAGTGAAGTTTTCCCATCCCTCTGGAGGAGGGATTAATTCCATTATGGCCATTTCTTTAATAGACATAACTTCTCCCAATTCTTGTAGTTGATCTCGTATTTCAGAGATCTTCATGAAATATGAAGTTATTCCTTCCTCCTTTGACAACTTTAGCTTGGATAGTTCTTGCCTTAGAGAGATTACTTCTCCTACAGTACTCACAGAGAACAGGTCCACAAATTTGTTATATATTTCTTTTGAAGTTTCTAGTTTTTATACATATGGGATGAGAGAGTATTTTATGGATTCTAAAAGAATCCTCTGGGCTCTCACTTTTCTCTTCATGTTTTTGGCATGTGCTTGAGTATCTTCTTTTGAAGGTAGAGTTGATGACCCTTTGATATGGTCCATGACTTCATTCTCAATAAGATTCAGATCTGTCATTTTCTTCCATGCAAGAAAGTTTGAAGCCCCAACCAATTTGTTGCTTTCCTTGCAAAAAGACATTTTGACAGATTCATATGAAGTCAAAAATATACTTACTTGTGTAGATGCCTTCTTCTCTGCTTGCTTTCTCCTAGAATTTGATGATGATGTAGATAGTTGAAAGACCCCTTGATGAAGACAGTTTCCTTCAAGAGTGGTACAAGAAGGTAGATCACATTAGACTTTTGATGATGAATCAATGATGGCTTGATGATGTCTTCAATAATGTTGACTTGGCTTCAACAAGAGAGATATATTTAGAATCTTTGAAGATGAAGATCACACCATTGATCTTGCTTTTCCTTGGAAGGAGCTTGATGTATAAGTCCTTCAATTTTGAGAGAGGATCTTTGAGGTCTCTTGAAAGTTCTTCAACTTCTTTGCAAACTTCTTCTTGAAAGAAGATATTTGATGTCTTCCTTGAAACTTGATCCTTGAGTGTATTCTTGCTACACTGCCCTTTTTTGTCTTCAGCGCCTAAGCTTTGATACCATGTTGAGAAATTGAGGGCTTTTATTAAATTTCTCTTCTTGATAAATACTTGTGATTTACTTTATGCTTCTGTTATCCTCTTGTATTCTACAGAGTTCACTAGGTGACAATTGATCTTAGCATTCTTTTTCTATCAGCTAACTTTAAAAATCTCACTGCCTTCATTATCCTAAATAAACCTTTTTCACTATATTTCGTCTCTTCCCTTTCAAAATTTACCTTGCTACTCCTAAAAAGAATTCATTTAGGCTTATTTCTCCCATTTTCACTCTCCCTCTTTACCTAAAAGTTTCATTCACTCATTTCCTCCTCTAAAAACCCACTTCCCCTACTAAAACCCTTCATAAAAACCCTCCCTTCCTCATTTTCCCTTATATACACAAAAACAATGTAAAAACAGCTTTTTACATTATTTCAAGTCTAAATATTAACCTATCGAGACCTTATTGTTTTATATATTAAACTATGTTCTTAATATATAAACCCGACTCTTTTTATTAAGTCGAGCCCTTTTTATTTTTAGCCCCCGTCACCATACAACCGTAACCCCGGCTCTTTTTTTTTCTTTTTCTTTTTTTATAAATTTTGCTAATTCTATTATGTAAACATACTCTGTTACAAAACTGCTTTCGCTCAGTCAGCAGAGCTTCGAAATCGGGCTTCGATGTGCAAGTTTTTAACAATTTCGACGAACTTCCGCAGCGGGAAACCGCCCTTTCAAAAAAAAAAAAAAGTTGCACCGCCTCGGGGAAGGAAACCGGTGGATAGTCCATTACATTCGCATATATAAAAACGATAGAGGGTTCGCTCTACCAGGCGCAAAATTTTCTATTGCCATAAACAACAAAATTCCGTAAAATCTTGCGTATAATGGGAATTAGATACCACACCGAATTAAGCGCGGCAGAAAACTCGAGGTGGTGGGGTAGGAGAAGGCTTACCCTCCTCCACGCGACATCCGAAATGCTCCTTCCGGATCTTCCTCGCAAGACCACTTTTGAACTCCATCTGCCTAAGTGATTTCGTATCCACCGCATAGAGAGTTGAGCCAAATTGGGAGAGGTAAGGCGGGTAGCGCCTGCAGACCAGCGGGAAGAAGTTGCAGCGAGGGCTGCCTGTGAACAAGGGGCATTCTTCCTGCAGGGTTATGGTGATGTAAGCCGTGATAGTGGGACGATTGAAGGCACAATCGAAGTGGAGCTACGCTCTTTGCGATGTTTGCCTTAGAAAGTGACTTCCAGAAGGACGGGGGATAGCTGGAGCATGATTCGGATCGCTAGGGGTAGGAGAAGAAGGTCGAAAGCCCTGGGCAGAGCTAGGAGGGTGGTCATCTTCCCAATGACTGAGGGGGTCCTGAGAATGCTACCTCGCAGTATTCTCGGTAGAGGGCACATCGCCGAAATTGGACAAGGGATGCTCACTCATCTGCCTGCCACGAGTAGCACCTTGACGACACCTCATATGTTGTCTAAGTCTAGGCATAGTTGTCGCAGCGGATTGCAAAGGCCAGAGGCGAGGAGAATTAGCTTGGACAGGAACAAAAACACAATGAGATCCAGGGGGGATCTGCCAATTGATATTGGAGTGACAAAAAGTGCTATGAGAAAAATGGCAGCCTGGAGTAGTTTCTATGCAGCTGAGCAGCAAGCAACACCTCCCTGTGTGAGTTCGGGCACTGGGCTCTGCACAAGCCGCTGGGCACGCACTGAAAATAGGATTCATTGAGTTGCAGGGTGGGTAGGAATGGTCTAGAAAACTCGAGACTCGAGCCATTAAGAGCCAACTGAGCAGACCAAGGATGGAGAAGAGCTGACGCTGGTGAATTAATGACTTGAGAGCTGGCGTCTTTAATTCAGGTGTGATGGAGCCGCGGGGGGCCATATGGCCTCCCCATGCGAAGCCCCTTGGGAGGTGCCCCGGGACAGAAGTCCTATCAAAACATTTATTCATCCGCATCCGGAACCGTAACCGTCTACATAGCCCCCGCTTTTTAATTATTAAAGCCCCCCGCACCTTATTCAAAACCCCTCATAACCCTTGCTTTTACCTATTAAAAGGCGCATTCGATTGCTTTATGAAGACCCTGGGCCCTGCTTTCCATTAAACCCCACGCCCATTCATACTATGCCACTTGTCCTCGGGCTCCACCTTCGAACTTCCCCGCCGCTCCCGATGCTTGCGACCACCGTTGATCTCATTCCCCGAGATCCAATGGTTGATCGCTCTCATCGCAAATAAAATGGCGTGAGGGTTAAACGAACCCCGTCCGCGCAAAATGGGTGGTTTTCACGCGCCACGCGGCATTCGTTGAGTGGAATCGCACGTCTCCGCCCAAAACCGTTACCGCCTCCCCAATCGCGCGAAAACCGCCTTCCATGCTCCCAAAAACCACTTCTCCATTTCGCACCAAAATCAAATACCACCCTCCATTTCAAACGATCCAAAGCCCTGTGGCTCTGCGATGGAGCCTCGACCCTCCATTAACGCTTCCACGATGCTTCGAAGCCCAAAAATCCTCTGTAAACACAGTAAAAACCCTCCCAACGCATGTTTTAAAGCTCACTGTTTGTTTTGTGTGCAGGTTTAATGGCGGAAATGCATAAAATGCATTTCAAAGGTCCAAAATCGATTGAATGAGTACTTTGGGTAACGATCCAGAGGATTTGTTCTGTTAAGAAGAACCAGAGGTGAAAAATTCAATGTTTAAACCCAATGAATCATGATCATGGGTGTTATTTAAACCCTCCATCAGCGAAAGGATGCATCCCTGCGCAGAAAACCCACACAGATAGACACAGTGAAGAAACAAAGCAGTGAAGGTTAAGGGGCTAACCAAGGATCAAAAGACAAATCAAAAGATTAGCCACAAAGCAGAAATTAAAGATGATGAAGACAGAAAGCAAAGCTTAAAGATCAAAGTTTTAATTGATAAAGTCAAAGATTAAAAGCAGGATCAAAGGAAAAGACAGTAAGACAATTTAAATAGATAAATCCAAAGTTTAAAGGCCTAAAACAGAGTTTTAAGAATAAACAGAAGCAGGTTAAACCCAGAAACAAATTCGAATGACCACATCACAGCATTTACTTCTTTAGAAGGATATTTTGCCACTTACAGCTTGTTTTCTTTCAATAAAGCATCAAATAGTTATTACAAACAGTCAAAGATATTTTTTATCTACCCAGCAGTTATTGTAAAGTTATTGAAAAAGCCTTAAAGTCAAACATTTCACAGAATTAGCTCAGAAGTTAAATTAGGAGTTATTATTTCAGAGACACACTCTCAGATATTTTTACCTTGGGCCTTACATGGTCTCAAAGGTCAAAAACTCATTAACTCTGTAATAAATGACACCTGAAGTCCTAGCTTAGCATCACCTCTTCATTTACAGATAAATATTGCATGTAAACTTCTTTTTTAGTGTTGGTTAGTTGGTGGTTATTTCACTGATTTATGTTGTTGAGCTAGTTGAGGATTGCTAGGTTGGATTTGAGAAAGCTCTGAGTTGCAGAGAGATATTGTACATGAAGTAATGTAACTGTTTTGATCATCAGTAATACAAGCACGTTCACAGGATTCTTTAGCTATGTTAATGGTGAAGTTTTCCTCATTTGTCATTGTTTTTCATATGTTTTCCATTCTGTCCATATTTCTCTGATAAAATAACAAAAAATTTAGAGTATGATATGTTGTCTTGGCACCCTATTTATGTCTGCTTTCTTTATCTTAATGTTTTCTTCTGCAAGGTCTGATTGGAGAATTCTTAATTGCTCTCCAGTTTCATCTAGCTTGTTGTCTTAGAAATTATTTAATAGATTCAAACCAAAGAAGTCTATGGTAAGCCTTGTCCTTTGGTGTAGCTTGAAATATTGTTTTTAAGGCCTTTCTTTGAAGTATACTTAGTAGAGTCTAAACCAGGGAAGTCTATGGCATGCCCTGTCCTCTAGTTTGCCTCCAAATGTTGCTTTGAAGGTTTTTTGAGTGTTGAGTTAAAGAAGATAGTTTTAGCTTGCTCTTTAGCTGCTCTCACTGTTATCTTAAATGTTTTCTTTATCTGAAAGTAATTCTAGGATTGTTGGATTGTTGTCTTAAAGGTTTGCTTATTAAACTCTGGCCAAAGAAGTTTATGGTATGCCCTGTCCTTTGGTTTGCCTCCAACAGTTACCTAAAAGGATTTTCTTGTTAAAGTAGAGCTAGAAGATTCTTAACTGACTATAGCTTTACTGCCTTCACAACTTATTATGGTTTCATATCACAATTTAATCTAAGAGATCCACTTGATATAGTTAGATTGCCCTATGAAAACCCTTGCAGAGTTGATGAACAATTAAATCCTTTTATGACTCCATAGCCCAATGGATTGATGTTTTCTCATGGTCTCTTTATTCAACTGAAACATCCCTTCAATTGATCCCACCACATATCTATCAACCTATCAATTAATTCAACCAAAACAAACAAGTCCTTAGAACTTCATAACTAGCCTAATATCATAAAACAAAGAGCATAAAGACATATCATCTTAAAACACATATATAAGAGAGATCCCTCTCTGAATCCGGGAAGGCTAGGTCCTAAGATTCCAAAGTGGTTCTAATGTGACTCCTACAATGTTTGTTCTTTCCAATCTTGCAAATCACAGGGAGCTAACATAGTGGCGAGCATACTGGGGAATATTGAGTAATAAACAACCTCAAAAAACTCAGAAAACCTCATTTTTTAAACTCGGACGAATCAAGTGTTAGCCAAGAATGGTTCCTGGTTGCTGATGGTGGACAACAGCGAGCCATAAAACAAGTAAAAATCCTCCACCTGGTGACTCCACTGGTTTTCAATAGGCCTGCTGACTCCTCTGGTTTTCCATAGACTCCACTGGGAAACTTATTTTATCATAAAAACATCAACAATACCCAATCAAAAATACTTTGTGAATTAAGTATTTCTTTCACAGTTTGGTTTGTGTCTTCCTTCACAATTTGGTTTGTGTGTTAACACTGTTATACTTTTTCAACCTTTCTGATTTGTTGGGTTCAAAGTTATGGCTTCCAAAAGAATTCATACCAGATCCCATCCTGACCCAAATCCTCCTGCAATAGTTGACAATCCTGAAAGCATCCTTAGGAAGTCTCCTCAGTCCAAAAGTTCAGTTGTTGACGGACCAATCCACAAAGCATGTTCCTTAACTGAAAACCTTAAAGACTTGCAGAATATCCTACCTGACCCACCCCTAGAACAAAGCTTGTCTAGGACTAGATCTCAAAGTTGGATAACTCAGATAGTTTTACACCCATCTACTCTACAACAAAATTATGTTGCACTAACTTCATCCCCCACTGTTCACCTTCCTCCGTTTAACCCTGTACCTCCTGTTGTAAACCCTCCACTTGTTAACCCTCCTTTGTTTCCACAACCACATATCATGGCAACATGGTAGGCTCCCCTGGTCCTTCCTTTACCTTTAGTTGTTATACCACAGGACTATCAGTCCAAGATTCCTTTATATGATGCAAGTATATCTACTACTACTCAACAACACGTGGACAGAATGAATGACTATTGTGATAGACAAGAAATAGATGATGAAACTGTTAAACTTAGAATTTTTGCTCAAAGCTTAGGGGGAGAAGCAAGAAAATGGTTTAAAGGCTTAACCCCTAACAGTATAAATGACCTCCCTGCTTTCCATCAACTATTCTTAAACAAATGGAAAGTCAAGAAAAATCCTCTTCAAATACTGTCAGAATAAGATAACCTTAAGAGAAATGATGGAGAGAGTGTCCAAGACTACTACACTAGGTTCAATAGTGTATACAATGCACTCCCTCCCCACATGAAGCCTCCACAAGGCCTAGCCCTAGTAAAATTTCCAAATGGATTTGATCCAAACATGTCTTATCAATTAAGACAAAGAGACCCCCTCACCTTATAAGACATGCAAACGGGAGCAGTGAGTGTAGAGGCCAACCTAAACGCTGAAAGGGCTAGAATAAGAGCAGAAAAGAAGGTTACATACAAAGAAGCAGTTGTACCATCCACATCTAATGCTAAAATTAACAGCCTAGTTAGGACAATGGAGAGTGTTAGGATATTCCGACACATAGGAAATAGTTAAGAATAACTTAGTCTAGTGTAGAGTTAGGTAAAGTGTGTTTCTTTACCATGTAAATTTGTAACTTATAATCCGACAGTCACAATTTGTAGTGATCCGACAGTTATCTCTCACCTCGGTATTAACGGCACTTGATCCGTGGCTTAACACCTGATTGGTCCATGATCTCTATTTAAAGAGCATGGAGGGTCATTTGTCCGGTAACCGTTTATGAGAGAAACATATGTAACTTTTCTTTTATATTAATAAATTCCCTGAAGTGGCCGCGTTGGCTCAGGGCGTGGACTGTTTCCCTCTTTGAGAGTTTTAACCACGTGATTATACTGGTGTACTGATTTGTGATCTGTTTGTGAGCAATGACCTTTGGTTCTTGATCTACGGAACTTACCCTGTACATTCCTACATGGTATCAAAGGCTCCTACTAAGGTTTTAAAGAATATAATCTGAAGTAGGGTTGCTCAATCAAAACTGTAAAGATGTAAGTCACTTTCGTGTTTTTGGAAGTGATGCTTGGGCCCATATTCCAGATGCGAAACATAAAGCCTTAGAACCTAAGAGTGAAAAATGTATTTTTGTTGGATATTCTAAAGATGTCAAAGGATATAGACTTTTTCAACCCAAATCCAAAAATATAATCATTAAAAGAGATGTAAAGTTTGATGAAAATATATCGGCCTGCGAGCCTAGTTCAGCGGGTGTGCCACCTTTGGCTTGCGAGCCTGATTTGGCATATGTGCCACTTCTCTCTCTCTCTCTTCTATTTTTAATATCATTCCTTCTAGTTCAGATGATGACAGCAAGGATGACAATCCTCCTCCAACTCGTGAAATTGTTCCTTATACTCCATCGCTTCCAAGATGGGTCCGCTCTACTTGGGATGCAGCAGGTTCTCTTGCAGGTGACCCTGCCAATTGTCGACGTACACGTTCTCAGTTCGAAAGAGCTTCTTCCTTATTGGCTCAAGTTCCAGAAAAACTTGATCCAGAAACCTTTGAAGAAGCCTCTGGTCATCCAGATTGGGATGAAGCTATGAATGAAGAGTATTGTTCCTTATTGAAAACAATTCTTGGGATCTTGTTCCTCTTCCAAAAGGAAGAAAACTTGTCAGATGCAGATGGGTTTACAAAACAAAGTTTGGACCAGATGGAAAAGTGGATAGACATAAAGCTCGTCTTGTTGATAAAGGATTTTCACAAGTTGAAGGCATTGACTATACTTAAACCTTCTCCCTTGTCGCCAAAATGAATTCTATCCACCTTGTTCTTTCCCTTGCTGCCTCCTTTAAATGGGAAGTCCATTAGATGGATGTTAAATCTGCCTTCTTACATGGATATTTGCATGAAGAAATATACATGGAACAACCCCTTGGCTTTATCCAAAAAGACTCCAGCCTTGTTTGTCACCTTAGGAAGTCTCTCTATGGTCTCAAACAAGCTCCTCGAGCTTGGTATGCCAAAATGGATAGATTTCTCTTAGATAATGGCTTTTCTAGGTGTCATTCTGACAACACTGTCTACACCAAGAAGGTGGGTAATTCCTTCACCATCCTTGTTCTTTATGTTGATGATCTTATCCTTACTTGTAGTGATCCAAACCATATAAACCATGTGAAGTCTAGCCTCAAAAAGAAGTTTGAAATGACAGACTTAGGACACTTGCATTATTTCCTTGGTCTTCAAGTCTTGCAATCCAAGGAAGGCATTACCCTCTCTTAGTCCAAGTATGCTTGTGATCTTCTACACCACTTTCACATGGAAGACTGTAAGCCTGCCCCTTCTCCCTTTCAGTCTGGAGTCAAGCTTTCAGTCAACTGTACTACCCCTGAAGTTGATGCTACCTTATACCGTCAACTTGTTGGTAAACTTTTGTATCTAACCCATACTTGTCCTGACCTTTCCTTTGTCGTTGGTCTTGTCGCTCGGTTTATGCACCAACCTCATGAAAGTCACTGGAAAGCAGCTAAAAGAGTACTTCGATATATTCGAGGTACAGTTCAGTCAGGATTCATTACAATGCAAGAGCATCTCCCTTGTTGATTGGTTTCACTGATTCTGATTGGGCTGGTGACCCTGATGATCGAAAGTCCACTGCAGGATATGTATTCACTCTTGGTTCAGGACCTATTACTTGGTCTTGTAAGAAACAAAGTGCCATCTCCTTTTCTTCAGCAGAAGCAGAGTATCGTGGTGCAGTTGAAGCCAGCAAGGAAGCCATGTGGCTTCGTCAAATCCTGTCTGAATTTGGTCTTCATCAGCAGCATCCAACTACACTTTGATGTGATAATCAGAGTGCCATTCAGCTATGTAAAGATCCATTTCAGCATCAGCGTATGAAACACATTGAACTCCACTTACACTTCATCAGAAAACTCATTCATGGTCGTGTTCTTGAAATGCATTATTGTCCAATCAATGATCAGGTAGCCGATATCTTTACAAAGACTCTCACAGAAGTGAAGTTTACCAAACTTCGATCCATGCTTGGAGTTTAAGAAAGTTGTCATTAAGGGGGGATAGGCTCTAATGCCTCCTTCCTTCTCCTATTGTGTCACTTTTGTAAATCCTTCAAACCTATCCCAATTTCTTCTTAAGGGGGGATGTTAGGATATTTAGACACATAGGAAATAGGCTCCTTTTGTGTCACCTTTGTAAATCTTTCAATCCTATCCCAAGTTGTTCTTAAACGAGGATGTTAGTATATTCTGACACATAGGAAATAGTTAAGAATAACTTAGTCTAGTGTAGAGTTAGGTAAAGTGTGTTTCTTTACCATGTACATTTGTAACTTATAATCCGACGGTCACGATTTGTAGTGACTGATGGTTATCTCTCACCTCGGTATTAACGGCACTTGATCCGTGGCTTAACACCCGATTGGTCCATGATCTCTATTTAAAGAGCATGGAGGGTCATTTGTCCGGTAATCATTTATGAGAGAAACATACGTAACTTTTCTTTTATATTAATAAATTCCCTGAAGTGGCCGCGTTGGCTCAAGGCATGGATTGTTTCCCTCTTTGAGGATTTTAACCACGTAATTACACTGGTGTACTGATTTGTGATCTGTTTGAGAGCGGTGACCTTTGGTTCTTGACCTACGGAACTTACCCTGTAAATTCCTACAAAGAGGATGATGGAAAGAATAAACATGAATGAGAGAGCTTGTCCTAGAGAAAACCAAACAACTCCTCAAAACAAAAATCAAAATCAGAACTTTAGAAGAAATCCCCCCAAATTAGACAAAGAGGCCATGATCAGAAAATCATACCTCCTTTCCAAGAAAACTATGTTGATGAGAATGAGGGAATAGTTAAAGAAACAGAGAAAAATCACATAAATCTAATGGGAGTAAACAATGAGGATATTTTTTTCCTCGCTGAGGAAGAACGAGGCATATTTGTACCATATCAAGAAGAAAGCCCAGAATCTGAAGACTACAAACAAGGCTTTGAAAATGCAATCATGAAAGTACAAAGAAAATATGACCTCAGGAGCAAGAAAAACCAAGACACTCCCAAAAGAAAGACCTCTGAAATTTCTGCTAGGAATAATCCTGAAAACATTTCTAAGAAGACAGCGGAAAACACTAACATAGTGGTTGAAAGTTCTGATAAAAATAGAGGAAAAAACAGCCAACCTAGTGGCAAACAAAGTGGTGACCAAAGTAGCACTAGCAACTTAGCTAGTGCTCCTAATAAAATTGTTTTAACTGTTGTTCATAATAAAAACCAGCAAGCTGAATTTGCTGTGAAAACAGTGACTGAAAACTGACTTGAACATTTCGAAAACTCAGACACCTTTCAGCATAGAGAATGAAATTGCCAAGATTAAAATATCTATTCCTCTTACTGAATTAGTCACTCAATATGTATATAAATCCCAACTTTTGAGAGCTTTAAACATAGGAGAAAATGTTGATTTAACTTAAATGATGACAAACATGAACTGTTGTTTGGACTAAAAGTAGAAAGAAAATTTCAAGAGGGAGGTGTCCCTCCATTTTATGTCAGTTTAAACATCCATGACAAGATTCTCCACAATGCCATATTAGACTTTGGTGCTTCACACAACCTTATGCCAAAAGTAGTGATGGAAAGATTAGGCCTTGAGATAACTAGACCATACAAAGATTTATACTCTTTTGTTTCCATCAGAGTTAAACGTCTAGGCCTAATCAAAGACTTATATGTTAATCTAGCCCAAATACCAGCGAAAAGCCTAGTAATGGATATTGTAGTGGCTGATATTCCTCTTAAATATGGCGTGCTCCTTTCAAGATCATGGGGTGCTAAACTCCAAGGCACCCTCCAAATGGACATGACTTATGAAACCATCTCTGTGTTTAGTCAACCAAGAAGATTATATAGGGAAATACACATGAAATACATGGTTAGCAGTCAAGAAAAGCTAGATAACTCCCCTCTTTATTCTATCCATACAGATCTTGATTCATTTATTCTTTACAAGCAACGGAAAGTGAGAAAATAATTGTAGAAGAAGAGGAAAAAGAGGAGGAACAGTCAAAACAGTTTGCCCACACCGAATATTACAACAAACATAGTGAAGATCATGGGGAACAAAGCAACCATCAACATAGTGTTGACCATGAAAAACAAAATGAAAATCAACATAGTGGAGATCATAAAAAACAAAATAATGACAAACATAGTGCAGACTCTAAAGAACAGCATGATAAACAACATGATGACAGCGACTACAAACATGATGAGGACCATAATGATCAACTAAATGACAAATCTAAAATTGAACCTCTTTGGAGTATGAGTTTTGATGGTTCTTGTAGCAAAACTAATTCAAGAGCAGGCATACGGGTGCATAACACAGAGAACAATCATGTAGAAGGCCACTCATACAAGCTAAACTTTCAATGCACAAATAACATAGCTAAATAGGAGGCACTCCTCTTAGGACTGCAATTATTGAAGAAACTAGAAGCCAAAAGGATAATTGTCCATGGAGATTCAGAGTTAGTCATTAAGCAGATAAATGGAGAATACACAGCCAAGCATCAAAGATTAAAAGTCTATAGAGATGATGTTATTGACCTCTTGAAAACATTCACAGAATATGAGCTTACCTTTGTCCCTAAGAATCAAAACATCATTGCCAATGGTCTAGCATTTGCAGCCAGCACATGTCAAAAGCCTTATCAAAGCAAACAATACACAGTGCAAGTCAAATATAGACCAGCAGTTCTTGATAACATAAAATAATGGCAAGTTTTTGAATGAGATAAACAAATAGAAGACTTCCTGCAGTCTAGAAATGAGTTTGAAGTGCCAAATTCAGACTCAGAGTATGAAGAAGATTGCCCTGCTGAAGAACAATCTTACCAAGAAGAACCTCCTGACACTGCTGATATAAATCTGTTAACAAAAGAACACACACCTAAAACAGAGTTGTGCACTAATTTAGAAAAAGAAGACTTTGAAGTGCTACAGTCCAACAATGATAACTTGCCAAAGGTATTGGTGCCTCTAGAAGAATTATTTGACTTTAATGATGTTGCTAAAAAGCTAAAAATGGAACCCACAGGATCTGAAATAGAAGAATGCAATATAGGTAGTGAACAAAAACCCAAAATGATAAAAATGTCCAAAACACTGCCAGCTCATATTAAATAGAAATATCCTAAGATTTTTAGGGAATTTACTGATGTTTTTGCTTGGAGTTATGAAGATTTAATATCATATGATACAAAGATAATCCAGCATAAGATACCCCTCAAAGAAAACCAGAAGCCCTTTAAACAGAATTACGCAAAATAAGCCCTATGCAACTACCCCTGATGGAGAAAAAAATTAAGAAAATGTATGATGTTGGAATAATAGTCCCTTTGAGATACTCAGAATGAGTTTCAAATCTTGTATCAGTGAGGAAGAAAACAGGAGAAATTAAGCTATGCATAGACTTCAGAAATTTAAACAAATCTTCCTTAAAGGAAAATTACTCTTTACCAAAAATAGATCACATCTTACAGACGATAGTGGGTTCTAAAAGAATTTCTTTGCTAAATGGATTTTCAAAATACAATCAGGTACTGGTACACCTAGATGATCAACACAAGACGGCTTTCACTACACCTTAGGGCACTTTCATGTATGTGAAAATGTCTTATGGGTTAATGAATGTTGGTGCCACCTTCCAAAAAGCCATGGACATTGTTTTCTCAGAAGAAATAAGTTACTTCATTGTGATTTACCTTGATGACATAACAATGTATTCAAAAACAGATAAAGAATACCTAACTCACTTAAAAAAAGTCTTTGAAAAATGTAGAAAGTATGGTTTGTCTTTAAATCCCAAGAAATCTTTGTTTGGCCTTCAAGAAGGAAAACTTTTAGGCCATATCATATCTGAAGAAGGGATCAAGATTGACTCAAAAAGGATTGAAGGAATATTGCGAATCAATCATCCTAGAAATATCAAAGCGCTGCAATTTCATTGGAAAAATAAATTTCTTAAGAAGGTTCATCCCAAACCTTGCAGAACTCCTAAGAAACATTACCAACATGCTCAAAAGAGAAATAGGAGTCAAATGGACCATAGAAGCAAAGCAATCATTTGCACTGGTAAAACAAGCACTTACCCAAACACTAGTTCTAATCAGCCCTGATTTTACCAAAGATTTCTTCATCTTCTCCTTTGCATCAGAACATACAGTTGATGTTGTCCTACTACAGAAAAACATAAATGGATAAAAACAACCTATTGCATTTTTCAGCAAGGCATTAAGAGATGCACCTTTGACATACAACATAATGGAAAAACAAAATTTTGCCTTAATCAAGGCATTAAAAGATTTTAGAGTTTATATTCTGCACTCACACATCATTGCATTTGTGCCACACTTAGTGGTCAAAGACATCTTAACACAAGATCTTGATGGAAAAAGAAGTAAGTGGATTGTTGTTATATTAGAATATGATCTAGAAATCAAGCCCACTAAACTAATCAAAGGAAAAAGACTGGCTAAACTCATAGCTGAAACAAACTTTCAAGCATTGAACATGAAAATGATTGATGCATTAGATGAGCAGGAGGAGTTGGCAACTCCACTTATTGAAGAATCATTTATGAATTCATTTTGGTATGTTGATATTTTATGTGTTGTTTAATATTAATGTTCTTCCTGGTTTGTCTAAAACAAAGGCTATATTCTTAAAGTTGAAAGTTGTAAACTATTGCATTATAGATAAAATTTTATATTGGAAAAATGTTAGTGGTATATTGTTTAAATGTTTTCCTAAGAATAATGCAGATAAGATCAATCATGAGTTTCATGAAGGAGAATGTGGAGGCCACTTCTATTGTAAAACCACTGTCAACAAAATCCTTAGAGTTGGTTACTATTGGCCCACCCTCTTTCAAGACATCCATAAAATAGTAATTTCATGTCATAAGTGCCAAATATTTGAAGGCAAAAGAAAATTGTTGCCCTTACCTTTACATCTTATCTCTGTTGAAACTCTTTTTCAACAATGGGGCCTAGATTTTATTGGAGAAATCCATCACGCCTCCTCTGCCCAACACAAATGGATCATCGTTGCAACTAACTACTTTACAAAATGGATAGATTCCATCCCTTCTAGAACTGCCACAGACTCAGTAATCATCAAATTCCTTGAAAACCATATTTTGTTTAGATTTGGTCATCCTAGAAACATTATAATTGACAATGCTATTTCTTTTAGATCCAAGAAAATGGTAGATTTTTGCCACAAATATCAAATCACATTGGGCCATTCTACAACTTATTACCCTCAAGGTAATGGGTTGGCAAAATCCTCAAACAAAAGTTTGGTGAACATCATCAAAAAATTGTTGGAAGAAAATAAAAAATCATGGCACAAAAAGCTGGTGCATGCACTATGGGTGGGTGGATTAACAAATAAAAAGTCCATTGGAATGTCTCCCTATCAGCTAGTGTATGGAGCAGATGCAATTTTTCCAACAATTTTAGGAGTGTCAATCATGAAACTAATCCAAGAAGTACAGTATGAATAAAATGATATGCTGAGAAAAATAAATCGGACTGTCTAGTTGCAGCAAACCAGAGAAGAAGTATATAACAAAAAACAGCGAGTGCAGGAAAATATTAAGAAGTTGTTTGATAAAAGAACCAAGGCAAATGATTTTAATATTGGTGACAAAGTGCTGAAGTGGGACTCAAGAAGAGAAGACAAGGGAAAGCATGGAAAATTTGAAATCTATGGAAAGGCCCATACATCATCCATTCTGCAAGAGGTAACAATGTGTTTTTTCTGCAAGAAATGGATGGAACAAAACTATTTGGAGGTCTTGTCAATGGCAGGATGCTCAAACATTATTTTTGTTAAAAGTCTCAATTTAAAGCTTTATTCATTATATATAACATTGTTTCAAGAAAAAGATCAGAAAAATAAACACAAAAACAAAGAGAAAAAAGGAAAAGAGGGTAAATAAAAAGAAAAGGTACAGCCCCATACCAAAAAAAAAAGAATATTTCTGAAAGTGTGCAAATCCAAATGCAACTACTTTGAAAAAATAAGTCATATTCAGTCATACAGCGTAATCATGATTGAACAAGTTTTAAATTTATGTTGATAGGTTAGTAAATGAAGATTTGCCAAGCCATTTAAACTTGGCTTATCAGTAGATTAGATTAGGAAAAAATATTGGTTCCAATGTTCAAAATATGAACCAAGAAAGGAAGAGACGGATGAATAACAAATTCCAAATTACAGCGCTCTTTTGCAAAATAAATCTGTGTGCAGTTTGTACAAAATGCCACAGCTCATGACAAATCAAACTGCTTAATCCTAATTTGATCATGTTTTCAATTTCATGTTTTCGAATTAGAGAATGAAAATCTGTCAAATTGTTTAATCTTGACAAATAAATAGATTAAGTAGAGAATAAAAAGCTCAGCAGTCTAATCTGAGCTTTTGGATGATATAAGTGTAGTAGTAGATAGTTTCATGTTTTCAGAAGAAGAAAAAAAGATGTCAAGGGTTACCAATCTAAATGCACCCATAAGAAGAAAAAATGCTAGAAATATGGTGGGTAGGAGAGTTTCAGTTGAAGTAATCATGTTTTTCAGATTTTAAATATCACTGCTTCAAAAGAATAGCAGCAAATCAGCAAATTGAAGAAAAGGAGTCTGTCAAAGTGAAAATCAAGGCACTGATCTTCTTATTCCAGAGATTTGATCTCTGAGGTTCTTGACACCTCCTAAAGGATCTGTCCTCCCCAGCTGGAGCCACTATTATCCTCCTATATTCTACAGAGTTCACTAGGTGATTGTTGATCTTCTACAAACAGCTAAAGATAACATTATTTGCCTATCAGCTATCTTTAAAAATCTCACTGCCTTCATTATCCTAAATAAACCTTTTTCACTATATTTCATCTCTTCCCTTTCAAAAGTTACCTTGCTACTCCTAAAAAGAATTCATTTAGGCTTATTTCTCCCATTTTCACTCTCCCCCCTTACTAAAGGTTTCATTCACTCATTTCCTCCTCTAAAAACCCACTTCCCCTACGAAAACCCTTCATAAAAACCCTCCCTTCCTCATTTTCCCTTATATACATTAAAACAATGTAAAAAAAATTTCTACATTGTTTCAAGTCTAAATATTAACCTATTAGGACCTTACTGTTTTATATATTAAACTTTGTTCTTAATATATAAACCCGACTCTTTTTATTAAGTCGAGCCCTTTTTATATTTAGCCCCTGCACTATATAACCGTAACCCCACCTCTTACATAACCACCACTTTTTAATTATTAAAGCCCCCCACACCTTATTCAAAACCCCTCATAAACCTTGCTTTTACCTATTAAAAGGCGCATTCGCTTGGTTTATGAAGACCCTGGGCCCCACTTTCCATTAAACCCCGTGCCCATTCATACTCTGCCACCTGTCCCCGGGCTCCACCTTTGAACTTGCCCGCCGCTCTCGAAGCTTGCGACCACCGTTGATCTCATTCCCCGAGATCCAACAATTGATCGCTTTCATCGCAAATAAAATGGCGCGAGGGTTAAACGAACCCTAACCGCGCTAAATGGGTGGTTTTCACCCACCACGCGGCATTCGCTAAGTGGAATCGCACGTTTCCGCCCAAAACCATTATCGCCTCCCCGATTGTGCGAAAACCGCCTTCCATTCTCCCGAAAACCACTTCTCCATTTTGTGTCGAAATCAAATACCGCCCTCCATTTCAAACAATCTAGAGCCCTATGGCTCTGCGATGGAGCCTCGACCCTCCATTAACGCTTCCACGATGCTCCGAAGCCCAAAAACCCCCCTGTAAACGCAGTAAAAACCCTCCCAACGCAGGTTTTAAAGCTCATTGTTTGTTTTGTGTGCAATTTTAATGGTGGAAATGCATAAAATGCATTTCAAAGGTCCAAAATCGATTGAATGAGTACTTTGGGTGACGATCCATAAGATTTGTTCCGTTAAGAAGAACCAGAGGCGAAAAATTCAAAGTTTAAACCCAATGAATCAAGAATATGGGTGTTATTTAAACCCTCCATCAGCAGAAGGATGCATCCCTGCGCAAAATACCCACACAGACAGAGACACAGTGAAGAAACAAAGCAGTGAAGGTTAAGGGGCTAATCAAGGATCAAAAGACAAATCAAAAGATTAGCCACAAAGCAAAAATTAAAGATGATGAAGACAGACAACAAAGAGTAAAGATCAAAGGTTTAATTGATAAAGTCAAAGATTAATAAGCAAGATCAAAGGAAAAGACGGTAAGACGGTTTAAAGAGATAAATCCAAAGTCTAAAGGCCTAAAACAGAGTTTTAAGAATAAACAGAAGCAGGTTAAACCCAGAAACAAATTCGAATGACCAGATCACAGCATTTACTTCTTCAGAAGGATATTTTGCCACTTACAACATGTTTTCTTTCAATAAAGCATCAAATAGTTATTACAAACATTCAGAGATATTTTTTATCTACCCAGCGATTATTATAAAGTTATTGAAAAAGCCTTAAAGTCAAACATTTCACAGAATTAGCTCAGAAGTTAAGTTAGGAGTTATTATTTCAGAGAAACACTCTCAGATATTTTTACCTTGGGCCTTGCATGGTCTCAAAGGTCAAAAACTCATTAACTCTGTAATAAATGACACATGAAACCCTAGCTTAGCATCACCTCCTCATTTGCAGATAAATACCGCATGTAAACTTCATTTTTAGTGTTGGTTAGTTGGTGGTTATTTGACTGATTTTTGTTGTTGAGTTAGTTGAGGATTGCTAGGCTGGATTTGAGAAAGCTCTAAGTTGCTGAGAGCTATTGTACATGAAGTAATGTAATTGTTTTGATCATCAGTAATACAAGCACATTCAGAGGATTCTTGAGCTATGTTAATGGTGAAGTTTTCCTCATTTGTCATTGTTTTTCTTATGTTTTCCATTCTGTCCATATTTCTCTGATAAAATAACAAAAATTTTAGAGTAGGATATGTTGTCTTGACACCCTATTTTTGTCTGCTTTCTTTATCTTAATGTTTTCTTCTGCAAGGTCTGATTGGAGAATTCTTAATTGCTCTCCAGTTCCATCTAGCTTGTTTTCTTAGAAAAGATTTACTAGAGTCAAGCCAAAGAAGTCTATGGTAAGCCCTGTCCTTTGGTGTAGCTTGAAATATTGTTTTTAAGGCCTTTCTTTGAAGTATACTTAGTAGAGTTTAAACCAGGGAAGTCTATGGCATGCCCTGTCCTCTGGTCTGCCTCCAAATGTTGCTTTGAAGGTCTTTTGAGTGTTGAGTTAAAGAAGATAGTTTTAGCTTGCTCTTTAGCTGCTCTCACTGTTATCTTAAATGTTTTCTTTATCTTAAAGTAATTCTAGGATTGTTGGATTGTTGTCTTAAAGGTTTGCTTTTTAAAGTCTGGCCAAAGAAGTTTATGGTATGCCCTGTCCTTTGGTTTGCCTCCAACAGTTACCTAAAAGGATTTTCTTGTTAAAGTAGAGCTAGAATATTCTTAACTGACTATAGCTTTACTGTCTTCACAACTTATTATGGTTTCATATCACAATTTAATCTAAGAGATCCACTTGATATAGTTAGCTTGCCCTATGAAAACCCTTGCAGAGTTGATGAACAATTAAATCCTTTCCCTTGCAGAGTCTATGGTATGCCCCGTCCTCTGGTCTGCCTCCAAATGTTGCTTTGAAGGTATTTCGAGTGTTGAGTTAAAGAAGATAGGTTTAGGCTCTTTAGCTGCTCTCACTGTTACCTTAAATGTTTTCTTTATCTGAAAGTAATTCTAGGATCGTTGGATCGTTGTCTTAAAGGTTTGCTTATTAAAGTCTGGCCAAATAAGTCTATGGTATGCCCTGTCCTTTGGTTTGCCTCGAACAATTACCTAAAAGGATTTTCTTGTTAAAGTAGAGCTAGAAGATTCTTAACTGACTATAGCTTTACTGCCTTCACAACTTATTATTGTTTCATATCACAATCTAATCTAAGAGATCCACTTGATATAGTTAGCTTGCCCTATGAAAACCCTTGCAGAGTTGATGAACAATTAAATCCTTTTATGACTCCATAGCCCAATGGATTGATGTTTTCTCATGCTCTGTCTATTCAACTGAAACATTCCCTCAATTGATCCCACCACAAATCTGTCAACCTATCAGTTAATTCAACTCGTCCTTAGAACTTCATAACTAGCCTAATATCATAAAACAAAGAGCATAAAGACATATCATCTGAAAACACATATATAAGAGAGATCCTTCTCTGAATCCGGGAAGGCTAGGTCCTAGGATTCCAAAGTGGTTCTGATGTGGCCCCTGTAGTGTTTGTTCTTGCCAATCTTGCAAATCATAGGGAGCCAACAGCTTCTTTATTAGATCTTGTCTTCATTAGATTATTATGTTCTTCTCATCAAGTCAATTATGAAATACACAAGAGACACAATATTTAGGTCTGTAATCCAAGGCCAAAACCTCTCACTCCTTGAGAGGAAAACCTAATTAGAAATTCTTCTAATATACCTTCAATTGACAAGTACCAAGACTATGACAAAGACCCTTGACACAATTATTCCTCAAGACCCTAGTCACTAGTCTTCTCTTATTTTCTCAGCTCCTTTCGATCCTCCCTTTTTCAGTATTGTACTACACTGCACCTTCTACTAGAGAAACTCGGTCTCTACTCCAGCAACCCTAGACAAAGTATTTCCTTTTTGCCTTCCTTCGATCTCTTCCTCGGCTGCCTTAGGTCCTCTTCCTTAGTCTCCTTTCTACACTTTTATGTCACCTTTTATCCAAGACCGAAGTCCTTGGATGATGCAATAGGCCTCGGCCTATTCTGAGTTATGTGAGATATATGTGCAGAACTAAGACCGAACCATAGAGACCTTGATGTTCCGCAGATCTGTCTTCTCCTTCGCACTTTTTGTAGCCCCTTCTCGTAGATTTATCCTCTTCTTCTCGCACTGTACTTCGCACGTATGATTGCAGATTTGACCAAGATAGATGTATTACAGAGAGGTCGAGTCATGATATTTATAGAGACTGTTTACTAGATTTAGCCCAACATGATCTTTAGGAGGTAAGCCGACTTCATGGGGGAGGATCTTCATCGTATTTAAGGCGACTTGGAGAGGCATACTTACAAGGTCTTGGAGGACAACTTTTCCATAGACATATGTGTCTTTTTGCAAGTGTAACATGACTTCATTTACATGGCAATGAATTTATTATCTTTATGACAAGATGACAAAATTCTGAAGGCATACCTATAAATAAAATCTCTTGCTCATGAAACCCATGATGCAAGCAATACAATAAATACATTTTATTTTTCTTTGTCTCTTCTTTACATAAAATCATAATTACAGGGCATAATGAAGACCGAAGCTAGTTACACTTTTCAACTCAAAGAAGTCGTGAAGCACCAAGTTTGGAAGGATGCGATGAACGAAGAGTATGTGTCGATCATGAAAAATAATGTCTAGGATGTGATTCCTAAACCCAAGGAGAAGTATGTGGTCACCTAGAAATGGATTTACAAAATCAAACATAGAGTTGATGGGAGTGCTGAAAAGTTCAAGGCCGGGTTCGTTGCTCGAAGCTTCTCTCAAAAGGAAGGTGTGGACTATGATGAGATATTTGCATTGGTTACCTAATACACCGCTATCTGATCTATCATCGCCCTTGTTGCCTCTCAAAGTTGGAGCCTACACCAAATGGATGTCAAAATTGCGTTCTTGCATGGCTCGCTTAAGGAGGAAGTCTATGTAGACCAACCTGTGGGGTTGAAGTTCTGGATTGAGAGTCACATGTATGCAGGTTGAATAAAGCCCTATATGGGTTGAAGCAAGCCCCCAGGGCTTGATATGAAGTTGACCCGAACCTTTACTTCAAGGTTGAAAATGACAAGCCTCTCATTCTAGTACTTTATGTAGACAATCTCTTTTTGACAGGTGCAAACCCTCTCATTCATCAATGCAAGAGGGAGTTGGCTTCTGAATTTGAGATGAAGGACCTAGGATTGATGTAAAAGCCAGGAGAGGTTTTCCTTTATCAAGGAAAATACATTGTGAAGCTACTCGAAAGATATGGAATGGTGGATTGCAAATGTGTGACTTCTCCTATGAAACTCAACTTCAAGAAGTTATGTGAAAGTCTTGCTAGGCCCGATTTGGCTAATACTTTTGAGTATCGACAACTTGTAGGGTCCCTAATGTTCTTGGTGAACTCTCGTCCAGACATATGCTTCACAGTGAATACGTTGAGTCAATTTATGGTTGAGCCTCATCAAATACATTGGATAGCTTCCGAGAATCTCTTGAGATATCTCTAAGGCACAATCAACTATGTCAGGAATTTTGAGGCTCTATGGATATATTGATGTTGACTGAGCTAGCAATGTGGTGGATCGTAAGAGCACATTTGGTTGTTGCTTCTCACTAGGTTCTGCTTCGATATCTTGGATGAGGGGGAAGCAGAAAACGGTTTCTTTAAGCATCGTCGAGGCCGAAAACATTGATGCTAGCATGGCTTGTTGTGAAGTTGTTTTCTAGAAAAAGCTCTTCAGTGAGTTGTTTAAGCATGTACTAAATATCACCGTGATCTACTGCGACAACCAAAGTGGGATTCGCCTTTCAGAAAATCTCCTGTTCCACGACCTCTCCAAGCATATTGATATCAGGTACCACTTTATCTGGGATATCATACAATGGGGAGCAATAAAGCTCCACACGTCAACACTGATGAGCAAGTCGCAGATATTCTCATGAAGCCCGTAGGGAAGGTCAAATTCTTAACCCTCTGTGAGAGTCTTGGAGTTGTGGAAAGACCCTCCTATGAGGGTCCCACATAAGTTGGACACTGAGCTCCGGGAGCTCCAGGGGGCTTGGGCTACTTCTTGGAGCTATGAGCGACCATAGGGTGAGTGGTTTACCTTCCCATGTGATACCCCATTATGGTTTGGGTCAGTGGTTTACCTTCCCCCTACGATAGATATATGCATAGAATGAGTGGTTCACCTTCTCTTATGGCATATGAGCAGGATGAGTGGTTCACCTTCTCCTGCTTATGCCCTAGCATACATCCTACCCATGTAGTTCAGGACTCATGGGAAGTACCTCTCATGTCGCCAATGCGTTGGGAAATGAGGATAGACACCATAGCACTACAAATGGACGCATCGTGTATTGTTGTACTCTTCTATGCTAAGATGCATGGTGTTCAAACAACTTGATCTAGGATCAATTGAGGTTCTACCTTTGGACTGACTTCAGTCAGTGGAGAGTGGCAAGGTCTTGTGACTCACTCTTGATCAATTCTTCTTCAGTATTACTTCATGGTTCGGCAAAGCAGGGATGACAGAGATGGTACACTTTCGCAGATGGATTGGTAGGTGGAATTTTCCCTAGGGTTTACCCACAATGGGGTTATTCCCTAGCATCTACCAAATATTGTGTCCTCTTGTCTTGGCTTGTCTTCTGCATTTTTGTTTATGTTCTATCTGCATTTACTATCAATGTGATGAAGTTAATGTGATTGCTAAATTGGAAATTGATATTGGGCTAATAAGGAACATTGAAGTAAATTGTGCTTAAGCATAACACATACCATTGTTATCTAAAATTAACAAACCTTCTTATGGAGAGAAATGTATGTACAATCACAACCACAATTAGTAATAAACTTTCAAGCTTAGTTTGGTGCTGCTGGAAAATTGAAAAAGGAAGATTCTGATGAGATGTGATGATGACCTAAGCAACATCATCGAATATCACAAACCTTCAGGGTCCTCAAATATTCTGATGATGCTTAGGTCATCATCACATCTCGTCAAAAGCTTCCTTTTTCAATTTTCTAGCAACACCAAACTGAGCTTGAGCACTTCTTCCAGAACATCTAAATTTTGTTTATAACTTCATTAATCATGAACAACCATTTGTAGTGCTTTAGCTATTCTCTGATCACATTCTTTCTTCAAGATTTTATAGATGTCACAATATGCCCTCCCTCTTAACTGGGGAGAAATACACTTTCTTTATCCAAGCTTCATTTTTTAAAAACAGAAACCTCCTCCTTCTAATCATACAAGCTCTTTTATTTGTATCATCATATCATCGGACAAACTTCAATCTTTGAAAGCTTCATTCCTTTAAGAACATCATTCTTTCTATGGCAACAAGGTCACCTATCCATTTTTAATGTCATCATAATTCTTACAACTCCCATTTTCCATCATGCTTATCATTATTATCAAGTCATCTTCAATAATGAGGTAGGTGAACATCTTCGACCTCTGAAAATTTATGTACCTGCAAATCTTCAACAACGAGTATAACCTAGTGCAAATATACATAAGCGTGAAGTTAACTTTATCAAAATAGGGTTAGCATGATATCATAATGGAAGCATCAAAACAAACAAGCTTTATACATCTAAAACCTAAACTTAGTTAGGTCCACAATAAACAAGGGTTACATCTTTTATACATTAGACTTTTACAAGAACCTTTACTAGGGTTTTGTCACAAACCCTAGATTTCACCAATAAAACTAAACTAAATCATAGATATCAACAATCAAGATAGCATTCTAGGGTTTCATTATTATTCCTTATATACAAACATTAAAACTTCAAAATTAGATATGCAACAATTTTGATCGGGCTAGGGCTTCAATCATACGAAAGCACATACACCTAGGTTTTCATTCCTAAGACTTTATATTAACTATAGCAAGGGTTTTGTCATAAACCCTAATTTTCCAATCCCTAAAAATCTAGGGTTTCATCATATATCCTAGACATCAATAATATTACCAAAACCCTAAACATCAAGAGAATGATTTCAGCATGTGTTCTAAACTTTGTCTAGGGTTTTGGAGCGAACCTAAAGGTTAGGGTTTTACCAAAGTAAACAACATATAAAGTATGACAAAGGTTGTTTTAATCTAGTGATTATTCACCCTAAAAAAGAATCTTGATGATTCGAAACCCTAGACATGAGTTAGTAATATCAAGCAAATTCCAAAAATATTTGTACCCTTTTATGTGAGGAAGACTAGCTATAAATCATGTCATCTTTGAACATACCTTGAGTTGCTCCTTTTACAAACCTTGTAGGGATTCCTTATTGAAGGACTCCCTCTTAGTATCTTCATGGTCTATTTCCCTCTGAGTCAACTTGTGCCCAAGGATCCGACTAGATTTACCAAGTCGTTATTTCTAAGATCAGCATGTCTACCTTATCTTTGCTTCCTTTAATATATACCTGCAATATGTATTGACAAGCACAACCAAAATATACAAGTGCAATAGGGTGATGATTATATATAGTTTACATTGTCTTCTAGAAAAAAGAGTTCCAAGGGACTTTGAGTAATAACCCTTACGAGCTCTAGGGAATTATGACAAAATCCATCAATTTTATTCTTGATAAGTTTGTCATATATCATGGACTACTTATAAACCCTAAACATTATGGGATAAGGTTTCTAAGAGGAAAAACAAGTGAATGAGGTTATATTAACAATCTTCATCACAATGAAATTTAGCCAATCCTAGAATCCTAAAACATTTCATGATAGACTCTTAATGAGAGAATATGTTATGTGAGGAAGACTAGTTATAAATAAATGTGATCTTTGAACAGAACTTGAGTTGCTCCTTTTACAAACCTTGTAGGGATTCCTTATTGAAGGACTCCCTCTTAGTATCTTCATGGTCTATTTCCATATGAGTCAACTTGTGCCCAAGGATCCAACTAGATTTAACATGTCGTTATTTCTAAGATCCGCATGTCTACCTTATCTTTGCTTCCTTTAATATATACCTGCAATATGTATTGACAAGCACAACCAAAATATACAAGTACAATAGGGTGATGATTATCTATAGTTTCCATTGTTTTCTAGAAAAAAGAGTTCCAAGGGACTTTTGAGTAAGAACCCTAACAAGCTCTGGGGAATTATGACAAAATCCATCAATTTTATTCTTGATGAGTTTGTCATATATCATGGACTACTTATAAACCCTAAACATTATGGAATAAGGTTTCTACGAGGAAAAACAAGTGAATGAAGTTATATTAACAATCTTCATCACAATGAAATTTAGCCAATCCTAGAATCCTAAAACATTTCATGATAAACTCTTAATGAGAGAATATGTTATACGTACATCAAAGTTACATACCTTTGTCTTTTATTGCTCTCCTTGCAAATTGAAGACATTGTTAAATGTTTGAGACGTAAAGAACAACAATACTTGACCTTTGGTGAAAACTTCAAGGCTTTTTCCACTCATTGGAGCAAGATAATTGCACAATTTCTTCTTCACTGTTGTAGGTTGCTTTCTTCTTTGAAACAGAGATATTAAGCTTAATATTTCATCTATCATGGCAGTTTAGGACTTCTAGATATGATCTTACTGCCTTTCAAGATATGCCTTGCTTTTCAAGAGTGATGAACTTCATATGTATGTACAAGATTATGTTCTCTTCTTCATATACGGTGGTTGTAGTTAGATGACAAGCCTTCCAAAATAGTCTTGTAGATATTATAAGTGATTGTTCTTGGGTCTATTTATGTACACAATTATGCATAAGACTTCCTCCTTTCTCAATAGGAGTCTCAACTGCTTCGTCTAAGAGACTATAGCTTCAAACTCGACCTTCCAGCTAGGCTTTATAAGGCTTGAAAGGGCTTCTTCTAGTCCACAATGAGACATTATTTTCCTTGAATTGACCACCCATAAACATGAACAGACATATGAAATTTTCAAATCTGAGTTGACACAATGTTCAGATTTTATTAGTGATTGTAGATTTGAGGCTTTGACAAACAACCGTAATGATTGCCAACTGAGCTATCAGAGCCTACTGTGAAAAATATCCATGAGTAAGAATGATCTCACAAGCAAGGTATAAATATGAGAGAGAGGGATGATGAACCACAGGTAGGTGCAAGGGAGGCCCACTGAAATTTTTTGGGGTTCTTGAGATTGTGGTTAGTGATGGTTCATTTGCCATCATTAACCACAATCTCAAGAACCCCAGAAATTTTCAGTCGGCCCTTGCACCTCCCTATCGTTCATCATCCCTCTCTCTCATATATACCTTACTTGTGAGATCAGTCCTACTCATGGATCTTTTCCTAAAGATGAACCACGATAGCTTGGTTCGAAACGTCGAGTTTATTGGTGATTTCAAACCTCTATACTTAAGCACAGAGCTGTGATTTTCCTTTCAGGGATCTCGCCCTTATTTAGGCTAGTAATCTAGTCTCTCAGTCTTTAAGAATGATGCTTCTAGATTCTTTAAATTCCTACGCTATCCTTGCTCAAGCTTGCGGCCTAGTCACTGTGGTATGGGCTTACAAATGTGCCCAAAATATTGTTTTCCTTTCCTCATGGAGCTTGATCCTAGTCAACTAATTTTTCTCCCTTGACTTGAAGCCTTTTACTATTGTAGTGACCTTCTAACTGACTTTATGCCAATGAACCAATCTTTGGTTCCATGTTGAGAAATCTAGGGCAGATTAATTAGGGCTTATTTAAATTGATTTCTCTTATCTTTGACACTTTCTTGTGATGCTTCTTATTAATTATTCTTTGTAGTTATTATATTCTTATTTTCAAGACAAATGCCAAACAATGAAGATCACAAACACAATTTCTTCTTCACTGTTGTAGGTTACTTTCTTCTTTGGAACATAGATATTAAGCTTAATATTTCATCTATCATGGCAGGCTAGGACTTTTGGATATGATCTTACTGCCTTTCAAGATATGCCTTGTTTTTCAAGAGTGATGGACTTCATAGGTATGTACAAGATTATGTTCTCTTCTTCAAATATGTTGGTTGTAGTTAGATGATAAGCCTTCCAAAATAGTCTTGCAGATATTTTAAGTGATTATTCCTGGATCTATTTATGTACACAATTATGCATAAGACTTCCTCCTTTCTCAATAGGAGTCTCGGTTGCTTCGTCTACGTGACTATAGCTTCAAACTCGACCTTCCAGCTAGGCTTTAAAAGGCTTCTAAACAAATCGGTCCACCCTAATCAATAAGTGAACTTTATGTTGGCTTGAAAGGGCTTCTTCTAGTCCACAATGAGACATTATTTTCCTTGAATTGACCACCCATAAACATGAACAGACTTATGAAATTTTCAAATCTCTGAGTTGACACAATGTTCAGATTTTAATGGTGATTTCAGATTTTAATGGTGATTTCAAACCTCTATAATTAAACACAAAGCTGTGATTTTCCTTTCAAGGATCTCGCCCTTATTTAGGCTAGTAATATAGTCTCTCGGCCTTTAAGAATGATGCTTATAGATTCTTTAAATACCTACGCTATCCTTGCTCGGGCTTGCGGCCTAGTCACTTTGGTATGGGCTTACAAATGTGCCCAAAATATTGTTTTCCTTTCCTTTAGGAGATCGCTGCTAGGCAACTAATTTTTCTCCCTTGACTTGAAGCCTTTTACTACTGTAGTGACCTTCTAACTATATGTATGCCAATGAACCAATCTTTGATTCCATGTTGAGAAATCTAGGGCAGGTTAATTAGGGCTTATTTAAATTGATTTCTCTTATCTTTGACACTTTCTTGTGATGTTTCTATATCAATTCTTCTTTACAGTTATTATATTATTATCATCAAGACAAAAGCCAAACAATGAAGATCACAAACACAAGGAACACAAGATGTAGGCACTCAGCCAAGCCAAAACCCCTATGAAGGGGAAAACTCAATCAAACTATTCCACTAGTAGATTCAAATCAAATTGAGACAACCAAGACCTTTGACAAAGACTTTACCCCATCATCCATCAAGCCGACGCTTAAGAATTTTCCTTCAAGATAATGTGGAATCTTTGGTCCATCAAACTAACCAATTAGGGCTTCGGTCTTTCTGCAATTCAACTTGCAAGCATAATTGTGCTTAAATCCCTTCACACATGTTACAAAAAAGACAAATATTAGGCTTCTACCTTCTTAGTTGGGTTTCCCTTCACTTTCTTGTTATGAGATAGGCTCTTTATGATATTTGCACTTCATTATTTCTTCTTAAGTTGGAAATCCGAGTAATGCCAAATAGGTCGAGTTCAATTGTTATATATAGTGGTTGAAGTACGATTTTTGACGCCGACATGACGTGCTTAAGGTCGACTTGATGGTGGGGGGGGTTAACATGACTAAAATACATAGAATAAATTTCTTTCTTTGACACAATGAGCCCAAGAAGGGTCTTTGACATAGACTTTTACTCAAGACACAAATACTAGAAGCCTACAATAGAGGTTTGACCTACAATAAGCATGAAACCCATGCTAATAAATAATAAATTTTATTTCTCTTTCTTTTGACAAATACATTACATCATGACTCGAATACAATTATGAAGATCGACACTAATTACATTCTTCCACACCCGAGGATAAAATGTGCCTCCCCTGTGATTTTAAAGACACATGGGAATGTTTATAGCTCGTTTGCCTTTTAGGGACAAGGGTATAAGATATATACAGGTGTTTGGTTATCTTAGCATTGGTACTTGGGCAACATGGAATTAGTGTTACGACAAACATATGACTTTGTTACTCTAAAACACGTTTACCAGGAATTCAATCCCAAGGCTGATGTGATTTCCAAGGAGGTGAATTTTGAGGTAAGAAGGCTTTCCCAAAAGTATCCTCTCTTTTGATTGGTGATTGGCAGGTTCAGTTTGATGTGGGTGAAAATCCTGGAGTGGCTTTGGTCCTTTCGAGTTTCCTTGATGTGCTGTCAACTCTTGGTTAGTCTGAGGTGGGTGAAAATCCTGGAGTGGACTTCGTCCTTTTTAGTTTTTAAAAACAGTACTTGTCCTTCTGATGAGTTTCCTTGATGTGCTGTTAGCTCTTGGTTAGTCGCACGCATATTCTAAAGAATAGAGGTAACTGTCATATTGGCTGAAAGGCTCTTGAACCTACAGTACTCGTTATGGGGCTGTTGGATCTATTCTATTTATATTTTGATTTATTTTATGAAATAGAAAATACACATTGAATAGCTCACATGCATTTACGAGTTTCTATCTGCAAAATGTTGGTTGATGTGCAGCTAGAACTGATAGTATCAGTCATCTACGCAATTAAATAAAAATTTGAGTGCAATAAACATAGAATAAAGTATAACAAATGAATAACCAAGAAAACTGCTTCAAAAATCAAGGTAAATTATTGCTTACTCTGTTGTTCTATCAGAGCATTCATTGCAACCAAATGACCATTTTCAGTTGACTGGTCGAAAATTCAGGGCTGTCTAGAACCAGACGAAAATGCCGGGCTGTCTATTAATCCCACTAGGAATTCATCAAATCTGTTCTTTCAGAGCATTCATTGCAACCAAATGACCATTTTCAGTTGACTGGTCGAGAATGCAGGGCTGTCTAGAACCAGATATTAATCCCACTAGGAATTCATCAAATTTGTTCTTTCAGAGCATTCATTGCAACCAAATGACCATTTTCAGTTGACTGGTCGAAAATGCAGGGCTGTCTAGAACCAGATATTAATCCCACTAGGACTTCATCAAATTGATGTAGAATAGATGGTGCTTGGAACAAACACTGGTTAAACAAAAACACTTGCTATAATTTGTATTCCTTTGTTACACAATCTTCATTAAACCCTAACTACTCAACAGGATATTAAAACGGCGTATATGAAAAAAATAAATCTTAAAATTTGTTAAGGTGGCCACCATAATGTCGTTTTCTTCACGAGTAATAACAACATTCAAGGATAGATCTCCCCACATGCAAGCCAGTATCCAACTAAAAACAAAGAATCTAAGTTCTAGCGATCCTGCATCTTGTATGGTTACAGGTTGAACTAACATTTGTACCACACAAATGAGTTGTTGAAAAACAAAGGACATGTGTGTTTATGCAAATCCTAAAAAAAGAGCAGGAGCTTGTTTTGCAACGAGGGAGTTACAGATTAAACATGAAAACACAGAAGCCGTTGTTGCATATTATTCTTTGCAGTAACGAACTATGGCCTTTAAACAGAAAGAAATATGCCCAATATTGCGAATGAGAAAAAGCAACAGAAAAATGTTAACCTCTATAAACCTAAAGGGCTAGTAATTACCTCTTACATTTGGCAGAGCAAGAATATTTATGTTTCTTAAATGGCCTTTCGAGAACAACCAAGCTAAAATATAGAAAAAGGGCAAATATTTAAAAGGAAAAGTAGAGTTTATCCATGCAGATGCCCAAGGGAATGATGCCCATTAACACAAGCCCTGAAAATGAAACTGCCACCCTTGTCAAAAAATACTGATTGATTTAATTTCCAAAAACATACTTTTCTCAAGTACGAGTTAAGCCTTGTACTTTCAAGTATAAGTATGATATCGGTGTGCCAAGAATCACAGTAATTCCACACATCGGCTGAAGAGATAATAGCAAGATAACAATAAAGCAATATCTCTAGAGTGTAAACTATAAGGCGATTAAAGAAAATAAACTGTGTAAATGACATCTTAGTAGAAGAAACTACCCACCCAATAATAGATACCCATGCAATCAAGAGTATGACTCCAACTTTGTGTACTTCTAGTTCTTGTGTAAATAAAAATAAAAGTTTTGATGAAGATAGAGTCGACCTGCCAGTACATCAAAGGATTAATCCCTTGGGTATTTAAAGCAAACCAATCTCAGATATCGGCGGGTGTGAAACTAAAATTGCACACAACACCATCCTCTTAGAACTAAAAGCCTGCCCAAAGGATGCTATAAAGAATGACACCAATTTGCTTTTTCAGTTTCGATAATGCTTAAAAATTGTAAGAAAAAAGAATGCTTCTTTCCTCAAAGAGTGGAAGTCGGGATGCAACATGCCATCAACTGCTTCCTGAAATATAACAATCAAAAATTAAATTGACTTGTTTCACTGCACTTAAGGTTTGTGTTAATTTCCATTCTAGTCAATATTCTGACTCCCCATCAACGAGGAGCATTGAAGATTGCATGGCTAATAATCTGAGTTGCCTCAATATATCGCTCCACACATCTAGAAATGCAACTGCTTTCACTTCCACTCAAACTTGTACCAGGCTTTGTAACACACCTGGCAAAGCATTTAGTACGCACCGTCTGCAGATTTAACATAACATGAAAATAAATACTCGATGCAGGTTGTGAGCTGGAAAAAAAAAATGCAAGTTGCTTCCAAACAAAATGCTGCATCGGGATCATGTAACATAGGAAAAATAAAGCATGCTTTCCAATAAATGTCAAGGAAGAAGCTAATAGTATATCTAAGGTGCAATGCAGTACCTAATCGCATATATGTATGACCTTAATCTATGCCAATGATGAATCCAAACAACCATTATGAATACAAACAATATTGGAAAGTGAAATGTCAAATATAACAGAAAACTATACGTTTATGAGACTCTAAACCTTGCCCACTATTTTTTGGAGAATCAATACATCCCAATTCCTAAGCATATATCTTAACACTTTGGTTTCATAAACCAGACACCTCCATCATGCAACAGAACACAGCGGCTTTTGAGTGTAAAAACCTGAATTTTCTGCTGTTATTGGCTTTATAGCATAAATACATTTAATGATAGGGTGCATTGCAATTATGGTATAGACTGCAAACCATGTGAGATGGAAGAAGAGATTTCAGTTGCCCCAATGCTATTCTTCGAAGAATTATTGATGTATATCTACATGCAGGGTGTGAAATGATGGTAATGTTAAGTTCATTCCCATTAATTAACTAGCAAAAGGCCCATCCAAGGTAAGCCATGATGTGTTTTAAACTCTACAGTGTTTGACCACTCTAAAACTACAAGATTTAACCTGCAACGGCGTTTGTTACGTATCGATTAGCTTCTTTCATGCATACAACACTAAATCTATGATATATATAGGAGCTATATTCAAACTACAGATGGTTCTTTATTCATTTTAATGATACTCTTTCCAATTTCACATATACGCATAATGAGGCCCACTATTCTAACACGCAATAATTACACCCACAATATACAAAGAAATCATTCCAACCAATTGAATATATATATCCACATTCATCCTAACCCCAGATTTAATTAACTCTGAGGAATCTAAAAAAGCTAACATGCAAACCTCTCGCTGCTTAAAATGTTCAGGGTTAGCATGGCTCTATGCAAGTTTATTTTATAGTTCAAGTTTTTTTATGCTGGCCCTTTATTTCCTTTTTTCTTTTTTCATGACATTAGACATCACATTTTTACTTCTTCAAGTTTATCAGCATTATTAACGTAGGGGTCAAAAGGCACACCATCTACGTAATTTCTGAAATCTTCAAATGATCTTGAATAACAAAACTCTTCTAAAGCAACCCAAGGTCCACACCTTGGATGATTGCATCCAAGCTTGTCAATAATGGTGATGAAAAAGATGCGGACTCCATTGCCACTGATCTCCAATGAAGGTAGCTTTTTTAATCTCAAAAAGGCTTGAAATCAATGGTTCAAAGGATTGGAACTTTGATTCTTGGATTAGAAATTTTGTGCTTACAGGAAGTCAAAAACTATGTTTTTTTCTTAAAACAACCCTAAACATTATTCAGCAAAAAATTATTTTGCCACCTCTGTTATTATGAAATGTGGAACAAACTTGTCACAAAAACTTGTTTGGGCATTGACGAACTTGGATGGTCAAATCCTACATCTTACCAATCAATGCATATAGATCATAGATTTAAAACTCAGAACGAGTTGACATGGCCTTGATAAAGTCAATTGAGGCAACACTTGCTTGTATCAACTCGGCCTCTAAATCAGCTCGAGAGACCAGTGTGGTACCAAACAAACCGACTCAAGACTTGACTCAGCTGGTTCAGTACCACCAAACTAATACAACTTGACCAAGTCCATCATTACTTGGCCAAGTCAATCCCTCGACGCCATTCTCACAACCTATAGGTGATTAGAATATTTGAATAAGATTTATTCGGATTATCCACAGTGTTATGGTGAACTTGCCAACGTTTCGAATCCATCTTCAGGACAGATTAATATATATTTTTTTAAATTGCCTAAAACTGAGTTGACATGGCCTTAATCAAGTCAATCGAGGCAACACTTGTTTGTATCAACTCGGCCTCTGAATCAGCTCGAGAGACCAATGTGGTACAAAACAGACCGAGTCAAGACTTGACTCGGCTGGTTTAGTACCAAACTAATACAACTTGACCAAGTCCATCATTACTTGGCCAAGTCAATCCCTTGACGCCATTCTCACAACCTATAGGTGATTAGAATATTTGAATAAGATTTATTCAAATCATCCACAGTGTTATGGTGAACATGTCGACGTTTCGAATCCATCTTCAGGACAGATTAAAATATATTTTTTAAATTGCCTAAAACTTACTTTCAAGCATCCTAAACCCTAGAAAAAACCTATAAGAGAGCCCCCACACCCACCCTATTTGTCCACATTACCGGATTCGGCAATGGGAGGGGCAGGGTCACTAGATCTGATCTGGATCCGGATCCGCTAGAATACCACGAAAATACGGCAAGTGGCAGATATTTTTATCCCGGAAATAGATCCTCGACGCAAGAAACGGATCCAACAAAATTTGTTTGAAACCCGAGAAAACTGCTTGCTGGAAACACAAAATTTAATGCTCTGAAATCACTACCATCCCGTGAAAGTCAAAAGGCTTTAGAAATTAGGTTTTTGACTATTCGAACTTAAAGTTAACACGTAGGTGATCCCTCTTTGTCTCATTGTCTGCGAAACAGAGGCGTTTGGTGTTTGGCGGTTGGACTATTCTGCTCAGCGAGGAAGGCGACTCAATTCTTCTGCTCGGCATTCAGCTCAACTCGACTGTCCGGCCCAACTCATTTGGCTCAGCATTCGGATTAGCTCGTTTGGCATTTCGAGCCAAGGTACATGTCTAGTGTCGTGACCCGTGCGTTTTGAAGTTGCAATGTTGATCCATATATATATATATATATATATATAGTTTTTATATATTTTTATTTTCCATATGTAATTGTACAGAAAAACATTATAGCAATTTCAACACATTTTATATTGAAACATCATTCATATCACTGAGCGAGCTATTTGTCGAAATTTTACAAGATTTATAACCCAACTCTAAAGGTAATGTGAAAAAGCATGCTTGACGGCAATCACCAGAAGTGGATTTGCTTTCTTATGGTCTGAAAACCTTCAACTTGGGCTACATGAATGATGGCAATAGTGGACCCTCTGTCAAAAGTTGTTTTGGGTTCAACTCTCTCACTTTTTTATATCACTGTGCAGGCGCTACACCATTCCTTGACTTATGTAAAATGCATCCTTACTCTTTCCCTTTAACTGGATTCTCTTCGTTCGAGATTAAGAAGTTGGAACTTTGTAGCTTGAAAACCACCAAAATAAGAAGACATTTAGAGAAAAGAAAATGAACCAAAGAAAAGCTCTAGAAAAAAGAAGTGTATTTTAATTTTTAAATTTTTAATTGTGTATTGATAATATATAGACCATCACAGCATGAGCATAGTGAAGGGGAAATCATCAAAATAGACCCAAAAGAAAAGCTCTAGAAAAAAGAAGTGTATTTTAATTTTTAAATTTTTAATTGTGTATTGATAATATTAGACCATCACAGCATGAGCATAGTGAAGGGGAAATCATCAAAATAGACCCAAAATCTCCTCTATGGCAGTATGTGGAGATTATTGGAAAAAATCCCAGAGGTGGTTCATTTAAATGGAAGTGCAATGAATGCCAAGATATCAAAAATGGCTCGTATACTAGAGTGAAGGCTCATCTCACTGGTCAAACTAACTCAGGGGTGCAAGTATGCACCGGGTTAAAAGATGCAAATGGCAAACCTGGCCAAGGTTTGAGTCCTGGAAAAATGAAATTCCATGCATCGTTGCAAAAAGTTGTTGATAAGAAGCTTGGTAAGGGAAAACACCTTGTGCAAATCTCTACAACTAGACCTCCATTAACATCTAGGCCTACTGCCACAACTAATAAAAAGCCCACTTTAGGCCCTCTTGAAGCAGTTTTCAATAATCAAGGTAGAGACATAGTCGATGAACATGTAGCTCGTTGCATCTATGCAAATGGGCTAGCATTCAATTTGGTGTGTTCCCCTTATTGACAACAAGTGATTCAGGTTGTTAATGAAGTGCCAAAAGGGTACAAAAGCATCAGAGAGAGACAATCAGTTGATAGACATGGGCGGAAATGGATGTGTCCATCATTTCTGATGGATGGAAAGACCAAAAAAATCGTCCATTAATTAATGTTGTTGCAGTATGCCCCCAATGGGCAACCTTTTTTAAGGTTGTTGATTGCAGTGAAATAGATAAAGATGCATCTTTATATCCACAATTCTTATTGATGCAATTGAAAGTGTGGGGCCACATAATGTTGTCCAAGTCATTACGGACAACGCACAGGTTTGATTCTGGAGGGTCGATATGATCACATCTTTTAGATTCCATGTGCAATAGATTCATTGAACCTTATGCTTGCCAAGATTGGTGAGATTGAATGGATTAATGAAATATATGTAGCAGCAAAAGAAATCCAAATGTTCATAACCAATCATTCAATGTCTCAGGCCATATATAGGGGTTTCGCAAAGTTGGAGCTACTGAAAATACTATTTTTTAATCAATATTATTTGTATTGGAAATTCTTAATTTTAATTACAAAAATTTATATTTCGCAAAGTTGGAGCTACTGAAGGTACTATTTTTTAATCAATATTATTTGTATTGGAAATTCTTAATTTTAATTACAAAAATTTATATATGATTTCTCATTTGAGATTTGACTTTTTGAAACTTTTAGGTTGTTGAAACTCGTTTTGCCTCCCACACTCTCGTCATAAAGATGTTTGTGGAGGTGAGACAAGAATTACAAGCAATGGTCATTGACCCTCTTTGGGAATCATGGAGGACTTCCACTTTTGATACGGAGCAAAAAATCAAGTCCATCATTCTTGATGATGATGCATGGTGGGACAAAGTCCAATACCTTTTGTAGTTTACTGAACCAATCTTGACCTTGATCAAGGCATTTGACATGGATACACCTTGCTTGGGGGAAGTTTATGAAAACATTGATAGTATGTTGGAGAGGATAAGGGAAATTATCAAGGCAAGTGAAAATGACTCTTTTGAAACATTCTATTATGAAATGGAGGACATAGTTACAGAAAGGTGGAACAAAATGACCACACCATTATACATTTTGGCCTATGCATTGCACCCTAAATATTATCATTCCAAAATTGTCTTTACCTGGTAGAATGGCGCCAAACAAAGATTTTGAAGTTGTACAAAGATACAAAATAGCTTTGAGGAAAATTTATAGAGATATGGGAGTTGCAATAGAAGTACGCCAATAATTTGGAGGATTTGTACAATTTACTAGTAGTTTTTCAAATTCAGTAGTTATGGATGATCGAGGACATCTTGATCCTATTACTTGGTGGGGCTTCCATGGTGGGGATAGCATTCATCTCTCCACTCTAGCCACCAGGTTGTTATTACAGGTTGTTGGTTCCTCATTAGCTGAGAGGAATTTTAGTACATATGGCTTCATCCATTCAGTGAAGCGAAACAAGCTGAGAGCAGCAAAGGTTGAGGATCTTATGTATGTTCATTCCAACCTCTGTCTTCTATCACATGTTGAACCAAAGTATAAAAAAAGTTTGAGCAGGATGTGGGATGTGGAACCTGAGATCTCTGACTTGAACCTGACACTGAATGTCATGATTCACCTCAACCTACTTGAAGATATTGTTGCACCACTAGTCCAGCCTATTGATGCAACTTCCTATATTCTAGGACCCCCATCATCTATTCATGATGTAAAGTTGCAATATGCATGCAGATCCATTTGAAGATATGTAAATGTATTTACTATTAACATTTATGATATTATCCTTTTTGTTACTTTGTATGACGGAGGACGCATCATTTCAGTGTTTCAGTCTTCATATTTATAATATATTTAATAGTTTCAGTTCTAAAAGTGTTTGATGGTTTCAGGAGTATTTGATTTTTGAACAATAAAGTGTTTTTTTAAATATTATTGTATTTTAATTTTTTTGTACTTGACATATCCTTGTTGCATCCGGACCCTGGATTTTCAAAAAAACTAGTGAATCCGGATCTGGATATTCGCTAGTTTTTTGAAAATCCAGGATATGGATACGGCAAGGATACGTCGAGTACAAAAAAATTAAAATATAATAATAATTTTTTTATTTTAAAAAACACTTTAAGAGTTCAAAATTCAAATACTCCCTGAAACCATCAATCACTTTTAGAACTGAAACCATTAAATATATTATAAATATGAAGCCTGAAACATTGAAATGATGTGACGTCCCCCTCTTACAAAGTAACAAAAAAGATAATATCATAAATGATAATAGTAAATACATTTACATATCCTCAAATGGATCAGCATTATCTTCTGCATATTACAACTCTACATCATGAATAGATGATGGGGATCCTTCAATGTAGGAAGTTGCATCAGTAGGCTGAATTGTTGGCCAAGCAAACACCGCGAGCATGGTATGAGAAGTTAATTGAGCATCTTCTGAAACTCAACTTCAAACATTATGATCTTGATAATGCAACTTTTTGGTCAAGAAAGTTGGCAAAACAGTTGTATATCTTGTGGTGTATGTGGATGATCTTTTGGTGACACGGAACAATGAGAGCTACATTGCATCCATAAAGAAGGAATTACAGGAAGGTTTTGAAATGACTGACTTGGGCTACGTTCAATACTATCTTGTTATTGAAGTAACTCAACATCTGAAGTTTATATTCCTCTCTTAGAAGAAGTACATTCGAGATTTGTTGAACAGGTTTGGCTTGGTTGAGTGCAATCCTTTGACTACTCCAATGGAACAGAACTTGAAGCTCACATCCATTGAAGGAAAAGAATTTGAGGATGCAACAAAGAATAGACAGCTTGTAGGAAGTCTCAACAATCTGACTACTACCAGAACAAACATTTCATTTGTTGTTGGAATCCTCTCCAAGTTTATGCAAAAGCCTTGTGAGGGACATTGGTTTGCTGCAAAAAGAGTTCTAAAGTACTTGAAGGGGACTCAAGACTTTGGACTCAAGTATACACAGGTGTGCAACTTAAGCTTGATTGGATACTTTGATTCAAACTTTGATGGAGACAAAGAAATTGGGGTATCTACTTCAGGTTATACTATGAGTCTTACATCAGGAGTTGTCTCCTCGAGATCACGCAAACAATAAGTTCCAGCAGATTCCACAACTTAGGCAGAATATGTGGCAGTAGTTGAAGCAACAAAGGAAATTGTGTGGCTTGGGAAAATTCTAGAATATTTGTAGGAGAAACAAGTGCATTCAACTCCACTCATGATCGACAACACTTCTGCAATAAAGTTGGCCAAGAACCCAAAGTTCCATGATCGAACATATCACATCAATACAAAATCCCATCTTATTCAACATCATGTTGAGGCCAAGACAATCCATCTACGCCATTGTTCCACAAATGAGAAGATTGTGGACATCTTCACCAAAGTGCTTGGAAGAGAAAAGTTTGAAAGATTCAGAACGATGCTTGGGCTCCAACATCCCTTCAAATTAAGGGGGGGAATGTTGACACTTAATCCTTGGGATTGGATGAAATTGTAAAATAATGTAAATAGAAAATAACGAGAGTTGGAATATGAAGAGACACTGGTGATGAATCCCAAGAGTCTCTCCCTCCATGTATATATTTGTGTTCACCCGTAATGCAAAAACAAATTCAGTTCGTGGAGTTACCTCCTGGCCTGACATTCCACTCCCTGAAATAATGGGCACCATGATGGTTTAAGTGTTAATTTTCCTAACCCCAACAACCTCGTTAAATATTACCTAGTAGTTTTCCTTGCAATAAAATATTTACTACGCAGATTTACTGAATAAAAGCATCATTAAGATTTTAACACGTAAATAAAATAAACAGACAAAAATTGCATATCACGCCAATCTCACACATGCACACAAATATTTTATGCCCTTCAAATCAGTTCTTAATTCAAAAAACTTAAGAAATTACAAGGGCTCCCTTTCTAGGATAATGGGCCTCTGAGGAAAAATACATACAACAAAAAGCTTGAAATTTGATCCAACGAATCAAACCCTTTATCTAACATTCAATCTATTGGTTGATCTAGATCCTTCCCTTGCTCCCCCTTGCACTCTTACTCAAACCCTACACACCCAAATGGAATTCCTTCTCCACCCAATCATTAAAAACTCGCTTTCACTATGTCTTATACTCAAGATGCGTCCTCCCTTAGCCTAGCCTTCCTTTTATAAATTTGAGTTATTAACTGAATCCACAACCCTAATCTCCAAAGTGAATGACTGTTGAGATTAGATCTCAACATTACTTGAGATCAACAGTTGAGATTCATATAATTCTCTAACACAAATGCCCTTTGCATTTCATTAGATCAACTCAATTATCTTATAAGAGACATTTACTTTATAATTAAAGTAATTCTTAAGGTTAAGAGTCAATTAGGAAACTTCCACATACCTAGACACTTAGGTTTGTACAGAAGTAGTTGCCCAAGGTACAAACAACAACGTTCTCTCTTAGCAAGGAATGTTCTTCCCAAAGAGCCACTTGAAACTAGTTGTCCTTCCAATCTAGGCACAATGTCCCATACATCATCCTTCACCATGGCTTCCCTCCAAACCTCTTGGTATGTTGCCTTCTCGATGAAGCTACTCATAAATTCCATGCAATTCAAAAAACAAATCGCAAGCCTACTCTCCCTTAATGTGCTCCTAGGAGCCTCCACATGCTCATAAGCATCATTCAATGTCTTTTCACACCACCCAAGTTTCCTAACAATACTGGAAGGAGATACTAACTCCTCCCCATCTAAAGATTGACTCCTTGAACTGGAAGCCTCTTTATGTTGATTTACATTCGGAGCCTCTTACTCCTTGTCCTCTATCATTGCTGGAAGCAACTCATGAGACTTCTTGGATGCCAAATTCTCTTTGAACCTAACATCCCTGCTCACAATTGTCTTCAATTTCATCGGTATGAAGACCCACTAAGTTTTTGAAATCTCACTGTACTCTACAAATATCCCATTTTGTCCTAAAGGCTCCAGCTTCGTCCTCTTCACCATAAGAACATGGATGTCTGATGTATACTAGCTTCACCCCTGTGAATGCCTCCTCAAGAGTCTTGCCTCCACATGCTCATAAGCATCCCCCAATGTCTGCTCAAGCTACTTGGGTTTCCTAACAAAACTGGAAGGAGCTACTGACTCCTCCCCGCCTAAAAGTTGACTCCTTGAATTGGAAGCCTATGCATGTTGCTTTACCTTCGGATCCACCTACTCCTTGTCCTCTATCATTCTCGGTGGCAACTCATGAGACTTCCTAAGTGCCAAATTCTCCTTGAACCTAACATCCCTGCTCACAATTAACTTCCACTGCACCAATATGAAGATCCTGTAAGCTTTTGAAATCTCCCTATACTCGACAAATATCCCATTTTGTCCTTAAGGCTCCAGCTTCTTCCTCTTCTCCATAGGAACATGGATGTTTATTGGACAAACAAAGATCCTCAAGTGTCCTATCTCTAACTTCACCCATGTGAATGCCTCCACAAAATTCTTGACTCTTGTCCCCCAATATGTTGAGAGGACTCTTGTTCTGCCCATATTACAGTGTTATATGCATATGCCCAAAGAAACATAGGCAGTTCCTCACCATGTAGCATAGCCTTGGCAAAACCGATGATGGGTCAATTTTTTCTCACTACAATGCCATCATGTTGAGGGTTGTACAACATAATATCTGCTTCTTGATCCCTGCCTCCTTGCAGAAATCCCTTAAGTCATTGGAGGTGTACTCACCCCCATTGTCTGACCTCAAGAACCAACTATAGACCTCATCCTTGGTCTCCATGAAAAAGATTCAGTTTTTCTTAGAATAGTCATCAATGAATGTGACATAGTATTGTGCATTGTCTACTAATGCTACTAACATCAGCCTACATACATCTAAGTTAATGAGATCTAAGACACCCTTGGACCTACTCTCGTTGCTCGAAAAAGTAATATTGGCATGTTTGCCAACTGTAAACCCTATGCACACACCTTGCTGCTCAATAATGAACTCTTGGAGACTAATGACAATCTCCCTCATAGCCCATGTTATAGTCACAATGTACCAATTCCTAAACAAGTTTACCCATCAACCTGTATAAGTTGCTCTCTCTAAGCCTGATAACCATTATTGAATATAGGCTAGATTCCTCTGGACAAATGAGCACATGCCCATTCCTAAACATAACTATGTATCCTTTGTCCTTCGTCATTGAGATTGAAACCAAGTTCTTCCTTAGTCCTGGTACAAATAGCATGTCCTTGGTCTCTAACATCCCTTCAGACTCTGGCTGGAACCTAATGGCTCCAACCCCCTTTATTGCATACATAGTATCATTACCAAGCTCCACAGATAAATGTAAATCACTCTCCATCAAATTGTTAAATCGCTCTTGTGCCTCTTGCATATGACATGATGCACTACCATCCAAGCACCAAGCACTGCTTGTGATCGTGCTGGTAAATAGACAAGAGACATATGAGAAATCCTTCTCAAACTTTGTTGCAAACTCATCAAGTTAATCCTTTGTTGATGCATAATGCCCATTCTTATGGCAAATAAAGCCAGGGAAATTCCTATTTAGGATTTCCCCTCCTTGAGTAGCTCTTGGAGGATTGCACTCCATTCCCCATATTCAGGCATTGAGGTCAAGCATCAGCGCAGTTTCAGCTGGAGATTGTGCAGTGTTGTAGGGTGTTGCGGGGGAGATTTTCTACAACACGATCCTTGGCTAGTTTTCCAGAGGAGGGAGCTTCCATTCCCTTGGGAGATCATTAAAGGAGGTTTATGAGCAGATTCCACCATCTTTGGCACCACGCCAACCACTTACCATCATTAGTAGCGCAGTCCCTCTCTTAGACAGTGTTATTCTTGGAGAGCATTTGCAGTGAGGGATTAGCAGATAGTTTGGAGGGTGAGATCTTAGGTGAGAGGATCAGCGTTTCACTCTAGAGATCCATTAGAGAAGACCTTGTCATTGGTTGCAGCATCTTCAGTCTTCTCCTCTCATTTCCGGTTCTTGAGTTGCTGCTACTACCCAGCAACTCCGGCATTTTGCAGGTTTTGTGTATTATAGCCAATTGTTCAAGGGTTGACTTGAGGTAGTGATTGGGAGCTTCGATCTTCTCTCCCAATGATTGTATGAACCTTATATTTGCATATCTAAGTATTGACATGTGTTTCGGCAGTTGTTCCATATAAAACTGGGTAGTTATAGCCTAGGGCTTTCTTCATGTAGCAGTGTTCTTCATATTTTCATGTACATGTCTCTTGAGGCTTGTAGTGCCTTACTTGAGTGATCATTTCCTCGAGGATTTGTGTATCTTATGCTGCTATGATGTAATATGATGGCTATTTGGATTCTCCGGTATTTTATGTGTTAATGTATCACTGCTGCTCCATTGGTGTGTTTTACATATTGTTGTAGCCCCACATTGGAATATCTTAAGATATTCCCAATAGTGTAGAAAATCCCTATTTTGGGATATTACAGTGGTATCAAAGCATCAAACTTGGCACAGCCTGTGAGTTCGATATCAGACGAAGATGATGAAGAAGATGAGTTTGCTCTCATCTATTTTTAGGACAAAGAAGAGCCTCCCCAAGGAGGAGAAGCAAAGAGAAGAAGAGGAAGGTCCATGCATTTCCTATTCTCATGAAGGCAAGGAAGATAGGCATGGAGGATACTTGGATCATCAAATCTTAAGTAAGTACCTAGGTGAATATAAATCTCACTCTAGAGCATTCAGGGGAACTACAACGTTCCCGCAGTTTATTCAGCAGAAGGAGGAGAGAAGGCCCTGCAGTAGAAAGGAAATCAGAGGCAATAGATTCCTATTGTCTACATTTGATGGGGATACTTCAGCAGGAGCTTGGGTGAGGAAGCTGGAGGCATTTTTTCTGCTACATCCAGTGGTAGAGAAAGAAGCAATAGAGATTGCAGCGCTGCACATGGAGGATGGAGCCTCTGTTTGGTGGTTCAAACCCTTGGTCCATTCAAGGGTGAGTTCTTTTGCAGAATTTGCTCAAAGGTTAATCAAAACCTTTGATGGAGTGAGGACAAAGGAGGAAAGGCTCACACCACCACGGGAGGAGGATTGCACCAACGCTGCTGTAGCTTTGGAGGAGCAGCCTTCTATATCTCTAGAGAAAGCAGCCATTGCATCGGCAGGAGAAGCCATGTCAGCCACACAAGAACATCCCAAGATTCATCAAGGTATGATTAAAGTCCCACTTTTTATTTCAGAAGAAAATTTAAAAGAATGTGGGAATTCATCTATAAAGGTCCAAGAATCAACACACTTTGCTATTTTAGAGCATCTTGATTGCACTGCGTTGTGCAAGGAGGAAGTGAACCACCACCTCATGCTTCTTTGATGAGTCGCATTCAACCATTAAGGTTGGAATGTGAACAATTGGAGGATAAAACACACCATGACACTCCCATGAAAAACAATGAAACAAATTTTGAATCGGAGGTTGAGACAGCTGCTACACCATTGGAGAAATTAGCAACGCTGTTAAACATGGGTGGAGAGGAGATATTACCTCCACCACATTTGGGTCCTCATGGATCCAACATAGTCATGGGTTAGAGATCTTCTCTAAGAGGTCTCCAAGGAGTTGCATTTCAACCTTCCATGAAATGCAAAGGGGAAGATATGGCTTGGGAGAATGGTGATCCTCATGAGAGGGAAACCAATGGAGAGAAGAGGAGAAGACATCCACAAGGAGTTGAGTGGGTGTGGATGAGGAGCAAAGGGCTGATTAGCCACTTGCAAATATATGATACCGGGCAGCAGGAGGCTTGGTTGCATTGGCTCCTCTTGAAGGAGTTTGGCCATCACTTGGTGTATCCTCTTTTCAGGAGGATGGGAATGGAGGAAAGGTGGCAGGATGTTTACATCATTGAGCAGCAGGGAGTAGGGATACACGGTGCTGACATGGTATATATATCAATCATGATACCTTCATCACATGAGCTACATGATGTGAACATGAGGAGGAAGCAAGCACTTGGGTTGCTTGAGCAATCTTGGAGAGAGCACAGGCAGCTTTGCTCTGATATGATGTATGGTGTTACCGGAGTAGAGGAGGGCACTCTCATAGTGCAAAGGGACTACTCCTTGGCTTGGACTAATCAGGAGGCATTTCCATCTTGGAAGGTGCTTCATATCTGCAGTAGCATCACCGGAGGAGTCCTTGACAAGGAGCATATCAAGGGGCAAAGATTGGCATGGGCAAGAGCCTTTTTGCATGAGCTCACAGCGCTGTCACTTGGGAGCAGGGTCACACACATGGATCCATCTATCATCTTACTTACAGCCTATGGTAAGAGCCTTGTGTTTACATTTGTTGATTTGCATACTCTTATCATTATGTTGCAGTGCATGGCTCCTCAAAGGGGCAAATTTTTCATGTTGCTCCATGAGCAAAGTTGGGCCAAACCATATGATGGGGACAGCCATCTTACACATGACCTTGGGCAAATGTTTTTCCACTCCACACATGTTCAGCTAATTCATATGATTAGCATTGTATTTCAGAACATTTTTCCTTGTGCATTTCTGAAACAGCGGTTTTTAAAATTGTTTTGCATCCACTTGGTAGACTGTTGGTACCTCCAAGCACCACATAAAACCACCAGTGGTCCCCATATTTTGTTGCTGATTATGATCTCCCTTGTTGATGTTGCTGGTATGTTGATGGGAGGCATGATTTTGAGTAGGACAAAAGGGTTGAATGTGTCATTGAGGGGAGATGATTCCCATAGTTTATGTATTGCATGTTCTAATGGGAACATGAGGGGAGACATGGCCACCACAACCACCTATTTGCCTTCTTTTGAGGTGGGCCATGAGTTTGATGATGATATCCATCCATTGTATGTATATGGGCATGCATTTGATCTTGTATCGCTGGTTCACTCATCTATTTACTATCCAGTAGTAGAGGTGATATTTTATGTACAGTGCTTGCCATGTTATTGTCTGCAGCTGCAGTGGATGAGATTGCGTTGTGACCCTATGATATAGTGTTTGTACCTTGTTGCACACGGTGTAACCTACAGCAAACATGTCATTGAGATATTCTATGATGATCATGTCCTATTCATCATGGATGAAGTGTCTTGGGCCAGCTTGTTCTTCATTGATGGAGTAGATGTCCTTGGAGGATTGCTCCTCATTTTGCCACTTGAGGGCAATACTTTTGCAGCCCTTGATCAGCACACACTCCTCACTAATCATAAGTGGAGAAGAGGACAGCATGGAGCAAGCTACGAAGCTTGCCATATTCAGATTTTCAGCCCACCTTCATTTTCGGGGCTCAAGGTGGAGGGAGATCTCTATGAGTTGCCATGTTGGGAGGCAGCTTATGTTGTATGGATGATTGCTTGGGGATGGGAGATTCATATGGGAATGATGAGTCCCATTTTATATCAGATCTCATGCCTCAAGGAGGCCCTTAGACAGCCCATTGTTTCTTCCATGGATATTTGTTTCTACATGATAGCTATTTGGGGATGTTCAACAAAAGCTAGATTGAATATTTTGGAAGGACAACTTGGACACTTGATTGATGATATGGCATTTTTTTCTTGGAGGAGTTCATCATGCATGGATGCTACAGGGAGAGTGAGGGGAAATAAATCAGTCTATCCTTACACTTGCTTGAGATCATGCAATCTTTGAGAGGGGAGGACCGTAATATTCCAAATTTCATGGAATATTAATTTTTGCCATTTTCACATAAGAGATGAATAAAATGGGTAGGAGACCCATTCATTTCATGAGTAGGGAATAAAAATCCTCTTAGTGTGAAAGAGGATCACTTATAAAGCTAGATTTCACACCTCCATGTGTGAAAAGAGACTTTTGCAGGAGGACTAGGTCAAGTTTGACCAAGTCAAACTACGCAGTGGTAGGAGGTGGAAGGCATCTTGTGGGACAGCGCAGTGAAAGAGGAGGGAAGGTTCCTTAAGGAGGAAGCTATCATGAGTGGGACCCATGGAGAGGGAGCTCACATTGTTTAAAAGGAGGGCAAGGCAACCATTGTGATTTATGTCGAGTATTATTCATCTTTGGTCTTTTAGACTTGTTGCAGTTTCTCGCTGTTTAGCAAAAATTGCCGGGGAAATTCCTATTTAGGATTTCCCCTCCTTCTTGAGTAGCTCTTGGAGGATTGCACTCCATTCCCCATATTCAGGCATTGAGGTCAAGCATCAGCCTCCTTCATCAGCGCAGTTTCAGCCAGAGATTATGCAGTGTTGCTGGGTGTTGCGGGGGAGGTTTTCTACAACACCATCCTTGGCTTGTTTTCCAGAGGAGGGAGCTTCCATTCCCTTGGGAGATCAGTGAAGGAGGTTTATGAGTAGATTCCACCATCTTTGGCACCATGCCAACCACTTACCATCATTAGCAGCGCAGTCCCTCTCAGACAGCATTATTCTTGGAGAACATTTGTAGTGAGGGATTAGCAGATAGTTTGGAGGGTGAGATCTTAGGTGAGAGGATCAGCGTTTCACTCTAGAGATCCATTAGAGAAGACCTTGTCATTGGTTGCAGCATCTTCAGTCTTCTCCTCTTATTTCCGGTTCTTGAGTTGCTGCTGCTACCCAGCAACTCCGGCATTTTGCAGGTTTTGTGTATTATAGCCAATCCTTCCAGGATTGACTTGAGGTAGTGATTGCGAGCTTAGATCTTCTCTCCCAATGATTGTATGAACCTTATATTTGCATATCTATGTATTGACATATGTTTCAGCAGTTGTTCCATATAAAACTGCGTAGTTATAGCCTAGGGCTTTCTTCATGTAGCAGTGTTCTTCATATTTTCATGTAAATGTCTCTTGAGGCTTGTAGTGCCTTACTTGAGTGATCATTTCCTCGAGGATTTGTATATCTTATGCTGCTATGATGTAATATGATGGCTATTTGGATTCTCCGGTATTTTTTGTGTTAATGTATCACTGCTGCTCCATTAGTGTGTTTTACATATTGCTGCAGCCCCACATTGGAATATCTTAAGATATTCCCAATAGTGTAGAAAATCCCTATTTTGGGATATTACATGTACATTTTTCCTAATTAGTCTAATTCAGTCTGAAAAAGGGGTAAACTTATACTGAGTAGACAAATGTTCATTTATTTTAACGAGTTCAAATAGTCACGTGCTCGACAATCTTTTCATGTTTAGTGAATCTGAAAAGGGCTCAAAAGAAGACTCCATGGTTTCATTTTTTGTATTTTTTGAGAACCCGAGTTTACTCTATCGTAAAAATGATTCATTTTTAAACACAACCTGTTCTCTGCACATAAAAATCAAAAATTATAATAATATGTTCTCAATTATGGTAAAAATATTTAAAATTTGAACTTCTAAAGGTTAAAATAAATAAAATAATATTATTTTATTCATAAATACCTATAAAAAAGTGGAAAGACAAATCATTTTTCCATTTGATTTCCAGAGCAATAAAAAGGAGTTTTTACCGTAGATCTTCTAAAGTTGATATCGGGAGGACAAGCAAACCATTTCACAAACCGTTAGTTCTAGGTATTTAATCCCTCCATTATCTTGCATTCTATCCGTTTTCTTTTTCCTTTTAGGCTTCCAGATTATTTTTTTGGAGAAAATTTGTTTTTAGAAATCGCCCTTCACCCTTGGGGGTGCGCAAGTTTTCCTAATCAAACTTGTGCACCCCGATAATTTTTAACACAAAAAAATATCGTGTCGTCGCGGTTTCTATATGCAGATCGTGCGCAAAACCACATTGTCTACAAAGGAAAACCGTGCAGGCGCCGTAGGGTTTTCAAAAAATTCTTTCCATCAAAATTGCTCTAAGTTCTTCCAAAAAAATTCCTAATGCTTTTTAATGATTGTTTGCAGGGAATTTGAAACAACCATGCTTGAGTGGAGAGAACGCGAGCATGAATCGCATGATAACAAGGCAATTGATAACCCAGCAATGCTTCAGGTTTTAAAGAATTGTGGTCTATACAAATTTGTCTATGCAAGGAATGAAGGCCCAAGTAGAGCTAATGACCTGGGTTGGTAAATGCATGGAATGTCCAGGAACAGTTTTTTATCATTGGGAATCATAGGCTCATTATTGATGAAGAGGATATTTATTTCCTCATCGGTTTGCCCCGACAGGGAAGAGACATTTCTTTATTTGGCACACGACCAGGAGGACAACCCACATCTTCCTATATCGTGCAATATTGCACTTAGGATTCGCAATTGAAAGATGGACGAATCGATATAAAAATTATCGAACGGCTTGATCTCAAAATTATTGCCTTCACAGTCACTAGATTATGTGGCAGTGCATCTCCTCATGTGGCCACCAAAGCACAAATGCAAACGGATGTTGAGTGTTCCAAGGGAACAATATTCAACTGGTGCTAAGGAGTTCTTGTCAATATGAAAGGACAACTAACGCGAGCAAAGAATGGTAAGCTGAAGAATTTCGGTTATGGTGCCATTCTTATATCTTTTGCCTTAGAGAGAATCCCACTCCTTGTACCACAGCAACAATTAGTGGATCCTATGAGACTGAGAGATCCTCGCATGTTGCGATGAGTTTCGTTGATGGCTCGCCATGGCAGCGATGGCGATCTTGTTGTCATACATCTCTTTAGATGTGCCCATCTCGGAGACATAAACAACCAAGTGCTTATGTATAGAATCCTGAGAGATCCTCGCATGTTGCGATGGGTTTCGTTGATGGCTCGCCATGGCAGTGATGGCAATCTTGTTGTCATACATCTCTTTAGATGTGCCCAGCGCGGAGATATAAGCAACCAAGTGCTTATGTATAGAATCCCTAATAATCATCTTCGCTTTGATTTCCCCTTTTCTATATTTCATCTTTGTGGCAGCCAGTGCATTTGATGGAGGCTCATTTATCTACCCCTGCACATAATCCATGACATCTTAATCTTCCAATACCAAATCCAAAGACATCTTCCAAGCATGATAATCAGAGTTATCAGTCAGCTTATCATCAGATTTGAAACCCTTGTAGGTTGAGGAGGCCATTGGTCCTTGATAAGACTTCTTCGGTGATTGCCCAACTCGGAGACATAAACAACCAAGTGCTTATGTATAGAATCCCGAGAGATCCTCGCATATTGCGATGGGTTTCGTTGATGGCTCGCCATGGCAGTGATGGCAGTCTTGTTGTCGTACATTTCTTTAGATGTGCCCAGCTCGGAGATATAAGCAACCAAGTGCTTATGTATAGAATCCCTGATAATCATCTTCGCTTTGATTTCCCCTTTTCTATATTTCATCTTTGTGGCAGCCAGTGCATTTGATGGAGGTTCATTTATCTACCCCTGCACATAATCCATGACATCTTAATCTTCCAATACCAAATCCAAAGACATCTTCCAAGCATGATAATCAGACTTATCAGTCAGCTTATCATCAGATTTGAAACCCTTGTAGGTTGAGGAGGCCATTGGTCCTTGATAAGACTTCTTCGGTGATTGCTTTCCACACTAGCTTGGGCTTTGTCTTCACCTTAGCTCTAAAACCATGTTAATTTTAGATTACCATGGTGTGCTCTATGCTTAATGCAGTTTACTTTTCAATCTTTCTTATAGGCCCAATTCAAATTAGCAATCACATAACAATAAAAGTAAATGCAAATAGAACATAATAATAGATCAATAGAAGACAAGCCAGATAATATATCAAAATTTGTAATTCTTCTTGTCCAGCAAATGTAGAGAGAAATGTTTGTTATAATAGTCAACACGATGCCCTAGCCAGCAAAGACTTTGGTTGGTCTTCCAACATACAAGATTAGCCTTTCCTTAAGAGTCACACACACCTCAAAGACAACTCCCAGACAATCAACGCGAGTCAACAGAAATCACTCAACACATACGTCAACGATGGTCAACGTCACGGTCGAAGGGCTACAGTCAAAGTCAAAATCCTTCCTCTATTTCTATACCCTCTAATGCAGCCTCCAAAAATCGGAATTTATGTCCTCGAATCGCAGCCAAAGCTCAAGGGTTGACCTAATGTACACGTTGGTCAACGATGTCCAAAAAGCCCAAAAAACTGTCTAAAATTCTTCAACTTCATATTCACACGTGTGAGAGAGAGAAGCCTCTTCTAGGTTGTACGAACCAATCAAATCATGAAGAATGTCTGTGATGAGATGATAATGAAATGAGCACCATCTCTCCAATTTATATCCATCAATGAGGGTGTGTGACACATCTTTTGGGGCTTGTGAACCTACATTACAAATCTAGCCGACTTTGACAATTTGCACATGTGAAAGATAAAATCAAAATATAAGTTATGTTCATCCAAAAAAGATGATCTTTAGATCAATCTTGCACCTCTCCAAAAGAGGAATCCAACAAAAATATCATCATCATCATATGAGCAATGCAACATGGAGTTTGGACCTTGTTGCCCAAAATTAACATAGTGACTTCAAGCAAGCAAAAAGGGCAATTATCTATGTTGTATAAATTTTCCTTGAGAGCAAGGAAATCCAGATTTAGAATTGGTTTTCCCCTTGTGGGTTTTTCCAATGTCATTAGACGAAAATCCCTGCATAAAATTTTTGTGTGTGCTTGCATTTAATTCTTGTATCAGCTGTGAAAAGTCAAAAGAGTAGAGTAGACTTATGTTTCATGTTCAATGCATGTCTAACATTTATATCAACTACATGTAATTTTGGGTTTGGGCATTAAACTTCATGCAAAAACTTGAAACTTGGTTGGGGATACAGCGAACAAATTTTTTTATATGTGCAATTGTAATCTAAATGTGTGTTTTGGATACATGGGCATGTTCTAGTGCAATGTGGTATGGTCAATAGTGTTTTCTCTGTTCTGATGCATCACTAATGGTCGCGGAGTAATGATCTATTTTCCTTGTTCTGGTGCGCCAATGGGGGTTTGTTTCTCTGTTCTAGGGTAGTGTTTCCATAGTAATGACCTATTTATTTGTTTTGGTGCATTAAGGATATTTCCCCTTGTTCTAGTGCGTTGATGGTGGTCGCATAGAGTAAGGTCATATGTCTAATCATTGTTCTAATCTGCGCAATAATATGTGAAATTAAAATGTGTAAGCATACTTCAAAATGGCACCAATGGGGGTTTGTTTCTCTGTTCTAGGGTGGTGTTTCCATAGTAATGACCTATTTAATTGTTTTGCTGCATTAAGGGTATTTCCCCTTGTTCTAGTGCGTTGATGGTGGTCGCAAAGTGTAAGGTCATATGTCTAATCATTGTTCTAATCTGCGCAAGAACATGTGCAATTAAAAGGTATAAGCATACTTCAAAATTTCTTGCAACACTCATACAAACCATTGATTCATTACTGCCTGGACGACGTGAAGTCTAGTGGTCGACCCTCGTCAATATAACATACGCATCTGACCTAGTGACTTGGTGTATTGCCTGTGATAGTGTTGTGTTTGCAAAGTTGAAGATATTGGTCAAAGGACCGAACACTGTCACACACAAATATCAAGTGTTGTTGTAAGATCGATTAATATTAGAAATTGTTGCCATACCTACTTTTCTTCAGCATTAGCTAGTGGAGTGACAAAATATACACGAGCTAGCAAGGGATATTCATCTATATTGTGACAAAACTAATTCCTTTTGTTGTTTTGATGATGTATGGGGTTTTTTGTTGTTGTAGTGTTGAAGCATGGGTGCTCCTGTTTATATGATGTCTGGAACTATCTGACTTTGTTTGTAGTTGTAATGACTGAAGCACGCCAAGGGTACTATTGACTAAGGCATGACAAGGCTAATTGTAGTTTTTGCTTCGCTAATTGTCTAACGGTGAGATAAGTGTTGCTAATCAGACTTGACTGACAATGCTTGCATTCAAAATTAGTATGTTGTTAAAGTCTTGATGCCCAAGACAGAACTATCATAACAATGTGCTTGTTGATTCAAATTAATAACAGTGATTGTATGTTGTCGGGGTGTTGTTGATGAGTGGGACTTGTTATTATTACATGGTTGATTACAGGATAATTGTTTTCTTGTTATATTGAATTTGTTGTGTTAAGAGTATTGTTGTTGCAAGAATGAATTGATGACCATGATGTTGATTAATTGTTGGTGTTGCTAATGTGGAGGAGTGAACATGTTAAAAATTGATTTGAAGTTTGTTCTAAAGGAATGTCCACGTATGATTTTGGGGGTTAGTGCATCCAACTGGTTGGTGCCAGCAAACTGATCGGAGGGAGTGGGTGCTTCCTACTGGGGTGCTAACAAAACATTGCAAAGAGAGTGGGCGCTTCCTGCTAATGGGTGCCAACAAAACTTTGTAAGGAAGTGTGTGCTTCCTACTAGTCGGTTGTGTGCTTCCTACTAGTCGGTTGCTAATGAACTTAGAGGAGAAAGAAAAAGAATGGTGGTTTTCTCCCTTTATGGATTTCTACCTTAAAAAAACTATATCTTGTGTATTCCTCATGTGATTTGTCATAAGGTTCCAGATTTCATACATAGTGTTGTTGATGATTTATTAAGTGTTGTTTTAAAAGGTAATTGATGATCAAAGCAGCTTTATATTGATTCACCCCCCACCCCCCCCCTTCCCCCCTCTCACTATAAACAACATTTCTATCGGAAATGCAACACACCAATGAGTTGCGATAATCCAGTGGACAAGGCCATTGTTGGCCAAAATTTTCTCAAAAAAATGGAAGAGAAAAATAGCAAAAATTAAACAAAATTTAAATGTTGCACAAGACAAGCAAAAAAGTTATGCAAATAAGGGCACGTCAAACAAGGAATTCAAAATTGGTGACCATGTCTTCTTGAGGGTGAAGGCAAGGAAATATTCTTGGAAATTGGGTAGTTGGGCAAAGTTGACAATGATATATTGTGAACCATTTGAGATCCTAGAAAGGATTGGTTCGATTGCATATAGGATTACATTACTAGCATTCATCCATATCCATAATGTTTTTAATGTTTCATTGCTCAAAAAGGATATTCCTGATGCTAACCATGATTGAAGTGTACCCCAAGAGAGACTTTCTGGTCCAACCAATGCAATTTTGGACAAGAAAGTCAAGGTGCTTTGAAATCAATCCATCGCCTTGGTAAAGGTGCAATGGAACCATTTTGATCCTAATGATGCTACATGGGAGCATCAGGACATGATGAGAGAGAAATACCTCATCTTTTTGGATAATTTGTTGTATATATGTGTACATATATTGCACTGAGGACGGTGCCTAAATAAGGGGGAGGGGAAGTAACACCCATGTCCGAGCCGACCCCTAGAATGTAAATAGCATGTATATGCGAAATTAGGCTAGTGAGTTAAAATGTACTAAATAAGCTAGTAAGTTGAGGGCATCTTTTGAGGGTCATTGTGCACAAGTGCATGTGTGTAAATGTGTTATGGGGGCATTGTGCCCGTGTAATATGTTATGTGTTTTGGGGCCTATATGCTTATGTGCACATGATATATATTTTGAGGTTAGAAGGCCGAGTGATGTAATTATGACAACATGTGCATAATTAATCAAATATTAGTACAAATCGAAAGACGAAATGAGTATGGAGGGTTGAAACTCCATGGATGAGAAAAGAGGCACATATGATTTAACAATCATAGTGAATAGAAAAAATAACCACCGTCCAATACAAGTGGCTTGGGAATGTCAAGTGACAAAAAGAGGCCATGCAAATAAAAATGGCCATGTTGACATTGTGAAGGGGATCAATATAAACGTTTCATAGGGAGGAGGCTACTAGACAACCATTGAAGCATGGAGACTGTAGTAGCATAATTTGACTCAGCTAAAAGTCAAGAGAGGTTCTGAGCAATTCAAGCTTGTTGAAGAACAGTTGTTAAAATTTCAAGACCACCTGCAACATGCTCAAAAGGATAACCACAAGCTCAACGAGGATTCATCATCACATGTGCATTGGAACCAAAATCAAGGAAGCAGCAACATTGGAGGTGTAATCTAAGCCAGAGGAGCAGCAAAGAAGAAAAGCGTGCAGTAAGGGTCAAGTCGAGCTTATTCACGTGCAGAACAGTTCAAGAGTCGGGTTGATTGATGTGTTCAAAACATTGCACCCAAGTCAAGGTCGAATCGTGCAAATATATTTACAGAACTAGTGTTCGGAGGCTTAATCGCTATCGCATGTGGAGGACCTGTGTAATGAATAAAATAATGTAAATAATGATTAATTAGTTAATTAGTAATTAGGTTGAAAGGCCATGTCTGATGAGACATGACCTTTCGTGAAGAGGCACCTGCCTAGGTATATAAGCAAGCCTCATTTGTGATTATCATCTCATCTCATATCTCATTCATCTTATATCTAATATAATATTTGTATCCTCATGGATATCTTTGTATTCCAAGTCTTCTGGAGTATTTTAACTTGAGAAGGAACTTTGTTCGCTTCATTTGGTATCAGAGCAGTTCGATCTTCTGGCCGCTCATCACTGCACAGAGCTACGCTCCTCGGTCCAGGCCTTTGGCCATCAAAAATTCGTCAACATTGTTGTCGTCGAAGCGTTTCACTACCAGTCTTGGAGTTTCTCCATTTTCACCAGTAGGCCTTTGGCCAAAATTAAAAATTTGAAGAAATTTCACTAGCAGGCCTTTGGCAAAAATTAAAAATTTGAAGAAAAAAAGGGAAATTTTTGAAAAAAAAACAAAAACAAAACCAAAAGCAATATATATATAGTCAAAAAAAAAAAAAAATATATATATATATATATATATAAGTAAAAAAAAAGAACAAAGAAAAAAAGAGATATATATAAAGTAGTACATATACGTACATACCAAGACAACTTAAAAATAAAAAGGAAAAAAAAAAAAAGAAGGAAGAGTAGATAAGGTTATTTTGATTATTCTTTAAGTGGTTTACAAGCTCGTGGTTTTAGAACCACATGGTAATTGTCCATGGTATTTGCAAGGTAAAATAAGAACAAAAAGAATAAAAAATCTATGTGTGAGTGGTAGGTTTACTTTTACGTGGAGAACATTAACCGAGTCAAATACACATAAGTGGACATATATTTTATAGGTGAATAACCACGTTTCACTAGGGCTGTAACTTTTCAAAACAAAAAACAAAAAGAGTTAAAAAATTATAAATAAAAATAAATAAATAAACTAGAATTTACTTAGTCAAAGAACTCATCACTAAAGGAAGACTATATTTAAAGTTATATAAAGGAAGTAATTTTCAAAAAAAAAAATGAAAGGAAAAATATTATTAAGGATTTCTTAAAATATTAAGGAATCATTATTAAAGTTGGAAGGTAAATAAAAGGAAAGAGAGGTTATTAAAGGTTTAAGTATGGGAAAAGTGGAAAAAGAGATAAATCATTATATTCTAAAAATTTTATTTAAAAAGGAAATATATACATATATAAAAGAATTTGAGCCTCTTTTAAAAGAGAATATTAGTGAAGGATTCATTACCAAAGATTGAAGGAATAATAGTAAAAGATATTGCAAATAATAATTAAGCTTGAGGGTTTATTAAAGGGAAATAAAAATATTTTATTATAAATACTAGGAAGGGTCACCCTTAAAAACCCAGAAATTATCTGACAAAATGGCATCCAAAACAGAAATAAAAGAAGGAAGGTTTCCTAAAAATTATAGTATGTGTCGATGCGCTAATTGAAATTAAAGGGTCACTTGCGGGAAAAAAGGTTCTCATATCTATCGATCTTACTCAAAAGAATAATTATGTTAGTACCGAATGTGCTAACCAATTAGTGATCCCTGAATCAAATATAATTGAAGCAAATTCATTTAACACAAATGACAAACAATACAACATAGAGAATTTACACCTAAGTATTGGGGAGTATTCCCTTATCTCGCAATTCACTGTTAAAACCTTATTTTGCAACGATAGTGATATAGTTATGGGTTCGCTCTGGATGGAATCACTAGGATCATTCATCCTTGATACAAAAAAAAAGTTTTTAACATTCTCCTACAAAAAGAAGAAAATAACGCTACAAGACGTTAACTTAAAGCCAAATCCAATGACACCTGAAAACATTCAAGAAATTTCAAAAGTAATTTCTCAAGAAGGTAAAAAGGTGATGCAAAATATGCAGAGGGAAATTGAAAAAATCTCCATTAACAAGAATGAAGAGGTTGTTTGCCTCAAGGATCACAACAATAAATTACTAACACAAATTAAAAAGTTGAAAAAAGACAAGAAGTCATTGGAAAACAAGGTGCAACAACTTGTCGAAAATGAAGCATCGAAATCTTCAAATATAGAAGTTCAAATTAAGGAAAAAACGAACATTGATATAGTAAGTGTCACAACTCAAGAAGAAGACAAGCAAGTTGCAGAAAATGCAAACCTAGATGTTTTAGTTCAAACGAGGAACGTTCTAAGTGAAGGTTTTTTAACCAACTCATTAACGTCCTCGCCAAAAATAAATAAAAGAAGTCAAACCAAAAAGGTTCCCTATCGACATCCAAATCATGGGAGCAGACAACTTGACCGAGCTATGTATTATGAACAGAAACAAGCTGATATTCCAAAGAATACTAATGTCGGTGCAATCCATGTTGGATAATTTTTGTACAGGGTTAAAACCTACAATCCACTCATGTGCTAACAAGTCGTCACAAGTTGCCAGCATCGTAAAATTCCACAGAAGGTTGATTTAGGATGGTCCGATCCATTCTCAGTGCAATAGTTTTGTTTGTCACTTAGAGGATCATTTCAACTTATATCGACAAGGATGACTACCCTGAGACGAGAAGATGTTCGTAACAGGAAAAGAAATCGAGGCCTTACATCAACAAGCTTTGAGGACAAAGCTTTTTGAGGAGGAAGGCAATGTAATGAATACAATAATGTAAATAATGATTAATTAGTTAATTAGTAATTAGGTTGAAAGGCCATGTCTGAAGAGACATGACCTTTCGTGAAGAGGCACCTGCCTAGGTATATAAGCAAGCCTCATTTGTAATTCTCATCTCATCTCATATCTCATTCATCTTACATCAAATATAATATTTGTATCCTAATGGATATCTTTGTATTCCAAGTCTTCTGGAGTATTTTAACTTGAGAAGGAACTTTGTTCGCTTCAACCTGATCGCAGATCGCAAATCGCAATTGCAAAGCTGAGAAGGAATAGAACTAGGTTGAATCGCCCAAATGCGAAATGTGATTCGAGTTCCAAGCTGGAATCTAAAGTATTTAAAGTCCGGCCATGGGACCCTCTCGCATATCGCACATCGCAAGCTCAAAAGGGATAGTGATCATAAGATAACGGGATTCGCCAAAGTGCGAAGTGCGATAACGAAGCAGGCGCGATGCAACCCAGAACTATGATTTAATATATTCCAATTGCACATCTCAAGCTCAGGGGAATGGCGCTCATGAATATGTTATGTATGCTGAAATGCGAAATGCGACAAGGTTTTATATCGCCGATTGCGATTTGCGATCGGCCCCACCTCCACTTGCCACATCATCCCTACCTTTATTTATTGCACATCGCAAGCTCAGGAGGAATGGTGCTCATGAATATGTTATGAATGCCGAAATGTAAAATGCAATAAAGGGACGAACGCAATAGTTTTCAAAGGAAAATTGGAATATCTTTTAAAGTCCAGTCTTACGACAATTACAAAGTCGAGTCTGAACGCAGGGCAGACTCGAGTAAGAAAAGACTCGACGCTACGTGCAGAACAGTTGTATGTTTTTGCGGCAGTTTATCAATCAAAGACTAAACGCTACGGGCGCGAGCAGAAGAGGCAAAGTCAAGTAGTAGGTGACATGATGACGGTGTTCGAAACGCAAAAGCATGGGCAGAGTCGGGTAGAGATGTGTTTATGCAAACTGTTTATGCAGACAGCAGAAACAGAAGGAGACACATCAGCAACAAATCAGATTCAGCAAAAGGATTATATTTTAAGTTTTACTTTGTTTTCTTTGATAAAATCGAAGCTACAATGATGTCCTCGATTGCAATGTAATAAGTAGTTTAACAGTTTAGGCAGTCTAGGATTTTCAAGAAGCTCGAGCAATTACAAACTACTTTTGTTTGTATTTAAGGAAGAGAGAAAGAGAGAGGAGGGGTTCCGAGTTCTGGACCTCTTAGAGACTACATTTTGTACTTCTTTTTATGATGGATGAATTAAAGAAGCAGCGAGTTTCCTGCAACTGTTGATATTGATTCGTGTTTCTTGTGTCATTTTATGTTGTTTCTTCCCTAAATGAAGTGAAGTAAAGAAGCAGTTGGTCTCTAATTTACATTTGTAAGTAAGAGTTAAGTAGCCTTAATAAGCACTCCTTCACTCCAACTCCTCTCCCTTCACAAATTCTGTCTGGAACTTAAAAGTAATAGATTTTGTGTTTACAGCATATTATTTTGAGTTTCCTCTCTCTCCATGACTTCTCTCTGAAACTTAAAAGTAATAGATTCTATGTTTACAGCATATTATTTTGAGTTTCCTCTCTCTCCATGAATTCTCTCTGAAACTTAAAAGTACTAGATTCTGTGTTTACAGCATATTACTTTGAGTTTCCTCTACAATTCTTATTTTCCATTCAGATATCAGCAGTCAATGGCATTGTGAAATCTTTTATTATTCTAGATCATTAAGAGTTTTAGAAAACTAGTTTCCAAAGGGATAGAACAAAGACCTCGTGATAAAATTATTTCTGTGACACACTTTTAAAATGTCTTAAGCATTGATTCCTTTCACAATCGAGGGATTGTCTCTTAAGATACAACATTTTATGGCATTGTTGCCGGGGACGAAGGCACGAAGTTATTTTTCCCTGGGTATTGAGATCTATTTCTTGATGGTAAACCAGATTTAGATATAAAATTTGGTTGTTTATTATCCACCTGGCAACTCCACTGATGAAGATTTCATTAGATAAGGAATTTTGCTAGCAAGAAAATGAGAAAGCATCGTGGAAAAAACGGGTATCCGAGTTTCAATCTTTTAAAGGAAGTTTTATTTTTCACTATCAGTTTAGTGGTCTATTTTCCCATACATATCAAGAAGATTGTTTCCTGCTTTATATTCTCAGAAGATTATAAGGCCCAAAAAGTACATTCTTTATTGGAGAAAGAAAATTTTCTTCTGCTTGTATTATTGATCTTGACACAACTTTATCTCCTAAATATGAGAGGAGAGATGATTGTTGCATTAAAATCCATGAAGAAAATATGTCACAGTCTAGGCATAAAGGTGAGGATCTATGTTGCCAGGAAACGTGGGTGCGGGGACGGGGATGACACTTTTTGAAACAGGGTGCGTGGGTTCGTCGAGGGTATGTGTGTGTGTGTGTGTGTGTGTGTGTGAATTTGTATAAAACAAGAAAAATAAAATATTTTTGATTTAAAAATTAAAGTTTAAAACTTCAAAGATTTAAACATGCACATCATTGAACATTCAACATTCACATAATGATATATCATATCAGTCTTGACTCTTCAGATAAATTAATACTACCCAGTGAATCTACCAGATATTTAGACTCTAGACATCTATATCCTCTGCTTGCAATCTGTGTATTTGCTCAGAATTCGTTTATATTTGAGAAGGGTGTACCTGTGCAACTGCACACCCTGCTTCCTTCTCAAAAAGATGTAGACCAGGACAGAGTTGAAGAAACGGTAATATCAAGATTCAAAACCATTACACCAAACAGACACACATAGACCTCCAAATTAAAAACAGAGCATTACATTGAAATTGACCATAGCGACATCTAGAGATATTTTTCATCTAATATAGATGTACCTTTTTCTCCAGGCTCGGAGATTCAGATTCATGTACCTTTTTCTCCAGGTTTAGAGATTCTAAAAATTTTAAGGAATTGTAGTTTTCCTTTTAATTTCAAGGAATTAATTGATTTTAAAAAATCAATCAATCCAAAAAAAAAAAAAGATATTCCATAAGTTTGTGCTTCACTTACATATTTAGAGGTCGATTTTCAATACTCAATTAATCATAAAGAATGATGAGATTTTGAATACTCAATTAATCCCAAAATTTATATGTCAGAAACCCATGCTCCGTAAATACTTGGAAGCTGATTTTGAATAATATTCACAATTAACCCCGAAAAATGATATTTCAGAAATCCATGCTTCAGATGGAGGCTGATCTAAGTATCCAATTAATCCCAAAAAGAGATATTTCAGAATTCCATGCTCCTGTACAGAGATGTATACTGAAGATGTATACTGAAGCGTGGATTTCTGAAAATTTAAAATTGATAATACATTGAGGTTATCGAGGTTGTCGAGGGTGAGTTGTTGTGCAGAGGGTTGACGAGGTTGCCGAGGGTGAGGTTGTTGTGGGTTGCGGAGTGTGTTGAGGAGTGAGTAAGTTTTTAACACAAAAAAAAAATCACAATAAGAATAGTCGAATCTCATATTTAATTTTAATTTTGATAACAAAATCTCAAATTTTAATTTTTATAGCGATTAGTCTAATTAGTAATAGTTGAATTTAATTAAAATAAAATAAAAATTAACCAAACTTGCCGACGAAAAACCCGAAAAGAACCCATTTTCAGGGTTATCCGTCCCCAAATCAGCGAAAGAACCCAGATTTTGTGTGGGAAGTCTCGGGTTCTTACATGAAGAACCGGGTTCTTTAGGGTGCTTCTGATAGGAACCCGTCCCAACACCCAGTACGTGGGGACGGGAACCCTACCCCTGGGTTCGGGAACCTATGCAACATAGGTGAGGATTCATCATCTTTGGGTGATAATATTCTACCTCATAAACAATCCGCTTCTTTCCAGCGTGGAACAAAGGTGATTTTCAAACCCTTGGTATTGCCTATAGTTCTTCATCAATTTCTGCCAAGTTTTTCTGGAGAAAGCGATGAGGTTGCAGTCGAACAACACCTCCTAGCATTTGAATACTTTCTGGACAAATTTCAAATTATCTATGAAGATGTGGCTTTAAGGATGTTTTGTCATTTATTAAAGCGGGGTGCTCAAGATTGGTTCCAGGGTTTAGAGGAAGGTTCAATTAGTTCATTGCAGAGTTTTCAAGATATCTTTCTTAGATATTGGGGCGAGCACACGCCGTACAAAAAGCACATTTTGGAGTTATATTCCATCCAGAAGCAGGGTAATGAATTAATCGTTGTGTTTAATAAGAGGTTTCAAAAAATCTATTTCAGCATGTCGAAAGAAATTCGACCCCCTGAAGATGCAGCTATGATATACTATTTGAGGGCTCTTTCTAGTGTCTTGGCTTTTTATCTCAAGGAGAGAGCTTGCACTCTAGCGCTGATGTTTTTTTATGCACAGGAAATCGAAGATAATGTGTGGGCTTGTAGAAATTTTCCCTGCCATGTTGAAAGAACAAGTTTTGTTGAAGACAAGAGGGCCTGTCAAGAAAACATTGGAATTGCTTTACAAGAGAATGCAAATTTAGAGATGAACAAGGATTTTCAAAAGGCGTCGGAGGATTCTTGTATTGTTGAAACACAAGAATTTAAGCATTCTAAAGATTCTAGTCAAAAAATCGTTGCAACAAATGAACTACACGTTGAAAGCCTAGAAGATCATTACAATATTCATAATTTTAATGATTTTGTGAATAGAGGAGAAACTAGTGAAGCTCCTCAGGTGTGTTTGCAGGAGGGGAAGATTTTTGTCAAGAATTGGCATTATATGAAGAACACCAGCATTATGAGGAAAAAACCTTATATTTCTCTTTTCGACCTAAATGGTTGTCAGTAGAAAACAACAATCAATCTTCTCACATACAACCTCAAATTGAGGAGTCAAACAGTGAAGGAAGTTGGCATGTTCAAAGAAGTCTACATCAGCAAGATGTTTAAGAAAAGGAGGCAGCAGAAAATTGGTCTCATCAATTCTATGATCATCGCTGACTATATGAAAACTATCTTTTGTCAGCAATAAGCATTTATGCAAAGGTATGTGCAAAGCTTTGTATCTGGAAAACTTTCATGGTACCTCCCTATTGTGATCTTCAAATTTCAACAGTATGGAGGCATTAGGTCTAACATGCAGATGTTGGATTGGTGCCATTGGAAGGCTAACTTCACATGATTAAGTTCAGACATGAATACATATATAGGAGTTGTGCATAAATAAGCTCAGAAGTTGCGCATTTTTAGTTGTAGTATTTCTAATTCGATATTTTCATTTTTATTTTCATACTAGGTCAACCCCCATTTGGGATTGACTCCATGCCCAATAACGGCTACTGATCTACAAATGCTCTTTGACTCCATTCCCAATAAAGGCTATTGACCTACAAGTTCTCAGCACTTTGCTACCAAAGTGTTGTCCCCAATTGGAGCCAAATGTTGTAGCATAATTTGACTCATCTAAAAGTCAAGAGAGGTTCCGAGCAATTCAAAGTTGTTGAGGAACAGTTGTTAAAATTTAAATAAGCCCTGCAACATGCTCAAAAGGATAACCACAAGCTCAACAAGGATTCATTATCACATGTGCACTGGAACCAAAATCAGGGAAGCAGCAGCATTGGAGGTGTAATCTAAGCCAGAGGAGCCACAAAGAAGAAAAGCGTGCAGCAAGGGTCAAATCAAGCTTATTCGTGTGCAGAACAGTTCAAGAGTAGGGCCGATTGATGCATTCAGAACATTGCACATAGGTCGGGGTCGAGTTGTGCAAATATACGTACAAAACCAGTGTTCGAAGGCTTAATCGCAATCACATGTGGAGGGCCTGATCGCAAATCGCAATCACAAAGCTCAGGAGGAATAGAACAAGGTTGAATCGCCGAAATACGAAATGCGATACGAGGACCAGATGCGATATACTTCGCAGCTTGAATCTAAAGTATTTAAAGTCTGGCCATGGGACCCTCTCGCATATCACACACCGCAAGCTCATAAGGGATAGCGATCATAAGATAATGGGATTCGCTGAAGCGCGAAGTGCGATAACGAAGCGAACGCGATGTAGCTCAAAACTATGATTTAATATATTCCAATCGCACATCACAAGCTCGGGAGGAATGGCGCTCATGAATATGTTATGAATGCCGAAATGCGAAATGCAACAGTTTTATATCGTCGATTGCGATTTGTGATCGGCCCCACCTCCACTTGCCACGTCATCCCTACCTTTATCGCACATCGCAAGCTCAGGAGGAATGGCACTCATGAATATGTTATGAATGTCGAAATGTGAAATGCGATAAAGAGACGAACACGATAGTTTTCAAAGGAAAATTGGAATATCTTTTAAAGTCCAGTCTTACAACAATTACGAAGGAAAGTCTAAACGCAGGGCAGACTCGAGTAGTAGGTAACATGATGACAGTGTTCGAAATGCAAAAGCATGGGCAAAGTCGGGTAGAGATGCGTTTATGCAGACTGTTAGGATATCACAGCAGATACGAAAGGAGACACAACAGAAACGAAAGGAGACACATCAGCAACAAATCAGATTCAGGAAAAGGATTATATTTCAAGTTTTATTTTGTTTTCTTTGTTAAGATTGAAGCTACAATGATGTCCTCAATTGCAATGTAATAAGTAGTTTAACAGTTTAGGCAGTCTAAGAGTTTCAAGAAGCTCGAGTAGTTACAAACTGCTTTTGTTTGTATTTAAGGAAGAGAGAAAGAGAGAGGACAAGTTCCGAGTTCTGGACCTCTTGGAGACTACATTTTTGTTAATTTCTGAACATGTTCTATGCCATTTCAGATTAGGGCACAAAATACTGAAGCAGATAGAACAAATAAATCGATCAATGGAAGACAAGCCAACAAAGAAGAAGAAGAATGATGGCGTTACGGCAATCAGCAGGATACTTCAACCAGCAAAGTCTCCAATAGGTCATACAGACAAGCGTGTCACACAACCCCAAGACAACCCAGACAAAGAATACTTCACAAAGACGCAGCACCAAGAACGCAACTCCATTGCCATCAAGAGAGAAGAAAATCCTCCAGACATTGTGTACAATGAACTCCAAGTCTCTCCAATATATAGGCATCTTTAGGGGTGTGTGACGTGTCCTTTAAGACATTTAAGTCTATATTATATTCCAGGCCGACCTAGCACATAAGTGGAATAAATTCAAAGTACATGTTCTGCTCATCCGATTGTGATGATCTTTAGATCAATCTTACACCTCTCTGAAAAAGGAATCCAATAAAAATATTGGGATCGTCATCTAAGCAGCACAACCCGGAGTTTGGACCTAGTTGTCCAAATTTAACACTCCCTCTCAACTAGGGAGAACTCTGTCCACTAGTGCAATCCAAACATCGTGCGTCATCCCACCGTAACTTGCTTCGTTGGCTTCTTTATTTTAGAACAGAAGTGGTTCAATCACCAAGACATCATTCTCGGCTGACATATTCAGCCCAGAGGTCTAAAACCTCTATAAGAGTCTCATATATACTGACCCGAAGTTAGTTTCACTGACCCAAAGTCAGTTGGAGGTCTGAAACCTCACATGGACTCAAAGAGTCACATACCAACCCGAAGTTGGTTTATCTGACCCGAAGTCAGTAGGAGGTTTGAAACCTCACTAGACTTGATCCCAAATCAAGTGGTTGGACACGTGCCATCCTAGATAGAGAGTACGGCAATCTCTGATGCGTCCATTAGTATTTGCTACTAGTCTCTAGCTTTTCCCACCTCATTGGCCAAATGAGAGGTACTTCCCATGAGTCTGGAACTCAAATGGGTAGGATGCATACGGGGTACAGATCATGAGAGGCGAACCAACTCAATCATCATAACGGTGAGTCAGAAGCACACCAACAAGGTTCGGCAAGCTTAACCCTGTGGGTGCTTATAGCTCCGAGAAGATATCCCCAAAGCCCCCCAGAAATCCCAAAGCTCATCGTCCAACAGGACCCTCAAAATAGGGTCATTCCACGATTCTCACGGAAGGTTAGGAACATGACCTTCCAAGGGCATTGTGAGAATATCCGCGACCTGCTCATCAGTTCCTATATGATCGAGCCTTACAGCGCTTCGTTGTACCATATCCCAGATAAAGTGGTACCAGCCATCAACATGCTTGGATTGTTCGTGGAACACGGGATTCTATGACAAACGAATCCCCCTTAGGTTATCACAAAGGATAACGGTGGCATCTAGCACATGCTCGAACAGCTCACTAAAGAGCTTTCACAATCAAGTGACTTCACAACGGGCCGTACATGCTACAATGTATTCAGCCTCAGCAGTGCTCAAGGCTACCGACTTCAGATTCTTGCCCAAAGCAGATCTACGTGTGAAGCAGCATCCAGATGTGCTCTTGCGATCCACCACACTGCCAACCCAATTGGCATCGGTATATCCATGGAGTGTCATACTCCCGGCAGTGTATCTCAGCCCATGGTCTATTGTGCCCCAGAGATATCTCAAGAGATTCTTGGCACCAACCCAGTGAACATTATGATCAACCATGTGTTGACTCAAAGTGTTCACTACACAACATACGTCCAGATGGGTGTTCACTAAGAACATCAGGGCCCCTCTGAGTTGACAATACATGGTAGGATTTGCTAGCACGGGCCCAACAGCGCTACCACTCAACTTCTAGAGCTCCATCTGTGTCTTTCCAGAAGCTTCACAATGTACTTTCCTTGAGAAAGGAAAATCTCGACAGGTCTCTGCCAGACCTCCAAGCCTAGGAAATAATGCATCAGTCCTAGGTCCTTCATCTCGAACTCAGAAGTGAGCTCCCTCTTACATTGATGAATGAGAGAGTCAACATCTGTCAGGAAGAGATCGTCCACATAGAGAACCAGAATGAGAGGCTTTTCTCTATCAACCTTGAAGTAAAGGTTTGAATCATCATTACTACGAGTGAAGCCCAGCTTCATCAAGTATCTATCCTCTCGTATCAAGCCCTGGGGGCTAACCAACCTGCAAACATGGGTGTCTCGATCCTGGACTTTGAATCCCAAAGGTTGCTCTTCATACACCTCTTCCTTTATCACATCATGCAGGAAAGCGATTTTCACATCCATCTGATGAAGATTTCGTCCATGCGTAGCAGCAAGGGTTATAATAATCAATGCCTTCCTAGAGAAGTCTCGGGCATCACATTTTCTATCAGATCCATGCTTGATCTTATATCGAGGTGACAACAGCTTTGTCCCTCGGTCTCGGGACCATATCCCAGACGTCATCTTTCATAATGGGCTCATATTCTTTATGTATAGCACCCTTACAGAATTGATGCTTAACAGTTTCTTCATGTTGTACTCATGGCATCTAGATACCTCTGGTATTTATATGGCTTCTTGCTTTTCCGAAATTTCCCCTTCGAAGACATATATCATTGAGCCATGAGGGTCTTCTTTCCTTCAGTAATGATATTAGCTCAGGAGCACATACAGTTGTATTCTCCCTCTTAATGCCAGCTTCTCTTGTGAGAGAAGACATCTATTTTAAATGAGGACATCCCAGACACCACCTTGGAAATGAGTTTTGCACTCGGGGGCCTGAAGCTTATTCTCCCACTATCAAAGTCGTCAAGAATCATAGCCATACACTGTCATATAGTTGTCATGCATCTTGACACGTATCATATACTATCATATAATTGATTTCAATGTTGCCATGATTTTATCATATACATCATTTTTCCAAAAACTTCACAGGCTTTGTTGACCACAGTTCCAAATACTTGACAGTTCAAGATTCTAAAAACGTGACTGTCCAAAGCTCCAAACACTTCACAGTTATATTAATTTTCACCGAGCCATCATAGATTATTCTATTAATATCTGAACTTTTTTATTACAATGACTTCTCCAGTATCTTTAAAGATCACAGTCCTTTACAGTGTTGTATTGTTGGTCTTTCAATATAGCAGAGATCCGATTTTGAGCCATCAGATCAGTTGTGTTGAAGATGATTTCCTCCCAAGTTTAAAATTTCGCCGAGATTACAAAACTATGCTACCCGCAAAATTGAGCTCCACCAAGACTGTGATGCCCATAGATTCAGACTCCAATGAGAGACTGATATTGTCACAAGCTTAATGCTAATATGAATTTTGTAAACATAGGTATGACTGTCTATGTCACTATCATAATGACAATGACATAGAATCAAAGATTACATTTTTACTTCCTTTCTACGGTTGTTGCTGCCCACAGCCTTCACTGTCATTTCCATTCTCATTTATCGTCACTGACATCACCAAAGATGCAACAGAACCCATGTTGAGCATGTACAAAAAGCTGACACTACCCATTTTTGTACTAGAACTTTGGTCTATCGTTATGGCTAGTCATATAGATAAAAGTCAGAAGCCAGGGAGGGCTCAGAGTCAGGGTGAATGCTATCACATCAACACATTGACTTCAATTTCAAATCCATAAGATTTTGGTGTGGAAACAAAAACTCAACAAGACTCTCAGCAAACTTCGTCCAGATTTACCAAAATAGGATGACTTTTGATCCAAATGCTAACTAGATCAGATTTGCCCACAACTCACCATATTCCACGAGTCCTCTTACAAAGATCCTATACAACAGGTGGTTCTGGTTACCGGAGGACAGGTGGTTCCCTAAGGCTTTGATCTTTGGCCTAGGGAAAAGTGTCCAAAAGAACTTAATTTTTCTCCTAAAGTGACTTTATAATTTTTATAAAGTCAAATCTAATTTAAAAGTGACTTTAAGTGATAAAGTTACTAAAGTCTAATTTTAAAGTGACTTTAATAAAGTCAATGTAAAATTAGAAAGGAAAAATGACTTTGGAAATAAATGACTAAGTGGGTCTTTAATAAAGTGGGGTGAATTAAAAAATAGAAAGTGAGATTTAAATGAGCATTTAATCTCAGCCCTAGATCTCAATCTATTTCAGCCATTGGATTTAGGGATTCCCCAAAAGTCACTTAGGGTTAGGTTAAAGGAGGAAAAGGAGGGAAAAGGTCATTCATTCTTTCATGAGCAGATTGGGAGAAGGAGAGAAGGAGAGTTGGAGATTTTTCTGAGCAGTGAGAAGAAGGAGGGCAGCAGTGAAAATATTTTAGCAAAGGTACAGCAGCATTTATTGGCACACATACCGAGGCAGAAAATCCGTACAGCAAAGGAGAGGCAGTGTTTCCAAGTGAGGAGGCATAGAAATCGAGGAAGAGGGTACAACAACAAGCACGCACTCCAAGGCACAAAAATCAGGCATGTTTTTCAAGGAAGAGGGTGGCTGTCATTTCCGACACAAAAAATCGAGGAAGAGGACAACAGCTACAACTCTGTTTTTTGGCACAGATTTCGAGAGAGGTTGCTATACAAAATATGTACAGTCCGTACAACAAAGTACGGCTGTTCTGGCACGCTTCCCGAGGTGTTCATACAGTGTTTAATGCTGTCCTAAGGTGCTGTAAATTTTCTGTTTTCTATTGTTGCTGATTTGGCACAATTTCCGAGGCGGTGTGCAAGCACGGAAATCGAGATAAGTCTGTAAATTGGTTGCTGGAATTTTTTCTGAGTTTTTCCTGTTTCACTGTAAAAAGCAATATTTAGAAAAATAAAAGAGAAGCTTTCGAACTGGTTTTCCCCAAGAGTCGTAGGGGGTTTTTCTAGGGTCATGTTGACCAAAAATATCAGTGTTAAATGTGTTGAATGGCTGTTTTATGCTTGCTGATTTTTATTTCTGCATTTTCCAGCATTCTGTAAATTTTCCAGAATTTGTGTTTTCAGCAAAAAATTATTTTCCAGTTTGTTGACTGTAAGGATATGGGAAAGGGCATTTAACTATTTGGAGAAATAAGGTGAAACTAAAAACCGAGATGGGAAACAGAAAATTTCTACATGGTATCAGAGGTTGAGTGTTGAAAGTGCAGTTTGGGACAGCAAGGAGAAAAATACAGCCTGCTGATTTTTCACTCAGAAAATTCCAGCAAGCTGATTTTTTCACAAACAGAATTTTTATCTTTACTATAGCAGTGCTATTTTTCAGTTTTAGGACAGCAGGATGTCATTGGGATTGAGGGTGGAGGATAGGTTGGATGGGCATACCAATTACAGCGTTTGGAAGGAGAGAATGCAGAGTATCTTTGAGGAGGCAGAAATCTGGGATATCATGGTTCATACCCAACAGCAGCATGTTAATGTGCCCACTGATGCTACTCAGTTGGCAGCGTAAGAGACTGATCCTAGATGGAATCAAAGACCATTGCATTCCTCATGTGAGAGGAAAGAGAAATGCTCATGAGATGTGGACAGCATTGTCCAATCTCTACCAAAGTACCAATGAGAACCGGAAAATGGTCCTGAAGGAGAAGCTGAAAACCATTAAGATGGGTAAGACTGATAGTGCAGCTGGATATCTCACAAAGATTACTAATGTGAGAGATGAGTTGGCAGTAATTGAGTACCAATGAGAACCGGAAAAAGGTCCTGAAGAAGAAGCGGAAAACCATTAAGATGGGTAAGACTGATAGTGCAGCTAGATATCTCACAAAGATTACTAATGTGAGAGATGACTTGGCAGCAATTGGAGAGGTCATTCCACCCACTGAGTTGCTGTGGATAGCAGTGAATGGCCTCCCCAATTCATGGATGAACTTTGCTGATGGGGTTTTTGCACGTGAGACCCTTCCCACATGGGAGAGGTTTTGCTCTCTTAAATTGTATTCCGGGGAAGAATGATAGTTTGCTGTAAGCAGCCTAAGCTACTGAGGATGAGGATGGGAAGGCACCGCAAGGTGGAGGCAAGAAAGGCAAAGGGAAGAAACAAGCTTCCACAAGTAATGGTGGGGGCAAAGGTAAAGGTAAAGGTAAAGGTAAACATGGTAACACACAGAAGGACTATTCCAAGGTGAAGTGTTGTAATTGTCAGAATATGGGACACTATGCAGCTGTGTGTCTAGAGAAGAAGAAGAAGAAGGGGAGGAACCAGAGCATGGCAGCATCAACAGAGGTTGCGGACTTTGCAGATCACTTTGACCGGGAGTTTGGGTTCATTGCGTGTGAGTCCTCTAGTTCAGGATTACCTGCCACAGAGGTTCGTAGGAGACATTTCGACCAGCTTTAGCATCTTCAGTATCCTATGTGGACAAGGCTTCACGTCATATGACAGAGTCCGAGAGTACTTCTCAGAAGCTTTCTGAGAGTGGCACTGATATAGAGGTAGTACTTAAGATGACCGCAGTTGTTAGAGCAAGCAGTGTGGGAACACTTATTATTTCAGAGGGAGTCCAAACCTCCCTTGATGTTTTCAGATGTTCTTTATGTGTCAGGGATGAGGAAGAACTTCATATCCATCTCAGCTTTGGAGGATAGAAGATATGAGAAACTGTTCAGGGGTGGACAGGTGCTGATGTATCCCAGGGGCGCTCCACCTGATTCAGCTAGAGTGATAGGTGTACGCCATGTAAAGGTGTACAAGTTTGCATTTCGGCCCCTTTTGGCATTGAGTAGTAGCACTGACAGCAGAGCTAGCAGTTCTGAGCTGTGTGAGATTTGGCACTGTAGGATGGGGCATATGTATCATGGAGCCTTGAGGACCTTGCGGGATATCACTACAGGTGTGCCAGATTTCAGTACTGATCACTTTGATACTTGTAGAGGATGTGCGATGGGCAAGTTTGCCAAATCCCCTTTTCCCAGCAGTGACAGCAGAGCGACTGGGATACTTGATTTGATTCATTCCGATGTGAGCAGTCAGATATCTCATGTTTCCTTGAGTGGATATGAGTACTATGTTTTATTCATTGATGATCACTCCAGGAGGACCTGGATTTATTTCTTGAAGACCAAGAGTGAGGTCTTCAAGCGATTTCAGGAGTTCAGAGCTCTTGTGGAGACACAGACAGGTCGGAAGATCAAGTCCCTGAGGTCGGACAATGGAGGAGAGTACACCCTTGGAGAGTTTGTTGACTATTGTGCGAAGGCAGGCATTAGGAGGGAGTTCACTGTTCCTTACAACCCCCAGCAGAACGGGGTTGCGGAGAGGAAGAACAGATCCATCAGAGGGGCTGCCAAAGCCATGTTACATGATCAGGGGTTGCCATTGTTTCTGTGGGCAGAGGCCTGCAACACAGCTGTTTATTTGCAGAACAGGAGTCCGCATCGTGCCTTGGGGCATATGACTCCGGAGGAGGCTTTTTCTGGGAAGAAGCCTGATATTGGTCATCTTCGTATCTTTGGGTGCATCACATACTCCTACATACCCAAGGAGAAGAGGACCAAACTAGAGCCCACCGCAGAGAAGGGTATCTTTGTGGGCTACAGTGAGACCTCCAAGGCCTTTCGGATTTACATTCCTGCACAGAGGAAAGTTGTTGTTAGGCGAGATGTGAAGTTCGAGGAGGACAGGGCATTTAGGAGGTCACGGGAGTTAGAGTATCTGGATCAGCCAGACCCTCAGCAGCAGTTGAGTCAGTCGCAGGGATCCAGTGGGCAGGGATCAGGAGGATCCGTAGGTACATCTATGACGATGTCAGGTCCGTCAGTGGGGAGTGGCTCGCAGAGTCAGAGGGGTGGAGCTATGGGCAGCACGCAGAGCAGTCCACAGAGCAGTTCACTGGGGAGTCCACTAATGGACAGTTCACACGGTACCTCAGCATCTACAGGTTCAGGTGCAGGCAGGAGGACAGCAGACAGAAAGTCAGGAGTTCAGGCTCCTGATGTTGAGGAGGAGGAGTTTTATTCTCCGGCGGGAGAAGTGCACTCAGGGAAGAGGAAGCCCAAGTGGCTTCAGGACACCTTGAGAGATGCCACATCTGTTGCTGAGCCTAAGAGGCCGGTCAGAGAGAGCAGACTACCTGAGAGGTTTTGTAGCTATATGGCAATGGCTACCAGCATCCTTGACTCTGAGCCTTCTAGCTATGAGGAGGCAGCTAGCCAGCAGGTCTGGAGAGAGGCCATGCAGGAGGAGTATTCTTCTATCATGAAGAATGATGTTTGGGAGGTGGTGCCTAGGCCTGAGGGAAAATCCGTGGTTACTTCCAGATGGCTTTACAAGGTAAAGCATGTTGTAGATGGCAGCATTGAGAAATTCAAAGCCAGGTTTGTGGCTAGAGGGTTCTCCCAGGTAGAGGGAGTTGATTATGAGGAGACCTTCGCTCCCGTATATCGATAGCAACAGAGATGGGTTGGAAGATCCACCAGATGGATGTGAAGACCGCATTTCTCAATGGCTTCATACAGGAGGAGGTGTACATTGAGCAGCCACAGGGCTTTGACGTGCATGGGAAGGAGTCCCATGTGTGCAGACTAAAGAAGGCCCTTTGTGGCCTGAAGCAAGCTCCCAGAGCTTGGTACTTCAGGATAGATACATACTTGCAAGGGATGGGTTTCACAAAGAGTGAGGCAGATCCGAACCTTTACTATATTGTGATAGGTGAGGAGCCTCTCATTCTGGTGTTGTATGTGGATGACTTAGTCATTATAGGTGTAGAGAGACTCATAGAGCACTGCAAGAGAGATCTTGCGGCGGAGTTTGAGATGAAGGACATCGGCTTGATGCATTACTTTTTGGGTTTGGAGGTGTGGCAGGAGGAGGGGCATTTCTTCCTGGAGCAGGGGAAGTATATTGTGGATATCCTTAGCAGATTCCACATGGAGGATTGTAAACCCATGTCAACACCGATGATCACCAACTGGAAGAAGCTTCATGCTTCGGATTCCGAGTTGGTGGATCCCACATTGTACAGACAACTGATTGGTTCCTTGATGTATTTGGTCAACACTAGGCTAGATATTTGTTTTGCAGTCAACACGATGAGTCAGTTTATGTGTGAGCCTAGGAAGGTTCACTGGGTGGCTGCAAAACACATTTTGCGGTACTTGCAGGGGATAGTGGATTATGGTCTGGACTACAGGCAGGGGGATGGAGTGAGATTGGCAAGTTACACTGATTCTGATTGGGCAGGTTGTGCTTCTGATAGGAAGAGCACTTCAGGGTGTTGTTTTGGGTTGGGTTCGGCAGTGGTGTCATGGTTCAGCCGAAAGCAGCAGTCAGTAGCATTGAGTTCAGCGGAAGCAGAGTATATGGCAGCCAATCTAGCTAGTTGTGAGGCCATTTGGCTTCGCAAGATGTTGTTTGGCTTATTTGGTCAGCCGTTGAGACCTTCAGTGATTTATTGTGATAATCAGAGTTGCATTAAACTCACGGAGAATCCAGTATTTCATGATCGGTCAAAGCATATCGGCATCAGATATCACTTCATCAGAGACTATGTGCAGAAGGGAGTTGTGAAGCTCGAATATATTCCCACTGATGAGCAGGTTGCAGATATTCTTACCAAAGCCTTACCACAGGGCAAGCATGTCTACTTCAGAGACAAGATGGGTGTGGTGAGGAACACCTTCCTCGGTAAGAGGGAGTGTTGAAATTTGGTTACCGGAGGACAGGTGGTTCCCCAAGGCTTTGATCTTTGGCCTAGGGAAAAGTGTCCAAAAGAATTTAATTTTTCTCCTAAAGTGACTATAATTTTATAAAGTCAAATCTAATTTAAAAGTGACTTTATGTGATAAAGTTACTAAAGTCTAATTTTAAAGTGACTTTAATAAAGTCAATGTAAAATTAGAAAGGAAAAGTGACTTTGGAAATAAATGACTAAGTGGGTATTTATTAAAGTGTGGTGAATTAAAAAATAGAAAGTGAGATTTAAATGAGCATTTAATCTCAGCCCTAGATCTCAATCTATTTCAACCATTGGATTTAGGGATTCCCCAAAAGTCACTTAGGGTTAGGTTAAAGGAGGGAAAGGAGGAAAAGGTCATTCATTCTTTCATGAGTAGATTGGGAGAAGGAGAGAAGGAGAGCTGGAGATTTTTCTGAGCAGTGAGAAGAAGGAGGGCAGCAGTGAAGAGATTTCAGCAAAGGTACAGCAGCATTTATTGGCACACATACCGAGGCAGAAAATCCGTACAGCAAAGGAGAGGCAGTGTTTCCAAGTGAGGAGGCACAAAAATCGAGGAAGAGGGTAAAAACACAAACACGCACTCCAAGACACAAAAATCAAGCACGTTTTTCAAGGAAGAGGGTGACTGTCATTTTCGGCACAAAAACCAAGAAAGAGGACAGCAACTATAGCTCTGTTTTTTGGCACGGATTTCGAGAGAGGTTGCTGTACAAAATCTGTACAGCCTGTACAACAAAGTACGGCTGTTTCGGCACGCTTCCCGAGGTGGCCGTACAACATTTAATGCTGTCCTAAGGTGCTGTAAATTTTCTGTTTTCTGTTGTTGCTGATTTGGCACAATTTCCGAGGCGGTGTGCAAGCACGGAAATCGAGATAAGTCTGTAAATTGGTTGCTGGAATTTTTTCTGAGTTTTTCCTGTTTCACTGTAAAAAGCAATATTCAGAAAAATAAAAGAGAAGCTCTCAAACTGGTTTTACCCAAGAGTTGTAGGGGGTTTTTCCAAGGTCATGTTGACCAAAAATATCTGTGTTAAAATGTGTGAATGACTGTTTTAAGCTTGCTGATTTTTATTTCTGTATTTTTCAGCATTCTGTAAATTTTCTAGAATTTGTGTTTTCAACAAAAATTTATTTTCCAGTTTATTGAATGTAAGGATATGGGAAAGGGCATTTAACTATTTGGAGAAATAAGGTGAAACTGAAAACTGGGGTGGGAAAATAGGAAATTTCTACACAAGACTCTCAGCAAACTTCGTCCAGATTTACCAAAATAGGATGACTTTTGATCCAAATGCTAACTAGATCAGATTTGCCCACAACTCACCATATTCCACGAGTCCTGTTACAAAGATCCTATACAACAGCACCCATATCCGGTATGCAATTGCTGTGATTTTGCCCCATTTTTTTTTGTGACGAATTTAACATTCTACACATAAGCATTAAGCAAATAATAGATGCAAGCCATGAATTAAAAAAGCAAGCATACATTTATGAAACATTCTGAGTACTTGCAACTACAGAGAATGGAGAATAAAATTCCTGACGATGTCATGCTCTCCTTTGAGCAAAAACGCCACTCCAGAAGGTATAAAATCATGAATGAAAACCTAATCATAAATAAGTATACTGGGATCAGTGGGATCATTTGCAGCAATAGTTCTGATCGAGCTCCCGCAGTAGTTTACAACAGCAGACCTGAGAAGGCTCCACGCTTCCTTCTCGACCTGACTACCTTCTCATTTGTCCCTGCTCTCGGTTTTCTCTCCCCCTGGTCGGCTACAATTCTATCGACTAGAACATTATTCGTGTTCATTTTAGTCGCCACCATATCGACGGGTTCGTTAATTTCCTTGTTGATAATGTCATTCAATTGGTCGGTCTTCTGGCAACGGCAATTATCGAAACGCCCTGGCTTCTTCGACACAAATACCAACAGATTGTCGCCATTTTTCCTTGTCCGCCATGGCTGCAATTTGTTGCGGTTCTAAAAAGGGATCGAAACCCTTGTTGTTTAGCCACCTCATACATCAAGGAAAAGGAGCAGCCAAGTGGAAATCCAAGAGATTTATAAAGGTGGCAGGTTGAGCAAGTTGGAAAGAACTTTGAAAGAGAATCTTCCCAAGGGATCGGCGCGGATGCTAGACTTGATTGGCATCACAACACAGCAGATAGCTGCGTTCAGGACTTCACATCGGAACCATGAGGGACAAAGAGCATTGGAGGGGCTTTCCGTTGGCCCCAAAGGAGAGCGGTAATGATAAAAGACAGGCCCCCGGAGATGGTGACGTCACCTTTTGGCGGGCCAATCACACACGTTCCGTGGGGTGGGAGAATGGATCACAACGCTCCTATGAACCCCAATGAAGTTCTAAGTGAGCCCACCAAGAAAGATAGTTGCTGCCGATAAGTAAAGGTAAGGTAAGTTTAGGGTGGCGGTACGAAGACTGGTACGTGCCTTGACTCGGCACGTGGCTTTCACCTACCCAGTTGTTGTCAGCCAATAACCCATCGCCATGTGTCCCATTGTCGACGTCCTTATGACGCTAGCCCTATTGCTGTCACCATGTCTCATATTCCGTAAAACCCGATCTGATATAAGCATGTTTTACCCTCAAACTATGTAAAATACTGGTTATTGACTGGTTTCTAGCATAGTAGAGGTTAAAACTCAAGCGCAAGGTCGTTTTCAATGCCGCGTCGCTTTCCCTGGGCTACCTTCACTATTCTTAGGTATTTAGTTATTTTCCCGTCGCACTTTTTCCCTTATGTTTTTACTTTTCAAATGGTCATGGGGAAAATGAGAACCAAGAAGTCTGAGCCTGAAACCCCACAAGCCTGCGAGGTGAGGATTGTTTTTGGACCTGAACCCCTCATCGACGCCCATGCACGGATCCATGACCTAGTCTACCCGTTCTGTGTAGCCCACATTAGACCTGAGCTTTTCGAATATTATCTAAAGGGCGAAGACGTGTTCAGAGTTGTTGAGTCAGGCATGTATTACCAAATCGCCCCGACCACATTCCCTGTTCCCGAGTTCATTAGTTGGCTTGGGGAGGCTTATGACGAGCGCAGAGACATGTTCCTCTCCGCTCAGGGCAATAAGATTTTTCGCATTTCGCCCGAACTCATAATGAAAGCTATCCACTACCCTTTTAGCCAAAATTATGTCTCCCTCTCCTGTCAATTCTCAAAGCTACCCTGGGAAAAACAAAGCGATTTCCTCAGCCTCCTCTCAGATTCTAACCTATCATCTTTCCCGCCCACGGACTATGTTCCTTTGTCTACTTTCCGAACGAATGTGCAGCCTGTCCTAGCACTCATCTTGGGTTTGTTAGGGTTCCAAGAGGTTGACCAGGTGACTAAAGAGGGTATAGCTTTCCTATGGCTCATGATGCAGAAGGGTACCCTTTTAGACATTCCTGCTTTCTTAGCTTCGGCTATCCAAACCCAATTTCAAGAGATTTCCACTACGGGTTCGTTCAAGTTCTGTTCCCTAGTGTTCTACCTGTTCCTATTCGAGCATGCTGATAGATTTGAGAATCTAGGCCTGAACAGACTCTCGAAGATAAGTGCCCAACCCAGAGCCGTTTTCGAGTGGACCACTTTAGTTCGCCAACAGCCAGGGGGGAAGGGGTATGCAAGGTTTTTGAATGAGCTCATGTCCATAGCTTATGCCATAATACATGACAGCCCTCCACCTAGAATATTTCCTGAGCAGAAGGACTGGCTACAGTTTGACGAGGAAGATTGCACAGGGGATTGGTACCTGTTTGATGATTATACTAAGATCAGGGTCTATGGTGCAGAGGTACCTCCCTACCGCCTGCCGGAGTTTCCAACTATGCGAGTCTTTGCCCTCGAATTCATTCGACAAACCTTGAAGGCCGACCAAATCCACTTCGTGCCTGCAAAGAAAGGATACATTCTCAAACTCCCAACTTCAGTTGGTCCCTTCACCATAAATTCGAGGCATGCCCTCCCCACCGCTGAGAAATTGTTGCAAGAGATGGACCTCCCACAGGGAAAAGTCTGGCCCTATGACCTTAAGGGAGTCCTCTCCAGTAGGAAGAGGAAAATAAAATCAACTGCATACATACATGAGACTAGGCCCTTCATTGAATGGAGAGAAAATCTTGATACATGGCCTTTGGATGCACAGATGGAGGCCGAGTCTTCAGCCGCGGAAGGAAAAGGCAGCAATGTGTCTATTGGGACAGAGGAACAAGCACAGGCAAGCATTTCAGGAAGTCACGAGGGCATGGACACTGACGAGGGCGCTCACCCTCATAAAAAACAGAGAACTGAAGGGTCGGATGATATAGGGGATGAGCCCTCATTTGAGGAAATTCCTGAAATTGGGGCTCCTGACAAGAATAAGTCGAGTTTTCATATTTCGTTCGATGATGCTTCTTCGTCGGCCCCCTCAGGGCTCTCACAGGCAATCACGATCGACAGGCAGGAGACAAGAGAGGAAATAAATGTCAGGAACAGATTTGCCCGGGAGAAATTGAGGGCCGAATTGGCGGGTTTTGTGGACAAACATCATTCTTGGCTTACCTTTGTGCTAGACATGGATAAGGAGCAACTGATATTGGCTATTCAGCAAGCGGCATTACAGCCCTCGGCTACCGGAGGCCAATATCGAGCTTTAGAAATCATCCTAAACTTAACTAATATTCCCCTGTTGGATAAGCTCGACTTGCACCAGTGAATAAGTGATATGTTAAGGATGGAAGTATTGAAGCATGTAGTAGCCCTGAGGAAGATGGAACAGAAGCATAAGTTGGTACTAGAGCACCAAAGGAGAGAAAAGGCTAGCGCCAGAGGAAACCATGCTAGGTTGGACGCCCTCAAGAAAACAATAAAGGACAAAGGAGCTGACAAGGATGCGATGCAACAACAGCTTATTGCTAAATTGGAAGTAGAGAACTCAACACTGAAGTGGAAGCTAAACATGCCTCGAGAAGAGCATGTGCAGACAGACGAGTTGGTTTAGGTGGAAAAGGAAAAATCGACCCTCGCTAAAGAACAAGAAGAGAATGTACAAAAGACCAAGGAGATCGCAGGACTGAATCAAAGGCTGTCCAGACTGGCAAGAAAAATGGGATCAACACATATGCGTGACCTCTGTGACAGATGAACCCGAAACAACCCCAGAACAGCTCACTAAGGCCCTGTCGGATCTAAAGGTATCAGAGAATGAGACCCGCTCAGTCCGTCAGCAACTAAAAGAGGCTGAGACTACACTGGCAGCGAATCAGAAGGTGATGGCGGCCTTACAAAGGGAAGTGGAAAAATTGTGAGGGGAGACTCAGGCACAAGATAAGTACATCAAGGACTTAAAAGGGGCAAATCAAAGGAAACATGGCACTTGTGGAAGCGAGGCGACTGGTTTGGACAGACATAATAGCAAAGGTCAGGCAACATTGGAACCTTCTCACAATGATGGATGACAAGAAGATTGCAATTCGCTTGTTCATAACACAACGGCAGGAAGGACGCACAGACGGAGAAGCAAAGGCCTTAATGGCTAAGAAATATATTCGATAACTGAATGAGCTCTCTCCTGAGGAATTGCGCGCGCAGGGAATCTCTGACCGTTATAGAGTGGTCATGGATGTCGAAAGAGTGATTGAGAAGGAGACCACACGCACAAATGCACTAGGTTGTTTCACATTAGCCTCGAAGGTAGTGGAGAAATTTGACCGGGAGTGGAACAAGCTGGTAGAAGTAGGTCTCCCACCATGCTGGGATCTACAAACGGGCGTGTTCTCTGAGCTAACGACCTGAGCAGAAAATGTCAGAAATTATGAACAACGGAGACGTGTCATTGGAAAGAACAACCCGGCTGAAAGCAGATACAATAATAGCCACGCTGCGTAAAGAATTCTTCCTCCTCTTCCAGGTTAAGCAATTCCTCGATGTCCGAGTCGATTATACTGAGCTGACCAACATGCAGACCCTTCTTGAAACCTTCGTCACAATGCCATCTCCAAGGAGCAATACATGGCAAAAGTGCAGTGAATATGCTAATGCTCTGGTTTCTTCATCCTCTCATCAGTTGCCACCTCCTCCGACTCGTCCACTGGTGTCCTCTTCATCTTCAGCTCAATCAAAGTCATCCTCATCCGAGACCCCTCGCCGAAACACCAACAGATGAAACTCATGATTTGGCCCACGCAGCCTATTTTACTTTTATATTTTATTGTAAAAACAGGGGAAATCTTGATTTCACCCTCTGCACTCTTTTATTTTCTATTATGTTTTAGTTATAGCTTGTGCCAGGCCACAATGTTTGAGATGAGAGGTCGTTTTGCCTCATCATCAATTTTGGTTTTTGATTAAGATTGGAAATAGATATATCTTTAGGGAATATTTTGTCCAGGAAAATATCTGCCCTGAGCATTCATGTAATAGACTATAAAAGATCGGACCACACACTGAAAAAATGTCCCGGATTTTCTAGCAGAAGAAGTGGCATTTTGTGAATTGTCTATTTGTAATTTTGAGGATCGCTCTTAGTGCATATCTGAAGAGCCATTTTGGGAAAGTAATATAAAGCCAGTCTGTTGTTTCACTGGATTCCTATTAAGATGAATGAACAGTATGTATTTTCTTGAAATAGTGATTCAATTTAATGTCCATTGTCCTTGCATCTTCTCCTTGTTATCGTTGTTTTCGGAATGCGAATGTTCTATAAGTCAGATATGAAATTATCTTTAATGGTACTCATGTCTTGCTTTTTAGTAACGTTTTAAATATTGCTCGAGGCACGATTCTTGTTTCAAATGCCTTTTCATATCGTTATTCTTCTAATGTCATTTATGGGTGGATTCTTGCGTTGGCATAAGCCCGCCTTGTTTTCATGTTCTCTAATTCTTCTACATCGAATACCGCCTTCATTACTTTATAACTGTTCATCTGTTTCATATTCAGCCCAGCTTGCAACAGCTCTTATCTGTGACTGCTTCAGGCCCATTCTGACCCGGCCTTTCTCTCTACAGCTAGAACCCATTTCTGCCAATATTCTCTCTAATATCCTAGACTGTCTTTCAAAACCTTTTTTAATTCATTTCACAACAGAAGGCCCCTTTATCAGCATGGAAAATACCTTTAAAACCTCCTGTCTTAAGATGTCCTAGGCACTAGTCTTTAGCAACTCAAGGTTGTCTCTAGGAGTAACAACAACCCCAATCGGGGCAATTGGAGCAATTTGAATCATCTTTTTCAATCCCTAGAATGCAAATTCTTGAAATTCAATACAACTAATTTTACAGCGGAAATTGTGCAGAAAAGTTGGTTCTCTTCACAATCCATGAAATTTCGTCATGACACCCTAAGAGTCGTCGTCCAGGGTGCCAGGAAGGGAGAATAGATGGCCGAATGCGGGTTTGATCTGCACGGCGATAAACTGATAACGTTACGGGGAACGCGAGTTTATGCATTTACTCTCCTAGTCGATTGTTCAATTGCACCTTTTTACGCATCGTTCGACCCTTTCTAATTAATTCTCAACTTGCTCAGAGAGAACACCGCCGCCAGACAGAGAGAGAGAGATTGACTCTGTGCCTTGAACAATTCGCGCAATCCAACGTAGTTCCATGCACTTCAATACGATGGTCATATTGGCTCCTTTCCTAAGATCCTTCGATTTCTGCCATTGTACACAATAAGTTGTATTCACCAACTGCTGCATACAGTCGGACGACGGGCCATGATCCGAACAGAAACGATTATTTGTTTTGTGACTTGGCACAGAGACATTTTATCTAATTGTCCGAATTAGACCGTAGACTTCTGTCTACCGTGGCTTTGGTTAATATCTGCGGAAGAGTAAACTTGAACTCAAGCAGCGCATTAGAAAAAAGATATACCCATCACTATAAGGCCCTCGCTTGCCTCAACAAGCTTCCAGATTAGGGCAGCGAAAACATACAGAGATTGTAACAGGAGACCGAAACACCTCATGGTGCAAAGACAAGTTTTCTGAAGCCCGCGTCCTATCACAAAGGAATTCGACAAGCAACGCAGAAAGCCGTTTTCACAAATTCACTCTTTTGCAAATTTCTTGGCCGCAAATAATTATTTGGCCCTAAAGTAGTTTAAACCTCGCTTCTTTAAATGTTGCCTACCGCTGCTTATTATGGCCTGCGGCCTAGCATAGCAACTTGTTGTAGCTACGGCCTCCAATAAATCAAACCCAAACAAAACATAGGCTGCCCAAGATTCAGAACAAGATGGGCTTTGTCTTCTCCTTAGCTCTGATACCATGTTAATTTCTGAACATGTTCTATGCCATTTCAGATTAGGGCACAAAACGCTGAAGCAGATAGAACAAATAAATCGATTGACGGAAGACAAGCCAACAAAGAAGAAGAAGAATGATGGCGTTACGGCGATCAGCAGGATGCTTCAACCAGTAAAGTCTCCAATAGGTCATACAGCCAAGCGTGTCGCACAACCCTAAGACAACTCAGACAAAGAATACTCCACAAAGACGCAGCTCCATTGCCATCAAGAGAGAAGAAAATCCTCCACACATTGTGTGTATAATGAACTCCAAGTCTCTCCAATATATAGGCACCTTTGGGGTGTGTGACACGTCCTTTAAGACATTTAAGTCTATATTATATTCCGGGCTGACCTAGCACATAAGTGGAAAAAATTCAAAGTACATGTTCTGCTCATCCGATTGTGATGATCTTTAGATCAATCTTACACCTCTCTGAAAGAGGAATCCAATAAAAATATTGGGATCGTCATCTGAGCAACACAACTCGGAGTTTGGACCTAGTTGTCCAAATTTAACAATTTTGTACTACTTTTTCTGATGGGTGAATGAAAAAAGCAGCAAGTTTCCTGTAGTTATTGATGGTGATTCGTGTTTCTTGTGCCATTTTATGTTGTTTCTTCCTTGAAAGAAGAGTTAAATAGCCTTAATAAGCACTCCTTCACTCCAACTCCTCTCCCTTCACAAATTCTCTCTGGAACTTAGAAGTAATAGATTCTGTGTTTACAGCATATTATTTTGAGTTTCCTCTCTCTCCATGAATTCCCTCTAAAACTTAAAAGTAATAGATTATGTGTTTACAGCATATTATTTTGAGTTTCCTCTCTCTCCATGAATTCTCTTTGAAACTTAAAAGTAATAGATTCTGTGTTTACAGCATGTTACTTTGAGTTTCCTCTACAGTTCTTCTTTTCCATTCAGATATTAGCAGTCAATGGCATTGTGAAATCTTTTATTATTCTAGATCATTAAGGGTTTTAGAAAACTAGTTTCCAGAGGGATAGAACAAAGACCTAATGATAAAATTATTTTTGTGACACACTTTTAAAATGTCTTAAGCACCGATACCTTTCACAACCGAGAGATTATCTCTTAAGATACAACAGATAGAAATGAAAGCTTGTAAGGGTACCTCGAAAACCCTTGAGGGTGGTGAAACTCCTGGAAGCCACAAGACTACTAGTTGGAGGCTACTGAGTTTGGTACCTTGGTTATGTCAAGGCCTGGAAGGGTGCCTAGAAGACCAACGAGGACAATGGAAGTTGGAGGTTGTTTGGTTTGGTACCTTGGTTGTGTGAAGCCCTAGAAGAGTACCTGGAAGGCTAGTGAGGGCAATGGAACTCCTAGAATCCATAGGATTGTTGGTTGGAGGCTATCGGACTTGGCACCTTGCGTGTGTGAAGGCTTGGAAGGGTACCTAGAAGACCCATGAGGGCAATTGAACTCCTGAACCCACAGGACTACTGGTTGGAGGCTGTCAGGCTTGGTACCTTGGTCGATGGTTGTTGGTAACTTGGTACTGAGCTTGTACTAGGATTTGGGCGAGTTGATGCCCATGGAGTCAAAGCCCGAGCTGAGGGGTGACCCGTTGTTGAAAGAAAACGAATAGCATGGTTTATGACTGGGTGGAACGTCGAAGACCTGCAACCAGTTAGACAATTAAAAGATAAGTATTATCTTATGTATTTATTTATGTTGCAAACATATATATATATATTTGTTAATGAACCGTGTCTATACGTTAATTGAAAGAAGATAATTATGTTAAAAATATGTCTATGCATTTTAGTATGCATTACATTACGTAAATTAATAGGTATGAATTTCCCAAAGGGGGGGGGGGATTTTCAATAATACAGATTGCCAAGGGTGACTACCACTAGATTGGGCCTCAACAAGAGGCTAGAATAAACCAACAAGTGGCAGAGGTATGTCACAAGATGTCCCAAATAACTCATGATGTGGTGTCCAAACATGATCCAAAGTATTGAATCCTGACTCCTAACCAGTGACTATATAGAACCAGAAGCATCTGCTTCTAAAAGTTTATAAAATACTGCATATTGAACAATAAAAAAGCAGTAACTGAAATCTTTTGATTGTTGTTGAAATGATACGATAATGGTTTTCTACAGAAATCTCTGACAGAGCACTCGCTAGAGCACACTGCACACTACGCCTCTATTACGCAGAGTAAATTGAAACTGAAACCATGCCTCTATTACTTTTTCGGCCTATGAGTTGTCGGGCCTGAGTAGTGAGAAGTAATTTACAAACCGTCATTTAATTTTTAACCTAACTAAACCACGCGGCGAACAATGCGGCAACCCTAAAACATGTGCTTGCCGAGTAGAGGGTTGAAAATCACCTCAATCGCCTAAATCACATTTAATTGGTGAGTTGTGAGTCAAACTTGCGTTGACCACGAGTCAAACTCAGTCAACATGTGTTTGACTCGACCAGAGTTGAATCGGATCATTTGAGGGAAGAGCACAGTTTGAATCGTGATTAATCACGAGTGATCGGAGATTCATGTTTCACTGGTTGATATTGAGCTTGTACTAGGATTTGGGCGAGTTGATGCCCATGGAATCGAAGCCCCAGCTGAGGAGTGACTTGTTGTTGAAAGAAAACGAATAGCGTGGCTTATAACTGGGTGGAATGTTGAAGACCTGCAACCAGTTAGACAATTAAAAGATAAGTATCATCTTATCTATTTATTTATGTTGCAAATATATATATATATATATAACATTTGCAACATAAATAAAAACATAAGATGATACTATAGATATATATATATATATATATATATATATCTGTGTGTGTGTGTGTTAATGAAACATGTCTATACGTTAATTGAAAGAAGATAATTATGTTAAAAATATGTCTATGCATTTTAGTATGCATTACATTATGTAAATTACTAGGTAAGAATTTCCCAAAAGGGAGGGGGGGGGTGAGGGAATTTCCCATAATAAAGATTGCCAAGAGTGACCACCACTAGATTGGGCCTCAGCAAGAGTCTAGAATAAACCAACAAGTGGCCGAGGTATGTCACAAGATTTCCCAAATAACTCATGATGTGGTGTCTATTGAGTTTTGCCCATGTTGTTGACATGGAGGACGATGGAATCTGGCATGTTGCTTCCATTCCAAAGAGAGATTCCTTTATATTCATAAGTGTTCATCATTCATTAGAAATCAAGATGTTGTGATAACATGGATGACAAGTTCTTTACAGATGATAATGGTTGATTCCAAGATTGTGGCATGTACACATTTGGTAATTGCATAGGAAGTCAACAAGTAACGATCTAAACACTTTCCTAATAAAGAGGGAATGCCAACTTTTGAGGTTACTCTAAAAGTGTTTACACCATGCTTGGGGTGCTTCATAATATTTGGGGCACATAGTGTATGGTCAACCCCTAGTTGTGCAAGAATGACTAGCACATGATAGATAGTATTTAATGGATTTTCACAATTGAGGTAGCTTGCTCCATGGATGCTTGACCTCAAATGGTTGCTATCTTAGTGTTCTTCCCTTAGGAATTAGAGTTCTCACCAGTTTGGTGGTTGCCCTTCTTTGGGGGCACCAAGAAAGATAAACTTGCTTAGAGAACACCCTACATGGGGGGAGGAGCATTGTGCAGCTTTGAGGAGGGCATCGAGGCCTATATGGCATGTGGCAACTTGGAATCCTAATCAAAGGATTAGAGATGGGGACATGATGCAGGAGCATCCAGACTTAGCCAGCAATGTGATTGTGTGTTCACATGTTGTGGCTAACATGAGATGGATAAACATTGGTTATTAATATTTTACTTAATTTTAAATGAGAAGTTAGTTGTTTTGATTTCCTAACTTAGATAGGAATAAAATAGCAATTGGTTTCTCCCTACAAGGAGATTATGCCAAGAAGGATAGAGCTTAGAAATAGGATAGAAATTGTTTGTTGGAGTGGTTCAGTAGAAAGCTAAATAAAAACGAAGCGAAGTGCTTCAGGTAGATATATATATATAGAGGGGTGAGAGACACGGTGTGAATAAGAGTGAAATAGGTATGGAATAGGTGCAAGAGAGGAGTGAACAGAGAGCAGAAATAAATGTAAAAACCAGCCATCCAAGGTCTCGACTTTGTATATTTCATTTCTAAATTAATTCCAAGTGTTTTGTATTTTTTATCGAGCTCTCCGTTTTAAACCGTTTGTTTTATTTCTCTGTTGGATCGCATATTACATTAAGCGCACAGTAGGAAGGACAATCGGAATTGCAAGACACAGCGTGGTTCGAAGACCAATCAGATTTGCAAGCAAAGCGAGGACCGTTAGATCCGACATCGATCAATGGTAAGAAATCACATCATAGTCAGGAGGACATCGCACATCGCAAAATATAGTGTTTACGGTTAAGAATTCGCAAGTCAAGTCATTTAACTTGCGATGTGAAGTGAGTCGGCGGAGACATAACGTGGACCGTCGGATCCAACAAAGGCCAACGGCAGAGATTGAACCACACCGGGAGCAATTTCGCAAATCACAACATTTAGAAGTTAGCGTTAAGGTTGTCGCAAGGTAAGTTAAATGGTTTGCGATGCAAAATGGAGAAGGGCACGTGTCAGCTCAGCGCAATATCGCAGATCGCAAGAAATAAGGTTTAACCTTTAAGTTATATTGTAAAGTGTGCGATGTGAGATCGTCTGCGATTGGTCAAGACCCTCCGGTAAGAAATTCTATGTGTATGCATTTTTTTGGGTTTTATGTGTGGTCTATGTAAAGTAACCGTGCGTATGTATGTTTGGAAACTGCAAAGTTTGAAATCCGCTACGAGTAAGGGAGTTGTGTTGGTTGACCCATAAAACACAGTTCTGCGGTGTATTCGGATATTTTTGCAATTAGTCTGCATCATTTAGTATCAAAGCCGATGTTGAGCTCTGTTCTCGAAGGTTGGAGCAAATATGCCACCCAGGAGAGGAGCCGACATAGGTCAGGGAAGGTTGGAAGCTAATGCAATTCTGTTATATGAGATTCGACATCTTCGTACAAGAATAGAGACAGTAAAGATTGCTCAGAGGAGAGCACCTGATGAAGGAGATGTCAGCGCAGCAAAGAAAACTTCTGAGGAAGAAGAAGTGGTAGAAGACGAGGCAGGTAGAGTTTTCAAGATATTAGCAAAAGTTAGAGGGAAACGAAGAATAGAGATTCCTTCATACGAGGGGAACCTTACTGTGGACGAGCTGATGGATTGGATCAGTTCAATGGATAAGTAATTCGACTTGGAAGAGATCGAAGATAAGAAGAAGGTAAAGTATGCAGCTACCAAGTTGAACGGCCATGCATTTATCTGGTGGGATGAACTACAAACATCTAGAGTTCGAAAGGGAAAGCCTAAGATCAAGCAGTGGGATAAAATGATAAGGAAGTTGAAGAATAAATTTATGCCAAAGGACTATCAATGGAATCTTTTCAAGCAATTGCAGAATTTGAGGCAAAAAGGAATGACTGTCAAGGAGTATACAGATGAGTTTTACAAGCTAAGCATTAGAGCAGGGCATGTTGAGGATGATATGGAGAAAGTAGCCAAATACATCAATGGCTTAAGGTATGACATACAAGATGAAATCAGTCTATTAAGTCTGAAGACAATTAAGGATGCCTACCAAGCAGCTTTGAAAGCAGAGGAGAAAATGTTGAGGAAGCAAAGTCAGAGGAATAGAGGTAAAAGTCCAGCAAGAGGAAGAGGAAAGTTCAGATCAAGATTTCAGCACTCTCAGAATGAAACAGGAGGTTCGAGTAGCAAACTAACATAGAGAGGAGACTTTGGTAGAGGACGATTTGCACCCACAAGCAGAGGTCGAGGAAGAGAAATTCGGTGCTACACATGTGGAGAATGGGGACACGAATCATGAGATTGTCCTCATTACAAACCAGCAAATTAGCGGAATGTGAATGTAGCTGAAGCAAAGGAAGAAAATCCTCGTGTCACGGGAAAAAGAAGAACCACCTAAGCGCAGGAGAGTCTTTATTGCTCAAAAGAGTATTGCTTAAGGCAAAGAAGGAAGCAAATGAGCCAGCGCAAAGGAAGAGTCTATTCAGGACTATATGCAAGTGTAAAGAAAAGTGTTGCAAAGTTGTGATTGACAATGGAAGCACTGATAATCTTGTTTCCACAGAGATGGTCGAGAAATTGGGGTTGAGTAAGATGGTACACCCTACTCGTTACAGAGTGTCGTGGCTACAGAAGGGACATCAGATTTCGGTGACAGAATAGTGCAAAGTAGAGATACAGATCGGTACGTATAAAGATTGTGTGATGTGATGCCAATGGACGTATGCCATGTATTGCTAGGAAGACCTAGGCAATTTGACAGAAAAGCCATTCATGATGGAAAAAGGAATACCTACACCATAGAGAAGGATGGAAAGAAGCACACATTGCTACATTTGAAGGATGAAGCAAATAAAGGAACAGCTGAGAATAATGTTATGCTAATTAGTGGAAAGGAGTTGTTGCAAGAAGTCAAAAAGGGGAAAGAAATGCATTTTGCTGTTGTGGGTAAACCCAAAGTAATTCTGACTTCTACTAATTTAGACAATGTGCCTGTGGAAATTAAAAATATGTTAGATGATTATGCTGATATAGTTGTTGATGAATTACCAAGTAAATTGGCACCAATCAGAAGTATCAGTGATCACATAGATTTAATACCTGGTGCAAGCTTACCAAACAAAGCAGCATATAGAAGAATGAAGAAGTTGGAAGACAGGTACAGGAGTTGTTAGACAAAGGATTGATCAAAGAAAGGCTTAGTCCATGTGCAATACCTACCGTGCTTAGTCCAAAGAAAGGAGGTGAGTGGCGCATGTGTACTCATTCTAGAGCCATAAACAAGATCACTATCGAGTATAGATTTCCATTGCCACGCATAAATGATTTGATGGATTGTTTAAGAGGGTCAAAGTACTTTTACTAAAATAGATCTAAAGAGTGGATACTATCAAATAAGGATTAGAGAAGGTGATGAATGGAAGACTGCTTTTAAGACCAACAGTGGATTGTATGAGTGGTTAGTGATGCCTTTTGGGCTCACTAATGCACCAAGCACATTTATGAGACTAGTGAATGAGGTTTTGAAAGAGTATGCAAGAAATTTTGTAATAGTCTATCTTGATGGCATCTGATTTTCAGTCAGAGTAAGGAGGAGCATTTGGAGCATGTCAAGCTGATGTTAAGTACTTTGCAATAGGAGAAGTTGATCATAAATTTGAAGAAGTGTAGTTTCACGTAGAAGGAGCTCATTTACTTGGGATTTATAGTCTCAGAAGAAGGTTTGAAGATGCACCCAGAAAAGATCCAGGTAATACTGGATTGGCCAACTCCAAAAAGTATATTTGAGGTAAGGAGTTTTCATGGTCTTGCAAGTTTTTACAGAAAGTTTATAAGAGGTTTTAGTCAAATCTATGCACCAATAATTGAAACAATAAAGGAGAGCAACCGACCATTTAAATGGACAGAAGCAGCAGATCGAAATTTCAGGTTGTTAAAAAATAAGATCACTAAAAGACTTGTTTTAACCTTGCCAAATTTTGATAAAATATTCCAAGTTGAGACTGATGCCACTAGGATAGCAATTGGAGTTGTCTTGAGTCAAGAGCAGAGACCGATAGCTTATTTCAGTGAAAATTTAAATGAGGCCAAGAAGAAGTATTCATCCCATGATAAGGAGTTCTATGCTATTGTGCAGGCTTTAAAGAAATGGAGGCATTATTTGTTGCCTAAAGAATTTGTGTTGTATTCAGATAACCATGCACTACAATTCATAAATAATCAACCAAAGTTGAACCAAAAGCATGCAAAGTGGGTGGAGTTTTTGCAGAGTTTTAACTTTCTAATCAAACACACAAGTGGTAAGTCAAACAAAGTTGTTGATGCTTTAAGAAGAGTAAATTTGGTTCTGTAGGAATTGAAGATTGGCATTTTGGGGTTTGAAGAGATGATTGACATGTATGAGGAAAACACAGATTTCAAAGAAATATATGCAGCTATTAAGAATCCAGTGATTCATAATAAAAGCCAGTGGTTAGATTACTTGATTCAAGGAGGATTGTTGTTCAAGAATAATAAACTGTGTATACCTAAGTGTTCCATGAGGGAAAATATGATTAAGGAAAAACACAGTGGAGGACTGTCTGGGCACTTTGGACAGGATAAAGCATTTGCTCAAGTGTGTGTTTTTATTATTGGCCAAAAATGCAAACTGATATCAAAAATTTTGTTGAGAAGTGCAGGATTTGTCAACATGCCAAAGGAAGAAGCCAAAACACTGGTTTATATCAGCCATTGCCAATACCCAATAGACCTTGGGATGCTGTCAGCATGGATTTTGTTTTGGGTTTGCCAAAAACTCAAAGAGGACATGACTTTATTTACGTTGTCGTGGATAGGTTTTCTAAAATGGCTCATTTTATTGCTTGTAATAACACTAGTGATGCAACTCACATTGCTAATTTGTTTTTCTCTAAAATTATAAGAATACATGGACTGCCTATGAGTATTTGTAAATTTTTGTAGATGTTCTATGCTTGATGCAACTTTACTTTTTATCCCCAATATCATACAGCAATCACATAAACAAGAAAGTAAAATGCTAATAGAACATACCAGTAGATTGACAAAGACGAGCCAAACATACCAGTAGATCGACAGAAGACAAGCCAAAAATATATGTGTGTGGGTGCGTTACGGCGGTCAACAAGATGCTTCAACCAGCGAAGTCTCAATACAGTCAGCCAACCAGAAGTGTCACACAACCCTCTCGGACAACAATATCAGTCAACGAAAGTCAACACTATCACAATCAACGATCAACGCAAAACAACAACAGCAAAAAGTCAACACAACCTGGTCAAAGTCAACGTCCAGCGTCGATTTCTATGACAATAAATGTGGACTGCATAAATCAAAATTCTAGGACAGATTTGGGTCAATTTGACCATGCGTTGACCAAAGTCAACGCTGGTCAACTCTGCAATGAAAACCCTAGGTTGAAAACAAAAATTCTCCTTACTGCAATTTTCCCACGTGTGGAGAAGAAGACACTCCAAGTGATGATCGAACCAATCATATGAGGAGAGAGAATGTGTGATGATGGATGAGTGAAAATGACCTCCAACGTTGACCTATTTATATCCATCAGTGAGGGTGTGTGACACAACTGCTAGGGCTTCAAGCCTACATTTCATTTATGGCCGACCTGCACATATTTTGAATAAATTCAAAATAAATGTTTTGCTCATCGGATCAAGATGATTTTTAGATCGATCTTGCACCTCTCCGAAAGAGGAATCCAATAAAAATATTGGCATCTTCATTTGAGCATCACAACATGGGAGTTTGGACTTAGTTGTCCAAAATTAACACTCCCTCACAACTAGGGAGAACTCCATCCACCTGTGCCATCCAAACATCGTGTGTCATCCCGCCGTAACTTGCTTTGTTGGCTTCTTTATTTCAGAACAAAAGGGTGATTCACAAAGACATCACTCGTTGCTAACAAATTCAGCCCAGAGGTCTGAAACCTCTATAGGACTCAAAAGAGTCACATACCAACCTGAAATTGGTTTACCTGACCCGAAGTCAGTTGGAGATCTGAAACCTCACTAGACTTGATCCCAGATCAAGTGGTTGAACACGTGTCATCCTAGACATAGAGAGTATGGCAATCTCTGATGCATCCATCGATCTTTGCTACTAGTCTCTAGCTTTTCCCACCTCACTGGCCAAATGAGAGGTACTTCCCATGAGTCTGGGACTCAACGGGTAGGGATGCACACGTGGCACAAATCATGATAGATGAACCAACTCAACATCATAACGGTAGGGCAGAAGCACCACAAAGTTCGGCAAGCCTAGCCCCGTGTGTGCCTATACCTCCAAGAAGCTATCCCCAAAGCCCCCCAGAGCTCCCAGAGCTCATCGTCCAACAGAACCCTTAGCATAGGTTCGTTCTAAGATTCCAAGATTCTCACGGAAGGTTAGGAACTTGACCTTCCCCAAAGGCTTTGTGAGAATGTTCGCGACCTTTTCATCAGTTCCTATATGATCGAGCCTTACGGCGCCTCGCTGTACCATATCCCAAATAAAGTGGTACCTGATATCAACATGCTTGGATAGATCATGGAACACCGAATCCCACTCTAGTTATCACAGAGTATCACGGTGGTATCTAACACATGCCAAAACAGTTCACTGAAGAGCTTTCGCAACCAAACTGCTTCACAACAGGCCATACTCGCTATAATGTATTCAGCCTCCACGGTGCTCAAAGCCACTGACTTTTGCTTCCTGCTCATCTATGATATCGAAGCAGACCCAAGAGTAAAGCAGCATCCCGATGTGCTCTTACGATCCACCACACTGCCAGCCCAATCAGCATCAGTATATCCATGGAGTGTCACGCTCGCGGCAGTGTATCTCAGCCCATGGTTTATCATGCCCAGAAGATATCTCAACATATTCTTGGCACCAACCCAGTGAATGTGATGAGGTTCAACCATATGTTGACTCAAAGTGTTCATTGCAAAACATACGTCCGAACAGGTGTTCACTAAAAAACATTAGGGCCCCTACGAGTTGACGATACTCAATAGGATTTGCTAGCACAGGCCCAGCAGCACTGCCACTCAACTTCTTAAAGTTGAGCTCCATCGGTGTCGACACGGACTTACAGTCCACCATTCCAAATCTTTCAAGAAGCTTCACAATATATTTTCCTTGAGAAAGGAAAATCTCGCCAGGTCTCTGCCAGACCTCCAGGCCTAGGAAGTAATGCATCAGTCCTAGGTCCTTCATCTCGAACTCACAGTGAGCTCCCTCTTACACTGATGAATGAAAAGGTAAGCACCTGTCAGGAAGAGGTCATCCACATACAGCACCAAAATGAGAGGCTTTTCTCTATCAACATTACTACAAGGTTCGGATCAACATTACTACAAGTGAAGCCCAGCTTCATCAGGTAGCTATTTATCCTCTCGCACCAAGCTCTGGGTGCTTGCTTCAACCCATAAAGGGCTTTCTTCAACCTACAAACATGGGTCTCTCGATCCTAGACTTCGAACCCCAGATGTTGCTCCACATACACCTCTTCCTTTATTGCACCATGCAGAAATGCGGTCTCCACATCCATCTGATGAAGATTCCATACTTGCGTAGCAGCAAGGGCTATGATAGATCAAATGGTGGTATATCGGGCCACAAGTGCAAATATGTCATCATAGTCTACGCCTTCCTTTTGAGAGAAGCCACAGGCAACGAATCTTGCCTTGAACTTTTTAGCACTACCATCAGATCCATGCTTGATCTTATAGAGCCATTTCGAGGTAACAACTGCTTTGTCCTCCGACCTTGGAACCACATCCCAGACATCATTCTTCATAATGGACTCATATTCTTCGTGCATAGTGTTGTAGCTCCTAGAGACAACCTTGAGTTGCAAAAGACCAGTGCCTAGGACATCTTAAAAATAAGAGGTTAAAAGTGGGCAATTGTATGAAATGCCTCTGACAAAATATGGAATAAGAGAACAATGGTTTTGTTGGTTCGTGGATGGAGAAGACCTTGTAGTCGATTCATGTGAATTCCTTATACTGTGAGAGGGCTCAAGAGGTTGTGAGATTGATGGCTTTTAAATGGGCCAAGTATAAAACAATGAATAGAAATTTTAAAATATGCAGAGGTGTTGAGAGGGAACGTAAAAGGAACCCACGAGAGACAGGCTTAAGAGATTTAAGAATATGTCCCCTATGAACTCAGAGGAAACGAATGTGAATAAGATATGGACAACAACAGAGATTCGTGGAGCGCAAATTAAAGGAGTGCAGCAAGCTTAAAACATGAGCGTTAACACCTGAGCGTTATATAGACACGAATTCATGAACAAAATTACAAACCACCGGTAGCTACATTACACGAACCATCAAAGCAGAATAACATGAAAGATGATCACACATAAAGAGGAGATTACTGATAGCAAAGGAAAACAAATACATACTGCTCATTGCTCCATCTGGAATCCAAATATCAGCTCTGTATCCATATTAAGTTTAAACAGCTCTCCCAAAAATGTGTCTCAGAGCAGAGGGAGCACAATCATACAAAACTACAGCAAAATTCTTCAAAATTCCAGAACCTTTGTTTCATCTAAGAACTTACTACACATAGAGTTCTCCCTAAGGGTTTATGATCGAATATTCTATCATGATCACCCCATACAGGTGAAATCAAAATATCCTAACAAACTATCAAAAAGTGCTTCAAGCAATCGCTCCTACAACAAAAAAATCAAAGCAGAAATGGGTAAAATCAAGATTTTACCAGCAAAACATCATTATCTAATAGTAAAATAAGAAAAAAAGTTAGCCACAGAGACCAAATTCTAGAATCTTCAAAGGAGTGGCGAGAAGTGGCGGACGGTTTTGACTACATTATGTAATTCCATTTGCTGTTTGGCATCCTCCACTCTCTGACTCTCATGATTTCCACTTACTATTGCGAAACGGCCAGTTTTGTTGTGCAGACTGAATTCTTTGGTGGGGAGCTCTTGGAGGGACTACGTAACCTGTGACCGAGTGCTTTACCAATGAAAGACTCGTGTTGAATCTGAAAACCAAGATCCTAATTTCGGAGGGGGTCCCAAGCGGTAAGCAATATCGCAAAGGGGGGGTGCGAAATGACAAGAGGAAGGCACGTGGCGGAGAGGGTGGTAATGGAAACCACCTATTCTAACCCCTCCCCCCCATAGTTAAAGTTCGAAGGCCGAGAGGGGTCCGAAATGTGTTAAGGATTGTTGGATGCGATGGGATGGAGCAGAAGTGCAGGCGGGATGGCGGAAGCGGGTGTGGGCTTAATGGAAGTAATTTATATTGAAGTGGGCGAAAGACAGACCACGAGGGGGTTATTGGTGACGTGGCAAAGTGGTGGGACCCGCGCCTGCAAAGCGCATATCGCAAGGTTTAGCTGGGAGCAGCATATCGCAAGGTCTAGCTGGGAGCAGCTGGCGATAAACGTTAAAAGCTGCGGGGAGCGATGTGCGATGGCGAGGAAGGTGACGTGGAGGGAAGGTGTGAGCCGACCGCAGCCCACGGATCGCAAATCTTAACACTAAACAGTGGAGGTAAACTTTAATGGATGCGAAGTGCGAAGAGGAGGTAAGTGACGTGGCAGGGGAAAGTGGGACCCGCCCGCATCGCACATCATAGAATTTAGCATTTGGGGAATATGGTAAACTCTTAAAACTACGAAGTGCAGTTTGCGCTGAATAGAGGATGATGTGCCAGGGAGCGGTGGAGCCCACTGCAATCAGTGGGGTTACGATATGTAATATGCATTGGAGACAGCTGTGAACTGTGGGGGCAGAGCTATCACAGTGGGGCCGACCGCATCGCAACTTAAACAAAAAACTTTGAGGGCGCTTAAGCGGTAAGTTATAAACTGTGCGATATGCAACGCGCTAGACGCTGCAAAGTGCGAAAAAGCGAAGAGTAAGAAAAATGTGGAATGCAAAGTTTAGCATGCGAATTTGGGTGATGTATCAAGGTTGGATGGGTCCCACCAAGTCGCATCGGCAGCAAGATAAGTTTTGGTAAGTCTTTAAGATGTAAAGGTTAAGACTTGCGGAGGGCGGGGTTGCAAATGAAGAAATGTAGCACAAGACTTTAGAAAAGGGAAAGTGAAGTGTAAGAGAGGGTAAATGAAGGTAAAGAGGAAAAATGAGATGAAGGAGGGCAGAAATGAAGTTTGCTCACCATTAAACCTTATCAGCCACATTTTCCACTCTCTACTGAACTGGGATGCAAATTGATTCCCTTGAAGCTCTTTGACAGTCAAAACTTGCCTTCCTTTCTCCTTCTCCCCTTTGTGTGCGATCACAGGCCAACATTGGCTCCATCTGGAGACAACGTGTTGTGCGGTACTTGGCCTTATCATAGCTGGGGGGACATCTGAGCATTAAAACGTATTCCACTACATCTTTATACCATGGGGAGAGAAGGTACTTCACATGTGTTTTTTGAGTGGAAGATTCTATGCCTTGATGTGCACCTGTGTCCTCTTGTGCCTCTCCTCCTGTCATAGACAGATTTATCCCCAAAGCTTGACAGTTGGATTCAGACAAGATTTTGGCTAGCCCTTGGCCTTTAATGAGCTTGGTAGGCTTTATCTCCAGTTCATACTCCTGAATCTTGGCTATTCACTTGCCCCTTCTTCCTTCATTGTCGCCCTGTACCAAGATATATTTAACTGCTGCTTCCTTGAACCCAGTGATGTGCCTTGAGGCACCACTATCTATCAACCAGCCATCCATAGTGTCAGGTGGAGATGCAGCAGAGAGGGCAGATACAAGAATGAATTCATTTCTTTTATCATCAACAACATTTGATTCCTCAAAACTGAAATTTCTCAACCTTTTGTAAGGTTGCCCATTTCCACCAAAGGGAGCCTTCCTCTTTCCTTTGACCCTGTTGTTCCTTTGATTGCCATTCCTCCGGTTGTTGTTGTTGTCATCATCATCAGGAGAATCCTTCTTGAAAGGGCATTCTTTAGCATAGTGATCGGTCTTGTAACATGTGTAACATTTTGTTTTCTTTTCTTGGGCCCCTGCTCTTCCTTTATTCCTTGGACCACCATTGTTCTTCTTCTTAGCACGAGCAGTGAAGGCAGCATTTCCTTCATTTTCATATTCCTTCATCCTTGTCTCTTCTTGTACGCATCTCGATAATACTTTGTCAAAATCAGGTATCACATTGTTATTGAGAATGGTAGTATTGAATACATGCCATTAGGAGGAGAGACGTCCAAGTGCGGTGAGAACCATTTCTCGATCAGCTATTGTCTCCCCAATAGCCAGAAGATTATTTATGATTTCAATCAACTTCAGAAAATATGATTGCACGAATTCATCCCTGCCTTTCTTCAGATTCTTCAATTGGTTCTTGAAGAAAAGGACTTGATTTGCATTGTTGGCCTTGAACATGTTGACCAACTTATCATACATCTCCTTGGATGTGCCTAGCTCAGAGATGTAGGCAACCAGACTCTTACGAATTGAGTCCCTGATCATCAGCTTTGCTTTGATTTCCCCCTTCTTATATTTTGACTTGGTGGCAGCAGGTGCAGTGGATGGAGGCTCTTGGATTTTACGCTACACATAGTCCATGACATCTTGGACTTCCAACATAAGATCCAATGTCATCTTCCAGGCATGGAAGTCTTCCTTCCCAATCAATTTGTCATCAACTTTAAAGCCATTTTCAGGTACCCATGCTCTTTATCGGTGATTGCTACAAACTTGGGCTTTGTCTTCACCTCACTTTGATACCATGCAAATTTTTGTAGATGTTCTATGCTTGATGCAACTTTACTTTTTATCCCCAATATCGAACAGCAATCACATAAACAAGAAAGTAAAATGTTGATAGAACATACCAGTAGATCGATAGAAGACAAGCCAAAAATATATCTGTGTGTAGGTGCGTTACGACGGTCAACAGGATGCTTCAACTAGTAAAGTCTCAATACAGTCAACTAGCCAGAAGTGTCACACAACCCTCTCGGACAGCAATATTAGTCAACAAAAGTCAACGTTGCCACAATCAATGGTCAATGCAAAACAGAAGCAGCAAAAAGTCAACGCAGTCCGGTCAAAGTCAATGTCCAGCCTCGATTTCTATGCTAATAAATGTGGACTGCAAAAATCAAAATTTTGGGACAGATTTGGGTCAATTTGACCATGCGTTGACCAGAGTCAACACTGGTCAACTCTGCGCTAAAAACCCTAGGTCGAAAATAGAAATTCTCCTTGCTACAATTTTCCCACGTCTGGAGAAGAAGAGACTCCAAGTGATGATCAAACCAATCATACGAGGGGAGAGAATGTGTGATGATGGATGAGTGAAAATGTCCTCCAACGTTGACCTATTTATATCCATCAGTGAAGGTGTGTGACACAACTGCTAGGGCTTCAAGCCTACATTTCATTTATGGCCGACCTGCAATATTTTGAATAAATTCAAAATAAATGTTTTCCTCATCGGATCAAGATGATCTTTAGATCAATCTTGCACCTCTCCGAAAGAGGAATCCAATAAAAATATTGGCATCTTCATCTAAGCATCACAACATAGAGTTTGGACCTAGTTGTCCAAAATTAACAGTATTGTTTCAGACAATACATTTCTAGAGGGCTCTATGGAAGAAGCTGGGTACAAACCTCAGTTTCAATTCAGCCTATCATCCTCAGACCGATGGACAAACTGAAGTGGTGAAGGAGCTTGGGAAACATATTAAGGAGTTTGGTTTACAAAAATCCAAAGCAATGGGACTTAGCACTTGCTCAAGCTGAATTTGCCTATAATGATACTCCTAATCGGAGTACTAGAATGAGTCCATTTCAAATTGTTTTTGGGATGCATCCAAGAGGAGTGTATGAACTTATTAGAGATTTGAGCAAACAAAAGACAAGTGCAAAAGTTGAAGAATTTGCAGAACAGATACAGAAGTTGCAGGAAGGTGTCAAGCAGAGCTTACAGAAAAACACCCAAAAGTATAAACAAAGAGCTGATATGAAGAGGACTAAAAGGGAGTTTCAAGTAGATGATTTAGTCATGCTTTATCTAAGGAAGGAAAGGTTTAGAGTCAAGACTTATAACAAACTAAAAATGAAAAAGATAAGACCATGTAGAATTTTGAGGAAGTTTTCTTCAAATGCATATGAGATTGAATTACCAGCAGGAATTGGAATATCACCCATCTTTAATGTTGCAAATTTGTACCTATACAAAGGAACAGAGGAAGAACTACATGAAGAATCTACAGAAGAGGAGGACCAAACTTTGAAATGGAAGGAATAGATGCCAAAGACAGCAAAGAAAGAAGTGGAAGCCATTCTAGAGAAAAGTGCAGCAAAGGAGACCAGGGGACAGACCTACTATCAGTATCTAGTCAAATGGAAAGAACACCCAGTGGAAGATGCCATTTGGATGACAACAGCAGAGTTACAAAAGTTTAGTACAGATCCTGAAACATTGATGGATCAATTTTTTTCTTCCCCTGGAGTCTGATGCAGGAGCATCCGGATTTAACCAACAATGTGATTGTGTGTTCACATGTTGTGGATAACATGAGGTGGATAAACATTGGTTATTAATATTTTACTTAGTTTTAAATGAGATGTTAGTTGTTTTAATTTCCTAACTTATGTAGGAATAAAATAGCAATTGGTTTCTCCCTGCGAGGAGATTAAGCCAAGTAGGATAGAGCTTAGAAATAGGATAGAAATTGTTTGTTGGAGTGGTTCAGCAGAAAGCTAAATAAAGACGAAGCGAACTGCTTCAGGTAGATATATATACATGTATGAATAGGGGTGAGAGACAGAGTGTGAATAAGAGTGAAATAGGTGTGGAATATGTGCGAGAGGAGTGAACAGAGAGCAGAAATAAATGTAAAAACCAGCCAAGCCATCCAAGGGCTCGACTCTGTATATTTCATTTCTAAATTAATTCCAAGTGTTTTGTATTTTTTATCGAGCTCTCTGTTTTAAATCGTTTGTTTTATTTCTCTGTTGGATCGCATATTACATTAAGCGCACAGTAGAAAGGACAATCGGAATTGCAAGACACAGCGCAGTTCAAAGACCAATCGGATTTGAAGGCACCTTGAGGACCGTTAGATCCAACACCAATCAACGGTAAGAAATCACATCGCAGTCGGGAGAACATCGCACATCGCAAATATAGTGTTTACGGTTAAGAATTTGCAAGTTAAGTCATTTAACTTGTGATGCGAAGTGAGTCGGCGAAGACATAACGTGGACCGTCGAATGCAGCAAAGGCCAACAGCGGAGATTGAAGCACACCGGGAGTGATTGCGCAAATCGCAACATTTAGAAGTTAGCGTTAAGGTCGTCGCAAGGTAAGTTAAATGGTTTGCGATGAGAAATTGAGAAGGGCACGTGTCGGTTGTGCACAATATCGCAGATCGCAAGAAATAAGATTTAACCTTTAAGTTAAATTGTAAAGTGTGTGAAGTGAGATCGCCTGCAATTGGTCGGGAGTATTGTGGGACCCTCTGGTAAGAAATTCTATGTGTATGCATTTGTTTTGGGTTTTATTTGTGGTCTGTGTAAAGTAACCGTTGTGATCGCGCACGTATGCATGTTTGGAAACTGCAGAGTTTGAAATCTGTTGTGAGTAAGGGAGTTGTGTTGACCCATAAACCACAGTTCCGCAATGTATTTTGATATTTTTGCAGCTAGTCTACATCAGAACATAAGGAGCTTCAACAATTTTTATACAAGGGTTGTTCACCTAGTGGAGTACATTGCTTAGAAGGTCAACGAACTCAATGAAGGCTTGATATGGAGGGGATGTGGACTTGCCTTGCATAGCTACATTGCCTTGTAGCCATTATTGTGCACAACATCTCCTTGAATCTTGACACATGTACTTTGCAATGTACCATCTCCCTTATGTTGGCCTACAAGTGCTTATTGTCTAATGCCCACATTGTATTGTTGGTCTCCCTTACTTCTCATATAAATAGAGGAAGGAGTGAGTCTTTACATTCATATATTTCACTCGCTTATATTCACTCTTGTGACCAGATGTGACCTAGGGGAGAGTGCACAATAGCCTCTCCCTCTCTATCTCAAGCCTTCACAGAGGAAGGAGTGAGTCTTTACATTCATATATATTCATTCACTCACTTATATTCACTCTTGTGACTAGATGTGACCTAGGGGAGAGTGCACAATAGTCTCTCTCTCTCTCTCTCTCTCTCTCTCTCTCTCTCTCTCTCTCTCGTCATTATGGTTTAGGTTTACAGTTAGGGTTTATCCCTTAGTAATTGGAGATTTTGTGATAATACTAAGGGATAATAATAAAGAAAAGGAAGTGAGGACGTCTTGCCTTGGAAGGTATGTTGGTGTAGTTCTTGCGCATTGGATCTTAATGCTTGCTTGTTCTTTGTTGATTTGCCTTGGGTTTGCCTTGAGTTTTGCAGAGCTGGAAGGATTTGTACTAGCCCTCAAATAAGGTTATGGTATGCACATGTACTTCATCTTGAGCATATCAGCTCTCCAAAACTTTTGCAACTTCTAGATTTGATTTTCAGCTATAAATGTTCTTTATGGATTGTTATTTACAATCATATATATCTTGCTGATTTGACATTAATAAAAGGGCAATTGTTTAGTGATTTGATATCTAGGATAGAATACAAGGGGCTGATTTTACTAATGTCGTACTTCTGTTGCATTGCTGTTATTACTGTTGCAAAAGAATATTTTTCAGATCTGTTTATTGGCTGATAAGTTGCCCTGATAGGGCTGAAACTTATCCCTTTGGTTTGGTTATTATCTTTTCTCGTAGAATTGCTCAGAAATTTAGGTTGTTTGGAAGTGAAACATTGTCCACTCTCCACTAATGTTTACCGCTTTGTTTTATAACAGCCCTGAGGCTGAATATTCACACTGCTAAGATTCAAGAAACCTTCTAAGTTGAAGGTGAAATTTCTGTTTTAGATTGAATTTTGAATTCTGAAAAAATTCCACCAAATCAAGCCAACATTCATAAAATCAAATGTAGCAGATATTGCCAATATCCACTTTCCACTAATGTTTAGTGCTTTGTTTTACAACAGTCCTGAGGCTGAATATTCTCAATGCTAAGATTCAAGAAACCTTAAGCTGAATGTGAAATTTCTGTTTTAGATTGAATTTTGAATTCTGAGAAATTTCCACCAAATCAAGCCAACATTCATAAAATCAAATGTGGCAGATATTGCCAAGGGGTATATTTAAAAAAAACATGACCAAAAAAATGGTATAATTTTCAATGAAATAGAGACTGGTTGTTAAACACTTAGAATATGATGGGATGGGCAGGATGGACTTTGAAATAGGAGAATTTGATCTCACCTACTATAATCTTCATTGTAGTAGCTCAAAAGGTTCCTATTTGAATCCTTCGGTAAGCATGATTTCAACTCCAAGTTTGTTTTCAATATATTCAATCTCTTGATAAGTACATAAATTAATCTGGGAAAAATTATTCTCAAGTGTTATTCCATTTAGTCATGCCAAGAATGAAAACCCTGAGGCCTATTAAAGACGCTTTGGTGTGGAGCCTATTGGGAAATTTGTTGGTCATGTTATTATTGGACGTTTCAAAAAGTTATTTTTGAGAAACTACAAAGATTTCCTGTGCACTTTGCGCAGATGAGTTGAAAAGCGCAAAGACACTCCATTTCAAGGAGAGTCAATTTCTTAAAGATGATTACTAGTTTTGTAGATAACATTTCCATGCCAGTATATCTTCACTTTATGGCAGTTTGATGATAGTATCACCAATCAAGTACCTGGAAATATGCAGTTTCTGAATTTTACAAGTATGCTCACCATCTGAACCTTAGAAGTATGTTGTCCAAAAGCTCGACATATGGTTTATATATTGTTTAAACCAGTGTTTTAAAAATCGGACTCAGGTTCCGAAACGGCCGAGGGTTAGATCCGACTCAGTATCGACTCGGCTGGTTCGGTTTCAATGACTCGGTCTTTGTAAAAAATACATTAAATATTAATTTTTTTTATAAAAAAAACATAATTTTAAAGATTTTCATTCATGTTTCCAAACACAAAGCATGAATATATCCATTTTATCAAAATTGCACCCAGTGCATTGTCCAATACATGATGATAATAGAGATCAAAACAAAAAACATAACCAAGGAGGCTCTAAATGGCCTCTACAACAAAACATGAATAGTCACTACTACTAGGCATCTGACAAGACAATATCCTCTACCTCGAACTCTAAACCAAAGGGGGAAACTGCTCGCTCCTCCTCTGAATCAACATCCTCAACTAGAACTGCAGCACGTTGAGCCTGAGATAGACAAATTATGCGCCTCCATCGTGGCTGACTAGAAGAAGTGCTTGTGGCTGCAACTAGAGGACTTGGAGTTGGGACTGGGCCTGCTACTAGTGGATCTGCATTGGCTCCAAACGGTTTCTCTTCTTTGTGTGAATCCTCTCAAAGACAGACCAATTGCGCTCACACCTAGAAGCACTGCAAGTTTGACTCAAAATGCGGATTGCAAATCTCTGCAATTCAGGACAATGGATCGGTCGGCTCGATAGGATCGGTTGGCTCGGTGTACGGCTCAGCCGGCTCGATCACAAACCGGCTTCCGGACCGGTTTTTCCACCGAGTCGGTCCGGCTGGGGGTCTGGCTCAGTTGAATCGACCGATTCCGAGCCGATCCAGCCGATTTTTAAAACTATGGTTTAAACTTGTTCAAAGGTACAATAGTGGGAATCCTCAAATTCTTCGGGAACCTTTTCAAACAACTCAATCAAAGAAAGGCTATATTAACATTTTTTATAAAGTGGATGCCATAGGAAACACTTGCTTTGATAACAATTTAGATGGCGATAATAAAGCAAAGAGAAATCATGCTTGAACCAGTTGCATGATTTGATGCTCTCCACAGAGTCACAACACGCTCATTGGTATTGTGACTCGTAAGTTTTAGAAAGCACACTATGCAAAAAGATCACCATATGTTTTAGAAGGACACAATGCAAAGTCTTCTACAAATCATTGAGCACGACTAAAGGATCTATCACTTCTTTACAGAACGATTTTCTTCACTATTCTTGTAAACTTAATATTCTAAAGATGTAAGAAGTTCTAGACATATATATGTGGTTTATGATATTTACTATCACTGTGCATTTGTGATGAACATACCTATGTAGTTCATGATATTTACCTATATAATGACAATTTGTGATATAATCTGAATAGATCTGAAGTTCACTTTTTGGTCCCATAAGTGAATTCAAAGTTCAAACTATTGGATTTAATAAACAGGACCAGCACATTTTCATATCTTATCAATGAATGCTAAAGACTTCCACCACACTTAGTATTTACAATATTGTTATAAATCTTTAAGTGTTGGACTTCCACCACTCAATGATACTTTATGCATTTGTTCTTCCATACAAACAAAGCCTTGCGTTTTATGATGTGGGGTAAAGATGCCCAATTGAAAGGATATGGTCCAATAGATTCATTGAAGTTACCTTGATTCAATCTGCATCATTCACTTCATCTCTTTGAAGTTAACACCCTTTCCTTTGTTTCATAATCAGAACATGCTCAAGGAATAACACTGAAACTTGGTTATTTAGGTTTTAATGACAATGTTGTTGCTAAGAGAGCAATGGATGGACAACTCTGATGAATTTAAGGGGTTGTCTCTCTTGCCAGCTTGCAAACTAATGGGGATTTCTCCTCCCTAAGTAAGAGGAATATCTCAAGGGACAACATTGGCACTAGAGCCACCTTCCAATGACATATAGAAACATCATCATGTTCAACAAGGAGCTTCAAACATGAACCTTAACCCTTCTAGCTCAAGTGGAGTACTCTTTGAACCTGGAGGGAAGTGGAATGCTAAAGCTCGCATTGAATAACGAGAGAAGCCCAAATAACAAGTTGACGGATTTGCAACCTTAAAAAGACTTGAAATTCTAACAATTATCACTAGGGAAGATTACTTGGTGTAGGAGTCTCTCATGTCGTGATTAGAGCTCTCAACGGCGGGAACTAGATTCAAAATGTAAGGATCAAAAGAATCACCCAAGTATGCAAGATCTTACTACAAACATTCCAAACTATGGGTGCAAATATGTTTTAGGGAAATACAACACAATGACAAACAATTTGACCAATCAAGCCATCACCCTGCCAAAACAAACTTTGAAGATAAAAGCAAAGGATGGCTCAAAGACCCTATCGCTCCCATATTTGTAAAAATGGCATATGATTCAAAAATCCAAATTCCAATCATATTCATGTCCTTCATAACAAAATTCAAAAAAATTAGCATTCGAGCTCTTTGAAATCAGATCAATACTAGAAAGTTCAGATCTTGCAATCTTTTGAAGCACTCGATACCATGATGGGACAGCGAAGAATAGGAAAGGATGGTTTAGAAACAATTTCACTCCATCTTCATCCATGAATTACTAAATTGGAAAATTATTCAAAGACATGAGAATTCCAGTTAGATATGTGTTCTTCAGGACAGAGTTCCAAAACTTAGCAATGATTCAAGCTCTTCGACGGCAGTCAATGCTAGGAAATTCAGATCTTGCAATCTTTCAATGAACTACCATGACGGAATGATGAAACGTAGTGCAAATGGAGAAACCAGAGGTGGCAAGGAACAAGTGAGAATTGATGGCCCCTTTGCCAGTGACAGTGTTCCTAGCCCCCAATAGATATACATGCAGAACTCAGTGGAGAAAAAGGGACAAAGCTCAACTAACATTCCAAGTGACAAAAAAAGGGGTTTGTCTCTTGTACCATGTAATTCTTTACTCTACCATGTATATTTTAGTTCTGGTCTATATAGGCACAACTGAGTAATTGAAGAAGGATGACAATGTAGAACAATGTAAACTATCCACCTAATAAATGGATGGGATGTATTCAACAAAAGATAGCAATACGTAAGGCTTCGGAGTTCAATTAAAGCTTGATAAAAGAGAAGTTATCAATGGCATGTCAATGACTACCACAAAGTTCACATCATTACAAAAAATAAAGTAGCACAGCTAATGGGACCTAGATTTAAGTTTCTATGGGGAGCCATACAAAGTAAATAACAGAATCAGAGCAATATATGAAAAAATAAATATTGAAAGAAGGGAGGCCAAAAACTAAAGTGCTCATCGGGTGTGTGACTTCTTGCAGAAATTAGGGTTTTAGCAGAGCGGCGCGAAGTAAATAAGAGAAATACAGCAAACACCAAAAAAAGGGCTGTAAAACGGAACAACTAAAGAATTTTCATTGATAGAAAGTTAACAGTATAAAAGCAAAAGTTCTACCTATCATAATGTACTCAGCTCATTAGCCCTTGCTAGGAGCACGTTCAGTGATAGAACATGCACCTATGTCGCAATGACCCCTTGCTAGGCGCAAGCCCAGGTGCTTATGATAGAATGGAACCTCTGTCACAACAGCTCCGCCAAACAGGGCCGCGTTGGCAGTGAAACGAACCGCTTCCAGCGCCTCAACACATTTGTGCAAATTTTAATGCTTCAAAAAATAAAAAGGATATAAAGAAACGACTACTCTGTACTCCCCGGTACTCCCAGTTAATCTGCTATAAGCTTTTGCGACAAAACCCTAACCCGCTTAAGAGAATGTCTTAAAACTTATTAACTGAAGGCAGCTGAGTTTATGCAATGGAGTTGTTAAACCAAGCCCATGACTTAGGTACTAGGAGGCAGTCACTAAAAATACAATCAGGATACAGAAGGTAAGAACAGAGGGGAGAAAACGGCATTTGAATAGGTTTTGAATTTTGTAAGGAATACCTCGAGAAATTCCTCGGCATACGCCTGAGCAAGCTGGTTCTTCAATTGGTCCATGATTTGCTCATTTGAAGGTGTTGAAGACGAACCCGGTGATGGCGAAGAGAACGGATCCATCTCTGTGTATGTATTTTGACCTCTACCTCTCGACGGCAACCCTCGTGTAGCGCCTTACGAGTCCTCTTCCAACTTGAAAAATGTTGCCAGCCGTTGCTCACCGATGTCTTCACTGCTTACGGCTTCCTCTGGACATATATATAGTCCCAAGTTTAACCCTAACGTGTGGAGAAAGGAGCAAATTGCACCATGCTCAATCGGCATAGACTACGCTCTAATCCTTGTGCCACGTTAGGGCTGTGTGTTTGTTTCCTTTTTGGAGGGCACAACCTATGGTATCTTTCCCCATGCCTAAACAGTGTGTAGCTTTAAACCGCCAGATTATTAATGTTCATGAAGTAGGATTTTGCTTTAAACGGCTAGATTATTAATGTTCATTGATGGAGAATTTAACTAGATAAATATGATTATAAATTTAATCAAAGTTATCTTAGGATTTAGTAGAGATTGTTCAAACTTTTACCAATGGATTTTCGCCACTTTTGAATTAATTTAGATAGTTAAAAAAATATTTTAGGTTTTGGAAACTCAAATGTCTTTTATCATCGAATTTTGGCGGTGAAAGGAAAGTTTGTAGCAAATTAAAATAGTAGGATGGAGAAACACATGGAGGCAATGTGTAGAGATTAATTAGCAATTGTATTATATGTTGCAAAGGAAATGTAAAGTAGTAACATATGAAAGAGTAATGTAGAGGAAAAAATATGTGATATGTTATGTGATTTAATTGAATATTTAATTTATGAATATGAATTATTTTATTTAAAATAAAGTATAGGTTTGGAGAATTGTTTGGATAAAAAATTGGTTTTTTTATAACCTACGTAGGCTCTTCCTTTCGTAGTGATGTTTGTTTATGCACTATGGGCCACACGGTAGACGTATAAAATGGAACCGATTTGCAAAATTGTAGGTGCACTTCGTATCGGTTTGCAAAATTGTAAGTGCAATTGGTATGCTTAGATTGTGAATTAAGTATAACCCCAAAAAATGTCATAATAACTCTAAGCCACCATCAACATTTGCATCAGAACCTTGTATATTTAGCTTAATGTCTTTTTTCATTGTAATAACATGATAAATTCAATTTTTATATAAATCTATTAACACTTGTTTGTGATTTCATTGTGGGATTTCAAAATAATCAAATGCCTAATAAAAAACAAAGTGTTTACATCTTATTTTAAGATTTGGATCTTCAATTGTAACCATTCATTCTTATAGGGTTTCAAAACAATTCAAAGTGAGGAATCGATCGATGGGTTGAGCTCGTACTCAATTGACACGATCGATTTTGACCACTAATTTTATAACATGTTGGTGCAATCATCGTGGATAACACACAAGTTTGATAATCGAGAAATATAACACACAAGTTTGATAATCGAGAAATTTGAATTTATTAAAAAATAATAATAATAATAGTAATAATAATAATAATAAAATAATAATAATTAAAAAAAAAAAAAAAAATTAAAAAAAATCCCTTATCACTAAAATTATAAAAAATAACGTAGACCCATTTTAAATTGTACAAAAGGTTATATGACATTTCTAAAAAGGAAAATGGAATTAAATTTAATTATGAATTTACACCACATCCCATAAATTAACAATATTAATCCAACGATACATTAAACGCCTATAAATTCATAAATAAAAACTATTTTCCTCAAAGTGCTAACCTTTCAAGTTTGAAACGTATTTTAGTCAAATATTCTGCTTTATCTCCATGAAATAAATCAGTTTATTCCTGTGTAATATGGGCAATTACTAAACAACAGCCATACAGCAAGAAAAAAGGTCTGCAATATTGAAAGATGAGGTTTGGAAGCATCCGCAACAATGAAACTATATCTAACAGAAAATTGCTAATGGATAATATCGAAAAAGAGATGAAACTCTTGACACACATACTTTTTGATGTTATTTTACAAATTATAATGCTCTAAATGATTGTAGATAGTTGAAAAAAAAATACTATCATTTCTCATCAGTAAGGTTTGAAGAATAATTCCAACCAGTGTTGCATGGGTGCAACTGAGCACAGGTCCGATTATGGCAAGGGTGAAATTATTTTGAAGTATCGGTGCAGTAGTGCGGAAATTTTTATTATCTAGGAGGTTGTCAAAAGAGGAGAGGGAAGCGGTGCGGCAATTTTCATTTGTAAAGGAGGTTCTGGGTATCAATGCAACTGACATGGGGTTAGAAGAACGTATGCAATTCTGGTATTTTTTAGTCAGCCTGTTATAGGTGCAGTAGTGCTCATGTGCAATACATGAGTTGTTTTATCGAACACAATGGAGATTCAAAACAGAACATGTGCAATAACTGAACTAATTTTCCATTAGACAGCAACTATAAATGTGATATTAATACCATGGCTAACATTATCAAAGTGTTGCTCCACATCCTAATCTATCGATTCTATAGTATATATAGATTCATGAATCACAGTGTACATTAGCATAAGACCACTATTTCACATCCTTGGACCTGGTCTGAGTACACAAAAAACAAGTCTACAAGGATTTTCAAGACCAAAAACATGCAACTTTGGCATATAAATAAACCAAAGCAATGATAAAATGCCATATGTTGAACAGAATGTCACACTAGTATTTACAAAATCATCCAACTCATCCATTTTGCAATTGCAATTCCTCAACTTATGCTTCCAAAATAACTGGATCAGTTTACCTGCATCTACTACTAGATTGTATTAGTCCATCACATTAAGCCCCTGATACAACTCCATTTTTTCCTCTTCCAAATTTTATCATGATCCTCTTCAAAAGCCAGACATGCTTCGGTGACCATTTTGATGTTGTTTACAGAATGACAGTAAAACTGTAAATTTAAATGCAACCATTTAATGTGGGTTCTCAAAGAGGAACATGAGAAGATGGATTCCATGTTTCTTGATTTGAAGCTGAAGCCAGGCCCTGAAGCATTCTGGTGATATCTCATGTATCGTCCAAATAAAATTTGGCTTTACTGGGCTTATGTCCCACTGTACATGCAAACACTTCCGCTATAGGGGAGAGCGAAGGTCTTAACATGACACTCGTAATACACTCAAACATGTCTTCATCAGATCTGTCATCACCAATACATAAAACAAATTCTGGTAATGTGCCTCTCTGTGCCATTCTCAAGAGAAGTTGCTCTACTACTAGGCCCTTGCTGACACCTTGCATATTGACAATACCTAGTAATTATGTGAGTAACCTTCTAGACACAGACCATCAAACGTATAAACCTGAAATATGGATATCTTCATACCTGAGGTTTAACTTCTACAATATGTTGACCACTCTTGACAAAAACAAGCTCATTTGCAAGCACACTCTCAAGATGATCCAGTAGTTCCTTTGCCTGAAAGGATCCAAAATCTGGGTCAACATCCTGATAATGCCAAACCAAAGCACTCTCCTTTGTTTCTATTGTAGATCCATCTGTAGTTTCAGTATACAATTTCATAACAGGCTCTGCAATTCGTTTCCAATCGAAATCTGCCACAGCCACACAAGTTTCCCATTCTGCATCTTCGTTCCACTCGAGATCTGCAAAGCATATAATAACATGTTAACACCCATCTTCGAATTTCGACGAAAGCCTAGATTGTGAAGGAGGCAACCACATGTTTGAATTCTTTGACATTTGAATGAAAATATACCCAAACTAGAGCGCTCTCTAGATTCAAGTGCTTCTCAAACAGAGCCCAACCTCCATGTATTAACGCCTCCAACACCTATGAATTCATGGATATGTTCATTAACCCAACAAAATGCAACAATCTAATAAAATTGACTAGAAATACTCTTTCAAACCCTTGTAAAGGAACAAAGGAATGAAGGAAAATAAGAGGCGTGCCACCGGCAGTTCCTTGCGGAAGATGTCAAATCTAAGTCTGGTAATGGTGTCCAGGAGCCAATGCCCCCCGCTTATATGACAGTGAACGTGCAGAGACATTTTTCCCTGACATTTCTTCCAATTTCATGCGCATAGTGCAATTGTTTGGAGGACCTAAAACGATTTTCCTTATTTCTATTATTTTTGTAACTTATTAGTAACAATATTCAATCCTAAGGTAGATATTATTTCAACCATCTAACATCAAAATCAATAGTACACAATGGTACAAGTGGCAGTTGAGGGGAGTTGTTTTCAAAGAGGGACGCTTTACAGCGTAATTAAATTTGGTGATTTGGTGTCTTGTGTGATTGGTTCTTTTAAATATAAGAGAATATAGCATTTGAGGGTATTTTAAGAAACTCAAGACCTCCTTTAGTTGAATAGAGAATCATACCTATAATAATATGGTTTTGATTCTTATAATGCATTGGATCATATTATGTATAAATTGTAAATATGTGGTTATTATGATGATATTTAAGTTACATGAGCTTAAATAAATAATCTTATTTGTAAATGATTTAAATATGCTAGTATGATTTTTGATGTGAAGTCAAGGTCAAGGTCCAACTAGTGAGTGGATAGGGAAGTAGATGATATATAGAGAGAGAGAGAGTACGAGGAGTTTGTCTTGGTGAACACAAACTATGTAAATATTAATTGTGGGATATAAAAATAATAATTAAAGATGGCTATAGAGAGCATCAATGAGGCTATGATGCCACTAGAAGGGAAGGGGAAAGGAGGCTTATGGGAAAATAAATCATTTATTGCCATGTATCAAACTTAGATCTCATCTATTTTCCACCATGTACCTTGACTGAAGCCATCCACCTTCTTTGATGTATAAAACCAATCATTGATGCATGGAAGAGGTTGGTGGGGAAGTCTTCTCACATAATTATTCAAGCATGGGTTATGCACAACCATTGCGAGGAAGTGTAAGAGATTGACATTCCTCTTATTAGAAGTAATGTCAGTCACCACTCACCTTACTTCTCTCTTTCTCATTCACTTTAGTATTCTTTCTAACATTCTTGTGTTCATGCTCTACAGTTATTTATTTATTTATTTATTTTTAGGAAAGAAAAAACCAATAGAACTTTGTATTAAATAAAGAATTTGTTTACATTCATCTTTATATTTCAAAATTCAGATGTATCAATTGTCTAGACTTTTTTCGAAAAATATATCATGATAAACGAGATTCAAAAATCTATCCATGTAAACCGTTCTCACAAAAACATAACTATAAGACAACATTTTGAAAGCATATAACATCATCAAAACAAAAATGTTTATAGATCAACACCAATTATGAGGAAACTTCAAGTAAATTGGATCTCTCTAGTCATTTGAAGTTCACCATTTCTAAAAGCAGAGAAGTTTATCTCCCTAAGTGGATATTTGTGGCCATTCTTTGATAGAGAATTAGTAATGTTATTCAGCTTCCTGTGTATATGTGAAAATGTCACCCATCTAAAAAATCAAATCAAATCTATGATTCCACTGATCCAATTTGTAAGCATTGGGGGATCAAAAGTAAACCTTTCATTTGTCGAGTCAATTGCAACTTTTGAATCCCCATAAACATATAAGGTCTGCAAGGATAACCATTTTTCACATGATAGGACTCCCCAAAGTGCAATAATCTATGTCCATGTATTTGTACATGTACCACAATTCCATAATAAATGATTAAAATGTAGAAATTATACAACATGCATATATATCTTGGATTGATCCGGATTTATGCGGGAACGCAACAGAATAAACATATAACCATGAATACAAAGATGCAGCGGAAATAACACTTCATTTCATTAATATCAAAGAACTGAAATTTTCTTACAGACAGAATGGAAATAAAACTAGCTAGGGCGCTGGTAGCTATCTCTGAGAAGAGATGTGGCGGCTACAGGCCTCTGAACTGAGTTACAATGAGGCTCGAGGGCATATTTATTATTTAGAAACAATGGGAAATCCTAAACAGCCAAAACCCTAACCCTAGGAGATGAAGCATCAAAACTATGGGCCTCGTTTGGGTAAATTGGTGTTTCAACTTCCCAGGGGCGTAACTTTGGCATACGATCTTTGTTTGACGCATAACATACCTCGTTAGAAATATCTATCTGAGGACTACAAATTTTGAACGAGCAACATCAGTCTATTGACCCATGTTGCTCTCCATTTTCCCAAAAAAATGTCGTTTAGGGCCTCAAAACGGCTCCGGAAGTTCAGGACCCGAAAAAACTGCTAAAAATAGTAAGTTGTGCCGAAACTGAAAAACTGAAAGAGAAAATGGTGGGGCCCTAAGTGGAATAGGTGGGTGACCACCAATATCCACCTGGATCATTCCTCCCCCCTTAGGAAGCAATGGTCCCCATTGCGTTAAGTTCCTCCATGAGATGAGGGAATTTCTGCTGAACTTGGTCCCTGGTGAACCACTTTCCTTGGCGCAGGAGTTGGCCAGCTTTGACAACCCGATACAGTTGGATCTTCTGTTGGCGAGTGTTCTTGATTTGTATGTCCATGATACAATCTATGGTGGCCTGTTCCATGCAGTATGGGTTTAACTCTGTTGGTGTGAGTTGTTCTACAATGTCAGAGGTGTCTAGTAGAGGTGGGAAGTAAGGACGAAGGCGATCCACGTTGAATATTGGGTGCAGCCAAGGAATGGTGGAATACTGAGCTCGAAGGCATTGTTCCCTACAGCCTTGGTGATGTTGTACGGCCCGTATCGGAGCGGGCGGAGGAGCTGAAAATGAAAGCGAGCGCGATTTAAGAGAGCGTGAAGCAAGTGAGCCTTTAATAAGCGACCGTGCTGACATCCAGCCTTAGACAAACAAGCGCGCAACCCCTCTGCACGGTTCAGTCATCTCTCATGGAAATATGGATGATTTAGATTTTGAGGCCTGCCATGCCAGTAGAGCCGCCTGCCTTGCACGCTAATGTGTAGGCCTGTTCAGAGGTTGGCATTGATCTGGAGATGCTACCTGGTGGAAAAATCCACTATATACACACCATGATTGTGGATGAGTTGCAGTATCGAGAGGCCCACACCTTCCAAGTGGCCCTCGAGTCTCAAGAACAAGCGACGATGATGTAGAAGGAGCAACAAAATGTAGAGGAGGTGCACCGAGCAGTCGAGGATCGACGCGTCGCGCTAGAAGCCATGATTGATTGCTTGTGCGGTGACCTACCTGAAGTCATTGTCCCTGCCTCGATCGTGCCAACAACAAAGCTAAAAATCCTGGTCGCTGCACTCAAAGCATCGCACACAGAGATCCAGACCATCCATGCAGAATTTGAGCAACAATTTTCCGAGCTACAAATGAAGCTCCAACTAGAGACACCGTCGAAGGTTCGAGCGCAACGCATGACCGAATTAAAGGCAATAACTAACAACATCACAACATCAATTGCAGAATGTGGTAAAATTTTGGATGCAGCCATGGGTGTTTGGACTTCTGTTCAGAACGACCCAATGGTCCAACAATTAAGGAATGAACTTAGGATTAAAGAGCAACAATTTACAGAGATCAGAATGGCGGCGCCAAGCTTGGTGATAGCACAAAGGCTTGCCAAACTACATGAAGGCAAGGCCATTTAGATAGAGATTAAGGACCTGCACCACTGCGAGCAGCTAATTGAGACACAGATGCAACCTTTGGGCGAGGTAGCCCTGGAGTTGTCACAAAATTTTGACAACACCTTCAAAAGCCTACAACAGACTCGGTGTAGTGTCAGCCTGACAGCTGAGGCCAATAAAATCCAAGTTGGTGGATGAAGCAAAGAGCGCCGCCATGTAGAGCATTGAAGTCGTCATGCCAATCAAGAGCTCTATGGAAGCAGTGAAGGCAAAGATGAAGGTGACCACCCCAGAGTGACTTAGGACGAGTCACGAGATTGTGTTGGGGGGATTTTGGAGCACAACCCCCTAGGGTACTTTTTTGGGATAATTTTGTTAAGTTTTGTTATACGCGCTGCACGTAGATAATCAAAGGGGATTTGGGGCAGGTCAAAGTCCCTTCATTATTGTAATGGGTTAAAGGGAAAAACCATGAGTCACAAACCATGGTTTGAGACCATGGTATGTGCGTGTTTTTTATAACATAAATATGTAAGAGCCGAGCAAGGAAAGTGATCATATTTGGATCAAGGACCTAAGTGATAGCTCAAATTTTAAAGTGTTTGAAAGTGTGTCCAACCTAAGCAAATGGATAGATCTCGTCCTCTTGATTTCGGTGCCACAAACGGTTCGAAAAACCGACACCGTATGAAGAAGTTATCGCAATTTGAAAAGTCCAGTAAACTGCAATTTCTAGCTTTTGACAAAGTTTGACTGGGTATTTTAAAATTCAAAAAAGAATATTCTTGGAATATTCCTATAATATTTCTCGAAATATTCTCTAGAATATTCCTTAAGGGCCAATCATATGTCGATACGTGTCGCAGATTTATTGATTGGGTTGTGGTTTTGGCCAATCAGAGGCCGCCATGTGGCCCAGGTTTGGTGTGAAAAAAATTTAGTCGGACTCCTCCAGAGTAAACCCCAAGAACTCTTGCCTGCACGCGCACCTCCTTACCACCTCAGCTACCAATGGTTCTTAAGAATTATGGTCCACGAGTTTCATTTAAACTATATTGATTTCCGTTTTGGGGGAGTGGAGGGGCCAGCCCCTCTCCATATGGCCATTTGCCCTGATCTAAGGGCTTAATTTCAAACGTTATAATACAACCATTTTCTAACCCCGATTTTTATTGCCCTTGTCACATACCAACAGTTTTAAAACTGAAAACTCCGCGGTTTTTTAACCCCAACAACCTCCGCCGACGGTTACAAAACGTTGTTCACATGCAACAGATACCAGTTAAATGCGCGGCCTTTTAGGCAGTGAATTTGGTGGAGCGCACCCAGATTTAGGGCAGTTCGCCTTTTTAACTCCAGTTAACTATAGTGCTCCAAATTGGTGGAGCTGATTTAGGGGTCACTGGACAAAAATTGAATAGGCTCTATATTGAGCTAGATTCGTCCATTCTGAGAGTGTGAATAGTTAATTTCGACTATCTCAGACATTGAAGACTCATTGGTGAGGGTTGGAGAGCCATCATAAGACTTATGAGTGAGGTTTTTCTTCAGAGAAGTTCTAGGGGCCACTAGGGGCCAGCAACAGTTTGAGGCCTAGCCAGGGCAACTAGAGACCTTATTCAGGAATCCAATAGTCAAATTTCGATGTTTCGGACATTTTGGAACCATTGTTGAGGTTTGGAGAGCCTGTAGAGGAATTTTAAAGGCCGATATGCTTCAGAGAAGTTCCAAGGGCCACTAGGGCCATCAGGTGCCAGTAGGAGAATGAGGCATATCCAGAGCAGCTAGTATCCATTCTAAGCAAACCAATAGTCTATTTCGACTATTTTGAACCTTATGAATCCATTTATGGAGGTTGAAGAATATTTTGAAGGCTTTTGAAGGTTGATATTCTTCAGAGAAGTTTTCAGTGAACCTAGAGCCAAGGGGTGCCACCAGGTGTTGGAGGTGTAACTGGAGCAGCCAGAGGAAAATTTATTCAAATGAATAGTCTATTCTGACTATTTCAGACATTCTAAATCCATTGAAGGGATTTTCAGAGTCATTAGGAGACTTATAAAGGTCGAGAAGCCATAGGGAAGTTTCGGGCAGCCTAGGGCCAATAGTGGATGGAGGCTTAGATTGAGAAGTCAATGCTCATTTTGAGAAAATGATCAGTCTATTTTGGAGGTTTGATGTATGCTGGAGATAGAAAAGAAGGTTTTAGGGACATAAAAAGGATTTCTTAAATAATTAGTGCTACAGAGTAGCTCATGGAAGCTTAAGGCACCGACAACAGAAATCAAGTCTGATGACAAGCATGACAAGGGTGTGGTGATGTTCTAAACCAATGGTACAACCCAAATAACCATTGGAGTTGAGTTATTTACTTGTAAAAGAAATTTCACATCATAATCCCAAACAGCCAAGTTAGTTGACAAAAGCTCAAGGAGACGTAACCCATGATATTCGGGTGAACTCCTATATTAAATTTGTTGTTATGTGTTGATGTTTATTTGCTGCATTATATGGTTGTTGCACATTCTTAATATCATCAAAAATAAATGTTCTTAAAGAACTTAAACAGTTAAAAAATATACACCTGTTTGAAGTATAAAATTCTGCACAGTCATGTATAAGCACGATCATTTTTTTGTTTAACTTAGTGGGAGGTGCTTGCGCATAAGCATTTCAAGTTATCCACCCATTTTCAGATCAGGTTGGTATCAAAGCAAGGATTTATTGATTGACAGAGCACTAGGTTTCTTGTTTGACTTGAAAGGTGTTCAATAGTGCAAAGAATTTTATTGTTTGCAAATTGACTGATGCTTACAAGTTTAAGTTTGCTAGAGGTGAAGGGAGAGATACCGATAGCTAAGTCCAAAAGAGGGCAAGAAGGAAGAAGGGCTGAAGGCATATTCCTTACCCAAAGGACCTCAAGGCAACCCTTGAAGCATAAGAGGATTTGATTGCAAAAGGTTGCTTGAAGAAGAGCTTGACTCTACAACCATTTTGTTTAGAAGCTTTGTCAATTGTTTTTGAAAGCTTTATGAATTATTGATTGAAGTTCTTTAGTTTATTTTTATAAGATGACAACTTCTTCAAGTGATGTTTCAAAATCCTCCTGCTTCACAAGATTCTTCAATGAAGAGATGAAGCAAGACTTCTACATCCTGAAGGATAGAGTGCAAATATTGTTTGAAGAAAGAAAAGAAAGCACTAGACTTCATGAGAAATTGGTTGCTATGAAGCAAGAGAAATAAGGACTTCTTCAAAGAATGCATGAGATGGAGATGCAACTCCATCAAGCCGAGGAGGCCTTAACCAAGAAGATGCTTGAAACAAAGGTAAAACACTCTGTTGTAACCTTTACAACACCCTCCAAAAAAGACTACCTTTTTAAAATTTTGGGGCCCCTTAGAACTAAAGAGAAATTGCTAAGTCACTAAGTCGCAAAAGTAGACATTCATGCAAATTGCGACCTTGCGACCTAGCGAACTCAGGTCGCCAGGTCGCCAGGTCGCACATTACATAAACTCATGAAAACTGCGACCTAGCGACCTAGCGACCCAGGTCGCCAGGTCGCTAGGTCGCAATTCGGTCATTTTCCGAAAATCGCGACTTAGCGACCTTGCGACCCAGCGACCCCAGGTTGCCAGGTCGCAAGGTCGCCAGGTCGCAAAATGCAAGGTTTGATGAATCTGCGACCCAGCGACCCACATTAATGGCCCGCACGTGCGACTTCCTATAAAAGGGGGGTCGCAGGTCGCATTATTCACATTCAGCGATTTGTAAGGAAAACGCCTCTGACAGCTCAACTGACGAGTTTTTCCCGGGTAAGTTGCTATTTCTTCCTTCTGTTTCCGTTCTAATGATTTTCTTACTAAACCCATCACCCCTTGTAGCCTATAAATTGTCTTTTGGCCATGCTTTAATGTTTTCTGAGAATTTTGCCAATTACATATTGCATAAATTACCAAAAACCTCTCTGTTTGCTTTTTCACCCCATGGCATCATCCCCTTTTCTTTAAAATCATGCCACAGCTCTCCCTGGCTCCAGAAACCTTGCAAATTCCCAAGAGAAAGGGGGCAAAAGGGTTCAAGGCCGCGCGCACCAAACCCCCGGCAAGCTAAATCTGCGACCTGCGACCCAGCGACCTAGTCGCGAGGTCGCAGAGTCGCAATTTTCTCCAGTTTTACAGATTTGCGACCTGCGACCCAGCGACCTAGTCGCCAGGTCGCCAGGTCACACTTTCCTTTGTTTTCGCTAGATCTGCGACCTAGCGACCCAGCGACCTCAGGTCGCCAGGTCGCCAGGTCGCAAGATCGCGCCCGGGCCCTGTTTGTGTGATCTGCGACCCAGCGACTCACCAGTCCAGTTTTGCTTTAACGCATTTAGGTTTTGTCACTAAATTGTAACTGTTTTTAAGCGCCATGACGTTCTTATCGTGGGACTCCTTTCTGAATTTGACAGGTGAAGACATAGAGTGCATACCTGTGCTCTCAGATTCTAGTGACATGGCGCCCCCGCGGTCTCGGAGAAAGGACAAGGGAACAGCGGAAGAGACTGATCAGCTGGTGGTGGTGTCCCCACCCCCAATATTCCGAGATACATTATGTACTTTTTCGAAAGACGACAGCATGAGGTGGTACCAGATTTATCAGGAGTTCGCCAAGTTGCCAGAAGAATTTCCGGAAGACCTCCCAGACCGAGAAATATACTTGGCGGTAAAGAGGTCCAAACTACATCTGGCGGGGGCACATCCAACCATATTCCCATGTCCGGAGATCATAGACTGGATAATACAAAAGACAGACCCAGAGAAATTTGTGATCAGAGATCGTGAAGGCAGAGCTTTCACTACGCTGGTAGGCTCAGATGCACACCTTTATTATTCACTGCCGCGCCCAAACCAGCACTTTACTCGAGAATGGGCTGCTACTCACGCCGTCCCGATCGTCGATACTATTAAACAATGGTGGGAGGAGCCTGAGAAGTTCAAGGTGAAAAAGAACCAGGAATACCCAGTGGCAAGCCTAAGAAAAGTTTATAAATTGGTTGCTGCCATGCTCTGCAGGCTTTACGGACGCCCAGATTGCTCCACTTTCAACGGCAGTTGGGCCACTATTATGGAGTATGTGACAACACAGGGCACCCGTTTTAACTGGGTCGGCATACTGATGACGTCGATGCAGACCAACTTGAACTCGGCATTGGCTCCGGACGAAGGAATGCCTGCTGAATTTTACATGGCTTCATACCTATTAGATGCGGTGTGCGCCCGAGTGGAGTTTGACGGCTGGGAGCACAACTGGGACCCCGAGAACACGCGCGCAATCCATCTACAACTTAAAGTATTCTGGGAGTCTAAATACAAACAGGACCTAGATCGGATCTCCCAAATATTTGTTCCCGCTCTGTACAGACATTTATTTGGCCAAGACGCCCCTTGCATGTCATGGCGGGCCAAGGAGACCCTGGTTAAAGTGGCGCACTGGTTCCCTTTCCCGGAGTACACCTTCATCCGAGTCTTTGGAACTTACAAGGCGCCACATGTTATGCCTCGTTTCGTGACGGACAAAATGCTGATGCAGGAGGTGTGCTTTCAGATGTCACATGGTTTCTCCAACATCTTGTCTAAGGGAAAAAAGAAGCCATGGCCCACTCTGCCCCTCACTATTGGTGCATTCACAGTTAAAGACTTCAAGGAGGTGCTAGCAAAAGCAGACGCAATGAGAAGTTATCAGCTGGGGGCAATTGAACACCGAAACTATGACCCAGAGAGATTGGTCCCTGAACACTGCCGGAGAGCCAACCTCAGGTGGACTTATCAGCATCTCGAACGCCCAACAGAAGATGAGAGGAGAAACTGGTATAATGCTGAAAGACAGCTTGCTCCGGGGGTTGACGTGGTCCAGGAAGACTTGGATGATCAGAACTTGGAAGACAGAAGACGTCAGTTAGGAGCTTCTTCTTCATCCATGCTCCAGAAATCCCGAATCAACACAGGGTCAACTCCATCCGCCAAACAAAAGGAGGCAGAAGCAAAGGCCCAGCAGGAAAGGGAGAGGAAGCTAAAAGAAGATGAGGAGGCGCGCCCAAAAGGTACAACTGCAGCACAAAAGAAGAAGCTGGCCAAAGAGGCCAGGAAAGAAAAAGAAGACAAAGAGGCACAAGCTGCAGCGGAACAGGCGCTTAAGGCGGAGTTGGACAAGGCGGAGGCTGAACGCCAAAAGAAAGCCGAGCAGGCTGTTGTAGCTGAACAAAGGAAGAGGGCCGAAATAGAAGCAGCCGCAGAGGCTGAACGACAAAGGAAAGCCGAACAGGCAGCTGCAGCTGAACAGAAGAAGAGGGCCGAGATAGAAGCAGCAGCAGAAGCTGAACGGCGGAGGAAGGAAGAGGAAGAGAAGAACACAGAGGAAAGAGAGGATGACACGCTAGATGATCTTGAAGTAACTCCTCTCGACGTACCTTTGGGCCGTACACAACTCTCCGATGTTAGATCGCCCCAGAGACAGGAAGAAGATGTGTTCGACCTGACCAGACTCACATTTGATCAGTTTTCGTTCAAGATCCGTCAAGAGAAGAGGAGGTCATTGGCACATAGTCCCTCTGCATCATCTGCAGTATCCACAGGTAAGGATATAGTTTTGGATACCAGGACTAATCCGGTAATGATAGCATCAGCAGGTACTGCCTTCGCTGCGGCTACAGAAGAGAATGTAACCCGGATGAGTAGAGAAATAGTAGCTCTACAAAACAGACTACACGCAGCTGAGCAACGCGAAAAGATGGCAGAGCAGGAGAGAGCAGCATTGCAAGAGGAAGTCCAGCAACTTCGAAACCAGGCTCTGCCAGCAAATGAAGTCTCACTTGCCATTTTCAAGGAGTGTGAGGTGTTGGAGATGACTATGAGACAGGTATATGGTGAGATGTTCACCATCAAGCAAACAGTCGCTCCTCTGGCAAGAGCACGAATGGAAACCAGGCAAAGACAAGATCAGCTCAAAGAGGCTTCACAGGCTTTGGACAGGATGATGGGTTGGACCATTCAGTACCCTCAGGCACCTGAAAATTTGCCTAAAAGGGACTGGATCCACACGCAGGATGCGAAAGTTCAACTCCGCATAGCGATGCAATCTGGAGACAAATTGACTAAAGACCTGGACAAAGTGATGTCCTCGTACGACCATCTGATTAGTGGTATCGATTCAATGCATACGCTGCACCACATCCCATCGCTTGGAGCATTAGAGGAAGAGAAAACCTGGGAACAAGTAAACCAGGATATTCAAACATTCTTGCAACCCATCAAGCAGGCCGCAGCTGATCCGGAGCCCTCCGCATCTCAAGAGCATCTCAGCCAATTCATCGCCGCTCCAGCGCGGATTTATACCAAGCTTGCGTCGCTCTCAAATCAGATTGGACAGAAGAGGGAGACCCTAGTACCAAACGCTTTGGAATGCGTGTATAGGCTGAAAGAGGAGGTGCCCCTGGTGTCCCCCATAGCGGCAGAATACCAGGCATGGCAGGATTTCCTTAGGGAACAACAGGTTGACATTAACAGTTCGCGTCCCGGCAGCAGCAAGTCCTGAGCAGCAAGAAGAACCAGGTCGCAAATCGCAACAACAGAACAGGTCGCAGGTCGCATCATCTACCCAGGTCGCAGAAGGAGTTGGTCGCAAGGTAGCCCAAAAGTCAAGAAGGTGAACAGTCAAGGAAACCCAACAGACAATTTTGGCATTATAAATACTCCTACGGGACATTGTACAAGGGCTTTTTCTTTTGGGAAACTCAGGAGCTACAAGCATTGTATTTAAAGATCCGACACTTGAGCATATGAATATAGAATCTTGTTAAAATACCCTATGGTTATGATGTGTTTTGCTGTATGAACACTTTGTGTATTTCTTTCAACAGTTTCAGAATATCCTATGATTAATGAATCTGTTCTTTTCATGATATCGTTTATACGTCATGGCTATCCGTGTTGTATCAATGATGTTTATCTTATTATCTGTTATATTAATGAATGTTAATAAACTAGATTGTTAGCATTTCGTTTCATCTTTCAGGAAGGGCAGAGGTATCTTATCATCAAGAACTATTTTTTGTGTGATCAGACCACTGTACAAGCAATTACCCCACAAAAGATGTGTTGCTAATGACATCTCTTGAGGTGTATGTGCTTTATCTATAATCTTGCTACACATAGTGTTTAATTCATGTTTAACACGTTAATCTCGTATTCTATATCATGTGAATAAGTGTATGTTCGCAGGTTCAAGCAGGTTCTTTTGAGACCGAAGAGAAGTCATCTTAAGTGGTAGCCGGACCCACACTCCGGACGGGATCCCTACTCCAAACGGTTTAAGGTCTAATTGGGACTTTCTACCGGGGAGATCCCCTACTGTTGGCCGGACAAATTTTCCCGTCAACACACTCAAATTTGTCTTCAATTTCCTCTTCAGAAATATGTGTAGGTTCATTTGAAATCACACTAGAGGTATAAGGTCCAAGTTGATGTTAAAAATGGGATATGAAGGCAAGGGGTTAGGCAAACATGGACAAGGCATGATTGATCCTATTTTGGTTGAGGAAATGCCTAAGAAATTTGGTCTAGGCTATGTTCAATCTTATGGCGAAAAATCTACAGCCATGAAGGCACTTTTAGTCAACTACAAGAAGAACTTTTGTTGTAAGTTCTAAACCACAAACATGTCAAGTTTGTTTTCAAGTTGATTGCCATTGTTTGAAGCTTATGTTGCAGCAAGATGTGTGTAGACATGCCACTTATGGCGAGCATGTGATTTCAGACAGCTATGAAGACATGACCACTGATGTTAGTCTTCAAGAGAAAGCTGGAACCTCTACAAGTTCATCTCCTCATGAAGGTAAAAAAAATGGACATGCAAAGCAGCATTTGAGGTATAATTCTTCCCATAGTCAAGTTGATTATGTTTCTGATAAGCATGAAAAATCTGCATGCTTTGTTGAAAATGCAGCAAGATGATGGAGCTTAGTGAAATGAAGTCGCCTTCACTAAGTGGGCCCGCAGGCAAATTCTGGCGCAAAATCTATTTTTAGACTATGTCTATTTTTAGACATATGGAGCATGGTCCGGGGATTGCAGTATGTTATTCTTGGAGTATTGGTCATGTTGGTAAAAATAGATGGGACTCTATTTTTTTGACCTATAGGTCGATAGGTCGAAGTCTATTTTTAGACTGCCTATCCTAAAAATAGGGAAGTCAAATATTATTTACCCTTAATAATATTTGGACTATAAACTTCAGTTTACTCTCTTGGAGCACTTCAGTTCGAGCCTTGGAAGTGGCTCATGCATCCGACAGAGGAATTACGCTATTCCTAGGGTTTGGTGAGCACATGCATGGTTGACTTCAGTTAGGACTTCAGTGGCAGAAGTTTGGTGGAGTTAATGAGAAGGCTAGTGGAGTTGTGTTCGGTTTAATTTAGTTGAACTGGTTGAGATTAGTTTAACTAGCTAATAAACTAGTTATGAGTGGAGTGAATTAAATATTATTTAATTCATTAATTAGTAACTCATTATTCAACTCAAGAACACATCAGTTCACTACAGTGCATGGACAGTTCAGTGGAGACCAGTGGAAGAAGTAGATGGAAGGGTGAGTACAGCTATCAGTTGGGACATCAGTTGTGCATGAGATTTGCACCACACTTGGAGGCAATTTCCCATGATGATCATACCGCGTTTCGAAGGAGATTCGAACCTTGGATCTTCATATGACAAAAAGCCATGATCACATAACAGAGGCAAGGCAATTGGTGGTGAGTTTTGAACCAATAACCTGTTCAAAAACAAGCTAGTTTGTGTGTAACTTCATGAGAAAGTACTGAGTACTTGTGAGGAGTATTGTACTGATTTTGTTACATGATTTCTCCATTATAATATACACAATAGCTGCGGGGTTTTCAGCTATAAGCTTTCCCCATACATACTGTGTTAATGTGTATGATGATTTGATGTGCTATCGCTTGTTTTATTTCCGCATGTGTGATGATCTAAGTGGAAGAGATTATGTGTTGCATATAAATTCGAATTGTATGTGATCATGATAGTCTCGGTGGATAATTAATCATTATTCAGCAAATTTCTACATGGTATCGGAGCTATTGAAGAAGAGATTGATCATCACAGTGATTACAAACTTATTTCGGTAGACAGAGTCTGCATGCGGGCCAGGTAGCCTCCGGATTCATCTTTCTTCGGAAAGTGAAAGGTCTGGTAAATGCCCCTTGCAGTCGATCTCCGTGCTAGAAATAATTTGTTCTCACAGATCTAGAGCGGTTGAGCTTTGAGGTGGAATTCGAAATTTTGCAGCAGTTTTGTTTTCTTGGTGCCGGTGTTGAAAATGTCTTTCAACGGCTTGCGACTCGAATATGCTCTTGAAGGCAGTTCTAATTATGTTGCATGGAAGGATCACATGGAAGCAGTATTAGAAGATAATGGTCTCAAGGAGTTCGTAGATACAGATGTCCAAAAGCCCACTGATCCTGCTGAAGTCGATGCATGGCAAAAGAAGATGGCGAAGTGTCGAAGGATCCTGTTGGAGGGCGTCAAGGATCATATTGTATCCAGCCTGCATGGAAAGGCTACTCCATATTTAATGTGGAAAGCTTTGACGGATCTATTCCAGAGTAAGAGTGACCAAAGGAAGTTGGCGCTCAAAGACAAGCTCAGGAACATCAAGATGGAGAAGGGCGACAGTATCGCTAAATACCTCACGAAGTTCACTCAATGCAGAGATGAACTGGGAAGTGTGGGAGTTACTGTCGATGAAGAGGATATGGTCGACCTGGCTCTCCTTGGTCTTCCGAAGGCTTGGCACTCATATGAAGATAGTGTCAATGGTCGGGAGAAGCTGCCGGGATGGGAGCGCCTTTGGGCGGATCTCATGCAGGAGGAGATAAGGAGGACTACTCGAGATGGATCTTCATCAAAGGGAGCTGATGTAGAAAACTGCGCTTTGGTGTCCAAAGCTAAGAAAGGGAAGGGTAAGAAAACCTCTCATTCTGGAGCTAAGGGCAAGAAGCAGGATATGGCGAAAGTGAAATGTTTTCACTGCCATGATCACGGACATCATGCTACCAATTGTCCAAAGAAGAAGAAGAACAAGCAAGCGGGAAGATCTGCAGATGGAGAAGCTTTGGCTTCACAGTTCGAGCTTGAATTTTCACTGATCGCATGCTTGGTTTCAAGTGTGATGGGATCGGTATGGTTCTTGGACAACGGTGCGTCATTTCATATGACGGGAGATCGGGATTTGTTCTCAGATCTGGAGGACAAAGATTTGGGTGTGCACATCGAGATGGGCGATGATGGTAGATACAGTGCGACTGGTATCGGTACCGTATCCTTTCAGAGGGAGTCTGGTAGACCCTTTGTATTAAAGGATGTCATGCATGTACCCGGATTGAAGAAGAACCTGATTTCAGTAGCAATGTTGGAGGATAAGGGGTATGATGTGGTCTTCAGCGAAGGAAAAGCCTTCCTGCGCAGTAAGACTACTGGAGAGACCCGGAAGATAGGGGTTCGAAACAAGAACCTTTATCAGTTGCAGGTAGATGGCTGCGCAGCTATGGCATGCAAGGCGGGAGAAGTGGTGAGCCGGGATGATGAGGGCGAACTGTGGCACAGGAGATTGGGCCACCTTCACCATGGAGCTTTGAAGATTCTGCAGCAGATTTCTACTGGACTTCCTAAAGGCACTCTTGCGCTGTCAGATCAGTGCAAGGGGTGTACTTTAGGGAAGTATGTGAAAGCCACCTTTCACGAGAAGGATAGTCGCGCCACGACGATCCTTGAGAGAGTTCACACAGACGTGTGTGGTCCTTTCTCAGTTGCTTCGACAGCAAAGCACAGGTATTATGTGATCTTTTTTTATGATTTCTCTCGAAAGTGTTGGATCTTCTTCATGCAGAAGAAGAGCGATACATTCGCGAAGTTCTGTTAGTTTAAAGCACTGGTCGAGAAGGAGTCGAGGAAGAAGGTGATTGCTCTAAGGAGTGATAACGGTGGTGAATTCATCTCGGCTGAATTCAAGGAGTTCTGCAGCGCAGAAGGGATTCGGAGAGAGCTCATCGCACCCCATAACCCACAGCAGAACGGGGTGGCTGAGCGGAAGAACAGAACGATCGTGGGTGCTGCACGGGCGATGTTGCATGATCAGGGCCTACCCCTTCACTTGTGGGCCGAGGCATGCAATACAGCAGTGTATGTGCAGAACCGTTGTCCTCACAAGGTTCTTGGCATGAGTACACCAGAGGAGGCTTATTCTGGCAAGAGGCCCGATATTTCCCATTTGCGGATTTTCGGATCTCCTGTCTACATGCATGTGACGAAGGATGCAAGAAGGAAGCTGGATCCAACTGCTGAAGTTGGAATATTTGTGGGGTACACTGATACACCTCACAACTATCGCGTGTATGTGCCAGACAGTCGCAAGACTGTTGTGCGACGGGATATAAAATTCCAGGAGGAGAAAGCCATGCAGTGTTCGCTTGAGAGGGAGCTACACTTGCATGCAGATGAGGAGCCGTTAGTTCCTAAGGAGGAGCTTCCGGATGTGGATCAGCCACAAGAGGAGGTTCAGGAGGTGGAAGAAACCACCCATGCAGCGCCAACCATCAGAGGGCGCATGCGCACTACAGAAGCTGAGCGACTGGCTCGAGATGCAGAGAAGGTTGTAGAACCACCTACAGCACAGCGCAGACAGAGGCAGTCACCGGATCGGTACACTAGATACATGGCTCTTGTGAGTCAATGTGTTGTGACGGAGCCATCCTCTTTTGAGGAAGCTGTGGAGGAACCCGCATGAGTTGATGCCATGATCGAAGAATATGATTCGATCATCAGGAACAGTGCATGGGAGATTGTCCCAAGACCGGTGGGAAAATCAGTGGTGGGTTCGCGATGGATCTACAAGGTGAAGCAGGCGGCTGACGGGAGTGTGGAGAAGTACAAGGCGAGATTTTTCGCTCGTGGCTTTTCACAGATCGAGGGGATTGACTATGAGGAGACCTTTGCACCTGTCGCAAGGTACTCTTCCATACGGACGATCCTTGCTCTCTCAGCGCAGATGGGGTGGCACATTCATCAGATGGATGTGAAGACTGCATTCCTCAATGGAGTTATCGAGGAGGAGGTGTACATAGAGCAGCCTGAAGGGTTTGAGATCTTCAGCAGTGAGTCACATGTGTGCCAACTCAAGAGAGCACTGTACGGGCTGAAGCAAGCACCTCGTGCTTGGTACACTCGGATAGACAGCTACTTCACCGGGCTTGGATTCTCCAAGAGTGAGGCGGATCCAAACCTGTACCATATTGTGGTGGAGGGGAAGCTGTTGATCATCGTACTGTATGTAGATGATCTGATTTTGACTGGCGATGAGCAGCTGATACTTTCATGCAAGGAGGATCTTGCATGAGAGTTTGAGATGAAGGACTTGGGCATCCTTCATTATTTCCTGGGATTGGAGATTTGAGCGCAGTGGAGGACTGTTTGTTTCTCAGGGCAAGTAAGCCCGGGAGATTCTGGAGAGGTTCAACATGCAAGGCTGCAAGCCTGTTGATACCCCTCTTCCTGGAGGATGGAGGAAGGGAGATGCTACTTCGGAGGAGGTAGTGGATGCCACTGTCTATCGACAGTTGGTGGGGTCGTTGATGTATCTGGTCAATACTCGACCCGATATATGCTATGTAGTTAACCAGCTTTCGTAAGCTATGGTTAAGCCTACCAAGCTCTTTTGGAAGGCGGGCAAGCATGTATTGCGCTATATCAGAGGCACATCGGGATATGGTCTATGGTACGGGGACAGAGATGGAGCGGGTCGTTTCACCGATGCAGACAAGGTGGAGTCCAACGGGACGAAGAGCACATCCGGAGTTTTCGCATTGTCGATGGGCGCTCCGCAGGAGAAGCGCAGATCCGTGGCATTAGTCGGCGACGAGCTTATATACGGCAAATGAAGCCTGGCTGCATGCAGGCTATTTGGATGAGGAAGATCCCCCTTGGCAGATTGCTTAGGTTGCATTTGGAGCCTACAAAGGATTCACCGTGATTCAGAGTTGCATTAAACTCTCGCTAATCCAAAGATTTCATGATAGGTCCAAACACATCGACATCAGGTACCATCATATCAGAGATTGTGTTCAGCGGAGAATCATGATGCTTTCATATGTTCCCACGGAGGATCAGGATGCCGACATCCCGACGAAGGTGCTCACCAGGAGCAAGTTCGAATTCCACAAAGGCAGGATAGGGGTTGCAGATAATCCATATCTTGCTGAGAGGGAGTGTTGAAAATGCAGCAAGATGATGGAGCTTAGTGAAATGAAGTCGCCTTCACTAAGTGGGCCCGCAGGCAAATTCTGTCGCAAAATCTATTTTTAGACTATGTCTATTTTTAGACATATGGAGCATGGTTCGGGGATTCCAGTTTGAGATTCTTGAAGTATGTGTCATGTTGGTAAAAATAGATGAGACTCTATTTTTGAGGTCAAAGAGGTAGAAGTCTATTTTTAGACTGCCTCTCCTTAAAACAGGGAAGTCAAATATTATTTACCCTTAATAATATTTAGACTATAAACAGCAGTTTACTCTCTTGGAGCACTTCAGTTCGAGCTACAGAAGTGGCTCATGCATCTAACAGAGGAATCACGTGGTTCCAAAGGGTTTGATGGCATCATGCATGGTTGACTTCATTTGGACTTCAGTGGCAGAAGTTTGGAGGAGTTAATGAGACAGCTAGTGGAGTTGTGTTCTGTTTATTTTAGTTGAACTGATTGAGATTAGTTTAACTAGCTAATCAATTAGTTATGAGTGGAGTGAATTAAATATTATTTAATTCAATAATTAGTAACTCATTATTCAACTCAAGAACACATCAGTTCACTACAGTGCATGATCAGTTCAGTGGAGACCAGTGAAAGAGGTAGATGAAAGGGTGGAGTTAGCTATCAGTGGCGACATCAGTTGTGCATGAGATTTGCACCACACTTGGAGGATTTGTCCATGACAATTGCGCAGTTAAGCCAAGGAGATTCGAACCTTGGATCTCTATATAGACAGGCCTGGATTGCGCAATAGAGGCAAGGCAATTGGCGGTGAGTTTTGAACCAGTAACCTGTTCAAAACTGAGCTAGTTTGTGTGTAACTTAATGAGAAAGTACTGAGTACTTGTGAGGAGTATTGTACTGAGTTTGTTACATGATTTCTCCATTATAATATACACAATAGCTGCGGGGTTTTCAGCTATAAGCTTTCCCCATACATACTATGTTAATGTGTATGATGATTTGATGTGTTATCGCTTGATTTTATTTCCGCATGTGTGATGATCTGAGTGGAAGAGATTATGTGTTGCATATAAATTCGAATTGTATGTGATCAGGATAGTCTCGGTGGATAATTAATCATTATTCAGCAAATTTCTACATGCTTGAATGGAAGAAAGAGTTGTTGTTCCTATTGTGGTTTGTGTAACCATGATGTTTCAAGATGCTAGAAGAGATTGAAGGCATACAGGAAACAGTTGAGGCAAAGGCAACTTGCAAATAAAGTGAAAAAGACTTGCACACATTGCTAGAAGAAGGGACATTTTGTTTCCCAATGTTGGACATTGCATCCAACTAATCATCCCAAGCACATGAAGCAAGAGGATAAAAAGACAGGCGAATCTGGAACCAAAGATTCCATCATTGATGTAAGAAAGATGTTTCACATGAAGAAGATTTTCAACAGCAAAAATCACCATGGAAATGGCTTGGTAAGAAGTGTTTTGACTTCTTAACCCAGTAAGACATACATTCATTTCTACATATGAAAATTTCAGTTATGTATGCATTTCTGTTGAAAACTTAAGTTTGTTTGAGCCACCTTGATCATCTTAAGTTTGTTTGAGCCACCTTGGATCGATTATCAAGGATATGATGTTCAACTACCTTCTATAAATTTCTCGCTAGAAATTTCTGGATGAGCAAGGAAGACATAGTTCTTGGCAGGAGGACAAGAGAATCTAAGGAGGGGAAGTGTTGACTACCTTCGAGTTGTGGATCAAAGGCACTAATCCAAGCAAGGAAAAGTGTATGGACACTGAAAATGTGAGGGTATTGTACTCTCATCTACTGAACAGATCAGGTAATCAGTATTTTGGGGTCCAAAAGATTCCCAATGGGGAGGTGTGTTCAGATTTGGATCCAGGACCTAAGTGATAGCTCAAATTTCAAAGTGTTTGAAAGTGTGTCGAACCTGAGCGACCGGATAGATCTCGTCTTCCTGATTTTGGTGCCGTGAACGGTTCGAAATACTGACACCGTATGAAGAAATTGTGATTTGAAAAGTCCAGTAGACTGCAATTTCTGGCTTTTAACCAAGTTTGACTGGGTATTTGAAAATTCAAAAAAGAATATTCCCCATAATATTTCTTAAGGGCTAGTCATATGCTGACACGTATCGCATATTTATTGTTTGGGTTGTGGTTTTGGCCAATTAGAGGCCACCACGTGGAAGGCACAGAGGCCGCCACATGGCCCAATTTTGGTGTGACAAAATTTTGGTTAGATTCCACCGGAGTCGACCCCAAGACCTCTCGCCTGCACACCCACTGCCTTACCGCTTGGGCTACCAATGGTTCTTAACAGTTATGGTCCACGGGTTTCATTTAAACTATATTGATTTCCGTTTTGGGGGAGCGGAGGGGCCAGCCCCTCCCCATATGGCCATTCACCATGATCCAAGGGCTTAATGTCAAACATTATCATCTGATGATTTTCTAACCCCAATGTTTATTGACCTTGTCATATACCAATGGTTTTAAAACCGAAAACTTCGCGGTTTGTTAACCCCAACAACCTCCGCCGACGGTTACGAAACATTGTTCGCATGCAACGACTACCAATTAAATGCACGTTCTTTTAGGTAGTGAATTTGGTGGAGCGCGCCCAGATTTAGGGTAGTTCGCCTTTTTAACTCCAGTTAACTGCAGTCCTCCAAAATTGGTGGAGCTGGGTCACTAGACAAAAATTGAATTAACTCTATCTTGAGCTAGATTCGTCCATTCTAAGAGTGTGAATAGTCAATTTTGACTATCTCAGACATTTCAGACTCATTGGTGAGGGTTGCAGAGACATCATAGGACTTTTGAGTGAGGTTTAGCTACAAATAAGTTCTAGGGGCCACCAGGGCCACTATGGGCCAGCAACAGTTTGAGGCCTAGCGAGGGCAGCTAGAGGCCTTACTCAAAAATCTAATAGTCAATTTTGGATGTTTCAAACATTATGGAACTAATGGTTTAGTTTTCAGAGCCTGTAGAGGATTTTTGAAGGTCGAGTTGCTTCAGAGAAGTTCGAGGGGCCACCAGGGCCATCAGGTGCCAGCAGGAGAATGAGGCCTATCCAAAGCAGCCAATATCCATTCTCATCAAACCAATAGTCATTTCTGACTGTATTGAGTCTTCTAAATCCAATTTAGGGATTTTCAAATTCTTTTTAAGATTTTGAAGGCTGATATTCTTCAGAGAATTTTTTAGGGAACCCAAAGCCAAGGGATGCCACCAGGTGTTGGAGGCGTAACTGGAGCAGACGAAGGCCAATTTGTGCAAGTGAATAGTCTATTCTAACTATTTTTGACATTATGAATCCATTGATGGGATTTTCAGAGTCATTTGGATACTTCTAGAGCTCGATAATCCACAGGGAAGTTTCAGGTAGCCCAGGGCCAACAATGGATGGAGGCCTAGATTGGGGATGCATAACTCATTTTGAGCAAATGATCAGTCTATTTTGGAGGTCTGATATATGCTGGAGACAATAGAGAATTTTTCAGGGACAAAAAATGATTTATTAAAGGGTTAGTTCCATAAATAAGCTTAGGGAAGCTTAAGGCACCGACAATAGAAATCAAGTCTAAGGGAACCTAGTTCTTTCTTTAGAGTGATGACAACCATGATAGGGGTATGATGATGTTCTAAACCCAATGGTAGAACCAAAATAACCATTAGAGTTGAGTTATTTACTTGTAAAATAAATTTCACATCATAATCCTAAAGAGCCAAGTCAGTTGACAAAGGCTCAAGGAGACATAGCCCACGGTATTCAGGTGAAATCCTATATTAAATTTGTTGTTATGTGTTGATGTTTATTTGCTGCATTATATGATTGTTGCACATGCTTAATATCAACAAAAAAAATGTTCCTAAAGAACTTAAATAGTTAAAAAACATACACCTGTTTCAAGTATAAAATTCCGCACAGTCATGTATAAGCACAATAATTTATTTGTTTAACTTAGTGGGAGGTGCTCGCACAAAAGCATTTTAAGTTATCCACCCATTTTCAGATCATAAAGGGAGACATGGATGAATGAAATCTTGAATCAGTTTTATGTATCTTTGTTAGTCTGCGTTTTCGTCTGGGTAGAAAGGCTCCCACTGGCTGTGTGCGCGGAGACCTAAGTCCTGAGTTGTGTGCAGAATCTGCTACTGTGTACACAGAAAGATGGATTGTATTGAATTAAAAACCTCTTAATAAAGAAGGCATTTTTGGCGAACTAAAAATCTTATGTGATTTAATGTCTTAGATTATCTATTATCTGTTGTAGATCTGGGTTTGTTCTGTTATTGCGTATTTACTTTTGTAAATGGTTAATTGCATCTATGCGTGAGTATTATTATATGTTAGATAAGTAGATCTGAATGGAGTACAATTAGCTACTGTGCATGAAATATATCGAGGTATTCCATGAAAATTTGTGAAAGGGTTGGATATGCTTACCATTGAATGTACGTGCACAAATCTGTTATATTATCTGCAGTAAGTCTGATTAGATCTACCACATCAAAAGTTCTCTCAGGTTGCGGAAACCTGGTTCCAGCACCCCACCATACTGCTTCAGGTGAGACTTTGGTCTACGCAAGCAGATCACTGCCGAAAGGGCCAGTAGTTGGAGGGTTTTGTTGGTCATTAAAATACTCTAAACCTGGGTCAGGACCCTTAAAGCCAACGAACAATCGTTTCAGATTTAGAGTGATGCTAGTGATTACGCCATGGTTGCGGACTTCATGCAACATGGTAATCCTATCTGTGTTCATTCAGAAACTTTTAATGGTACAATGATTAACTATACTACATATGGAAAGTTGTTTTCATTGGTGCAAAGTGTAAAAAAGTGGAAACACTACTTGATGGGTGTTACACACATTTTGTCACCGTCCCTACAATCTGCATCCCGCACATTGGAGGACCATTTCTGTGACTTATATGTAGTGTCATGCCTTGCAAAAAGTGTCATTGCATCCCTTGCCATGAGAAGAACGTTTCCTCTGTTGACTATTCCTGGAACAAACCATAAAAAACATATGATTTTGGGTCGGCGCTAGCAGGCAGTTATGGCCTCGTGCCAATAAGAGAAGTTAGCACTGGGCCCCACGTCCATTGGCGCTCTGTCTTATTTTTGGAAAGTTTTTTAAATATAGAAGCAAAGTTTCTATTGCCAACCAGTTCGTGAGTGGAGTCAGCATGGGTTGTTCGATTGAATAATGTCGAACATCTTCCTTTGGATTCTTGTTCCCTACATTTGGGCAACCTCCCAAAGGATAAGGCCTCCCTTATACCATTTGAGGGACCCCAACCTCCTCATCCTATCCTATAAATACATCTCTCTCACATAGATGTAGCTAGCTGAACATTTTGTACAATAGCTTAACATTTTGTACAATAGCTGAACATTTTGTATAATAGCTGAAATGATTGAATAGATGAACAATCTGAATAAGTTGGTGTGAGATAGAGCAGAAAGAGACCCCTTGTCGAGAGAGAGTCTAGGCTGATTGCCCCGCCAAGTCCAATTCCCCGACGAATGCTTGAGACACGTTTTGACTGGACCCGCTGAAGGAGGCTGCGACGTTAAGGCTCATTTGGTTGTAATATCTTTCTTTCTCTTAATTAATACATGACTGATGTTTTGGTTCCCGTCTTGCATTCGATTTGATTAATATTGTGCGATACGTTTAATTATCCTTAACCAATTAGATAGTTATGAATGCAAATATTGTTTCGTATGCTGCTATTGTTCTTTGATCCTTGTGCAAGTACCTGAGTACCACCGCTGAAGGACCGCGACGTGTCAGGACGAAGATTAGGAGATTGCTGCCACAGATACGACAACTGCGTTGGAACAAATGTAGGACATCTATCCCGACTCAGTTTCATTCATTAACTAGGAATTGATGCATTAACATGTTCTCTTGCTGCTAGACCCACCCTAGGGCTAGAGGGATCACCGCTGTCTGCAGAAGGGATTTAACTACAAAAAAATGGGTAAGGAAACAATCATTCACATTGATCATCAACCATTGCAATACTTGCAATCGCAAACAAAGTTGCAACAATAAAGGCACTTCCGATGGATGGGTTTTCTTCAATAATTCCACTTGGTTATAAGGTATAAGAAAGGTATCTACAATAAAGTTGTTGACATGCTTTCTAGGCCTATTGCTAGTGCTGCTACTATTCTTAAGTATAATTCTATTTTGCATGAGATCTATGTTGAACAATATGTTTTATATAGTGATTTTCAAGATGTATATGCAACTTTAATTCAAGGGAACCAAGTAGAGGAATTGGATTATCACATGCATGATAAATTTTTGTACCATCTTGGTAAGCTTTGTTTTCCATAGGGAGAAAGAGTCAACATTATAAGAGAGGAACATACTTATCTTATTGTTGGGCATTTCGGTGTAAGTAAGACAGTGGCACATCTAAAGAGGTATTGTTATTGGCCTCGTATGCTTGAAAGTGTGTCACGTTTTATTAGAGGTTGTTAATTATGTGTTGTTAGTAAGCCTAGCAATAGAAAATTAGGATTGTACACTCCACTTCCAGTACCTTCTTATCCATGGGAGAGTGTTTGTATGGAATTTGTTGGAGGTATTTCTATGTCAAATAGTAATCATGATTATATTTTTGTAGTTGTGGATAGGTTCAACAAAAAATTGATGCCATGTAAAAATAAAATTATAGTTGAAAAAACTGCTCAATTATTCTTTCAAAATGTATGGGTGCATTTTGGATTGCCCGCATCCATTGTTATTGATCGAAATACCTGTTTTGTTGGGAAATTTTGGTCAAGCTTGTGGGGATTCATGGACACAAAATTAAAAAATATTACAACATTTCATCCGAAAACAGGTGATCAAACAGAAGTGGTGAACAAGATGGTGATACATCTTCTTCGTGGCTATTGAAACAAGCATCCTATGTTGTGGGATGAAAACTTGCACTACATTCAGCATGGTTACAACTAGGCAAAGCACTCTTCAACTCAAACATCGCCATTTGAGGCATGTTTGGGATACTTTCCTAAATATCCTTTGGATTTAATTTTTGGAAAGGATGTTTCTATTGATGGTCATAGTGACATAGACAAACCTAAAAGGTTCATTGAAAAAATCCAATTGGTGCATCCAAAAGTCCAAGAACAACTGGAAAAGAACCAAGTCAAATACAAGACAAGGCACGATAAGCATCATGTAGATCACAAGTTCCAAGTCAGTGATGAAGTTTGGCTTCACATTAGAAAAAAAAGCTTCAAGGATAAGGTAAAAAACTGAAACCACTTCGATATGGTCCATTTAGAATTTTAGAAAAGATTGGTGATAATGCCTTCAAGTTGGATTTGCCTTCATATATGCAATTTTATGTTGTTGTTCATGTTAGAACTTAAGGTTGTATGAGCTGCCTTTGATTTAAGATCAAGGAGAAAATGTTCAGATTCCTTCCATTGACGAATTTTCTCCTGGATACCTTGATGAACTATAGCAAGACACCATTCTTGACATAAGAACAAGGTCTTCAAAATGAGGGAATGTGGAGTACCTTCGTGTGGGGCTCAAAGGCACAAATCCAAGCAAGTCCAAATGGATCGAGATGGGAAAGGTGAGGGAACTATAACTTGATCTGTTGAATAACTGAAAGTGATATTTTGGGGTCCAAAATCTTCCAGTGGGGAGGAGTGATCGGGTGCTCAAAATTATGCTAAAAAATGAAAGTTGTCGGAATGGTGTGGAGCATGAACGAACGCGTAGATATAGTCATCCTAAATCCAACACAATTCATTTCATAGAAAACCGACACCGTATGCTCCCAGAAACGCGTTCTGTCCGCTTTTCCAAATACGCAATTTTTTTTGAAAAAAAAATGCAGGATAGCCTAGTTAGCAATCCGTACTGCTGACTGGGAAGGTTGACTAGTCAAAGGGTATTTTCTTCGGCGAATCAAGTGGTTCCAAGTGGCACAATTTTAGTGGTGTTGTGTGGCGTGGTTTGATTGGTTAGAAATGTGGCCAACCACATGTTACCACGTGGCCCAACCAAAGGCCGCCACGTGGTAGCACGAGAGGACACAATTTTTTTTGTAAGGGTCAAACCACACCCCGTGGGATTCGAACTTTGAACCTCACCATAGCAACAAACATTGCATTACCAATACACCACCATTGCTACTTGTTTAATGTTTTTTTTTTTTCTAAGTATGACTAATTCTATTATGTATAAAATTACTGGTACAAAATTGCTCCAGCGTCAGCTCGGTGAGCCTGAGTGCTGGGCTTGATAGTCAAGCAAGTCAAACAAAGTCTAGACTGCCCAGAATGGGAAACCAGTCCTTTAAACCACCAAGTCTGAACCGCCCATGAGAGGGAAACCGGTTTTAAGTTTACATAAAACAAACTAACATAAGAGCTAAAAGTAGTGAACTGCGTGTTCAGCAGAGCAGTAAAGCTAGGAAGCATATGATTTCTACATGAACAGAACAAAAAAACCTGAGTAACTTTGCAGCTGCTATCCATGAATAGGAGAAGGAGACTCTTCGGTGATTCTGCAGGCATACGTGTCACTTCTATCCGCTTGTCCTTCGCTGGGAGCGCGCCCTCTACTTGTGCGCCCTATCTCCATGTTGGACTCGTGCTGAGGAGGTGGAACAGAGGAGGCTGGAGCAGCACATGGGAAGCTGGAGCTGAGAGGAGGGGGGGGGGGGGGGTCGAAGTCGAAGAGCTAGGCGGGGCTATGTTGGGGACTTCTTCCCGTAGAGTGACGGTGATAAAAGCTGTAAGGGTGGCATTGCATGAAGTGCAATCAAACCGGAGCTCAGCGCGCTGAGAGGTTTGTCTAATGGAGGGTCGTAGGGGTCGTGGAGCAACGCGGGGAGACTCACGAGTGGAGGGCGGAGGGGCGGGGATAGCAACGGGAGTAAAGACTGAATCGACACCAAACGCTGCAGCAGGAATTCCAGCATCCTCTAACAGAGAAGGGTCATAGCTGCGAATAGGAGGAGGGCGCCTCTGATTAGAATGCCCACGGCTGGAACCCCGTCTGCATCTCATGCGCTCGCGGAGGCGAGACATGGTAACGGGTTCAGGGCTGGGCTCAGCAAAACACACAGAATTGACAGGGGAAGAACGAAAATCCGGGGCGCCACTGGGCAGAGCTGAAGGAGCAGGAACTAGACCACTGAGACCATGAACACTGCACCACGGACTGTTAGAGAAATGATAATTCGGAACTGGTTCAAAACAAGCAGCTAACGAACAGCGCCTCCCAGTGTTTGTTTTAACACTTGCTTCAGCGCATCCTGGAGAGCAAATCGCGTGCAAAGGAGGAGGAAATCTACAACCGTCCGCTGCACCAGTCAAGCCTCTGCAAATGCAATCCATGTCGCAAATAACCGCCATAACCAAGAGCTTGTTGAGTCGACCGAGAGAGTAAACACTCGCGCAGGGTGGTGAGTTAAGAGCCGAGTAAATGCCTGTACCGGGAGCCACATGGGCTACCCAAGCGAACTCCATCGGGATGTTGAAAATGCAGCAAGATGATGGAGCTTAGTGAAATGAAGTCGCCTTCACTAAGTGGGCCCGCAGGCAAATTCTGGCGCAAAGTCTATTTTTAGACTATGTCTATTTTTAGACATATGGAGCATGGTTCGTGGATTCCAGTTTGAGATTCTTGGAGCATTGGTCATGTTGGTAAAAATAGATGAGACTCTATTTTTTAGGTCGAAGAGGTCGAAGTCTATTTTTAGACTGCCTCTCCTAAAAATAGGGAAGTCAAATATTATTTACCCCTAATAATATTTGGACTCTAAACAACAGTTTACTCTCTTGGAGCACTTCAGTTCGAGCCTTGGAAGTGGCTCATGCATCTGACAGAGGAATTACGCTATTCCTAAGGGTTTGGTGAGCACATGCATGGTTGAATTCAGTTAGGACTTCAGTGGCAGAAGTTTGGTGGAGTTAATGAGATAGCTAGTGGAGTTGTGTTCGGTTTAACTTAGTTGAATTGGTTGAGATTAGTTTAACTAGCTAATCAACTAGTTATGAGTGGAGTGAATTAAATATTATTTAATTCATTAATTAGTAACTCATTATTCAACTCAAGAACACATCAGTTCACTACAGTGCATGGACAGTTCAGTGGAGACCATTGAAAGAGGTAGATGAAAGGGTGGAGTTAGCTATCAGTGGCGACATCAGTTGTGCATGAGATTTGCACCACACTTGGAGGAATTTCCCATGATGATTGCGCTGTCAAGCCAAGGAGATTCGAACCTTGGATCTCTATATAGACAGCCCATGATTGCGCAATAGAGGCAAGGCAATTGGCGGTGAGTTTTGAACCAGTAACCTGTTCAAAACTGAGCTAGATTGTGTGTAACTTTATGAGAAAGTACTGAGTACTTGTGAGGAGTATTGTACTAAGTTTGTTACATGATTTCTCCATTATAATATACACAATAGCTGCGGGGTTTTCAGCTATAAGCTTTCCCCATACATACTGTGTTAATGTGTATGATGATTTGATGTGCTATCGCTTGTTTTACTTCCGCATGTGTGATGATCTGAGTGGAAGAGATTATGTGTTGCATATGAATTCGAATTGATATGTGATCAGGATAGTCTCGGTGGATAATTAATCATTATTCAGCAAATTTCTACATGGCATCGGAGCTATTGAAGCAGAGATTGATCATCACAGTGATTACAAACTTATTTCGGTAGACAGAGTCTGCATGCGGGCCAGGTAGCCTCCGGATTCATCTTTCTTCGGAAAGTGAAAGGTCTGGTAAATGCCCCTTGCAGTCAATCTCTGTGCTAGAAATAATTTGTTCTCACAGATCTAGAGCCGTTGAGCTTTGAGGTGGAATTCGAATTTTGCAGCAGTTTTGTTTTCTTGGTGCCGGTGTTGAAAATGTCTTTCAACGGTTTGCGACTCGAATATGCTCTTGAAGGCAGTTCGAATTATGTTGCATGGAAGGATCGCATGGAGGCAGTATTAGAAGATAATGGTCTAAAGGAGTTCGTAGATATGGATGTCCAAAAGCCCACTGATCCTGCTGAAGTCGAAGCATGGCAAAAGAAGATGGTGAAGTGTCGAAGGATCCTGTTGGAGGGCGTCAAGGATCATATTGTATCCAGCCTGCATGGAAAGGCTTCTCCATATTTAATGTGGAAAGCTTTGACGGATCTATTCCAGAGTAAGAGCGACCAAAGGAAGTGGGCGCTCAAAGATAAGCTCAGGAACATCAAGATGGAGAAGGGCGACAGTATCGCCAAATACCTCACGAAGTTCACTCAATGCAGAGATGAGCTGGGAAGTGTGGGGGTGACTTTCGAAGACGAGGACATGGTCAACCTGGCTCTCCTTGGTCTTCCGAAGGCTTGGCACTCATATCAAGATAGTGTCAATGGTCGGGAGAAGCTGCCGGGATGGGAGCGCCTTTGGGCGGATCTCATGCAGGAGGAGATAAGGAGGACTACTCGAGATGGATCTTCATCAAAGGGAGCCGATGAAGAAAACTGCGCTTTGGTGTCCAAAGCAAAGAAGGGGAAGGGTAAGAAAACCTCTCATTCTGGTGCTAAGGGCAAGAAGCAGGATATGGCGAAAGTGAAGTGTTTTCACTGCGATGATCACGGACATTATGCTACCAATTGTCCAAAGAAGAAGAAGAACAAGCAAGCGGGAAGATCTGCAGATGGAGAAGCTTTGGCTTCACAGTTCGAGCTTGACTTTTCACTGATCGCATGCTTGGTTTCAAGTGTGATGGGATCGGTGTGGTTCTTGGACAACGGTGCGTCATTTCATATGACGGGAGATCGGGAGTTGTTCTTAGATCTGGAGGACAAAGATTTGGGGGTGCACATCGAGATGGGCGATGATGGTAGATACAGTGCGACTGGTATCGGTACCATATCCTTTCAGAGGGAGTCTGGTAAACCCTTTGTATTGAAGGATGTCATGCATGTACCTGGATTGAAGAAGAACTTGATCTCTGTGGCGATGTTGGAGGATAAGGGGTATGATGTGGTCTTTAGTGAAGGAAAAGCCTTCCTGCGCAGTAAGACTACTGGAGAGACCCGAAAGATAGGGGTTCGAACAAATAACCTTTATCAGTTGCAGGTAGATGGATGCGCAGCTATGGCATGCAAGGCAGGAGAAGTGGTGAGCCGGGATGATGAGGGCGAACTGTGGCACAGGAGATTGGGCCACCTTCACCATGGAGCTTTGAAGATTATGCAGCAGATTTCTACTGGGCTTCCTAAGGGCACTCTTGCGCAGTCAGATCAGTGCAAGGGGTGTACTTTAGGGAAGTATGTGAAAGCCACTTTTCACGAGAAGGATAGTCGCGCCACGATGATCCTTGAGAGAGTTCACACAGACGTGTGTGGTCCTTTCTCAGTTGCTTCGACAGCAAAGCACAAGTATTATGTGATCTTTGTTGATGATTTCTCTCGAAAGTGCCGGATCTTCTTCATGCAGAAGAAGAGCGATACATTCGCGAAGTTCTGTGAGTTTAAAGCACTGGTCGAGAAGGAGTCGGGGAAGAAGGTGATTGCTCTAAGGAGGGATAATGGTGGTGAATTCATCTCGGCTGAATTCAAGGAGTTCTGCAGCGCAGAAGGGATTCGGAGAGAGCTCATCGCACCCCATAACCCACAGCAGAACGGGGTGGATGAGCGGAAGAACAGAACGATCGTGGGTGCTGCACGGGCGATGTTGCATGATCAGGGCCTACCCCTTCACTTGTGGGCTGAGGCATGCAATACAACAGTGTATGTGCAGAACCGTTGTCCTCACAAGGTTCTTGGCATGAGTACACCAGAGGAGGCTTATTATGGCAAGAGGCCTGATATTTCCCATTTGCGGATTTTCGGATCTCCTGTCTACATGCATGTGACGAAGGATGCGAGAAGGAAGCTGGATCCAACTGCTGAAGTTGGAATATTTGTGGGGTACACTGATACACCTCACAACTATCGGGGGTATGTGCCAGACAGTCGCAAGACTGTTGTGCGACGGGATATAAAATTCCAGGAGGAGAAAGCCATGCAGTGTTCGCTTGAGAGGGAGCTACACTTGCATGCAGATGAGGAGCTGTTAGTTCCTAAGGAGGAGTTTCCGGATGTGGATCACCCACAAGAGGAGGTTCAGGAGGTGGAAGAAACCACCCAGGCAGCGCCAACCATCAGAGGGCGCATGCGCACTACAGAAGCTGAGCGACTGGCTCGGGATGCAGAGAAGGTTGTAGGACCACCTACAACACAGCGCAGACAGAGACAGTCACCGGATCGGTACACTGGATACATGGCTCTCGTGAGTCAATGTGTTGTGACGGAGCCATCCTCTTTTGAGGAAGCCGTGGAGGAACCCGCATGGGTTGATGCCATGATCGAAGAATATGATTCGATCATCAGGAACAGTGCATGGGAGATTGTCCCAAGACCGGTTGGGAAATCAGTTGTAGGTTCGCGATGGATCGACAAGGTGAAGCAGGCGGCTGACGGGAGTGTGGAGAAGTACAAGGCGAGATTTGTCGCCCGTGGCTTCTCACAGATCGAGGGGATTGACTATGAGGAGACTTTTGCACCTGTCGCAAGGTACTCTTCCATACGGACGATCCTTGCTCTCTCAGCGCAGATGGGGTGGCACATTCATCAGATGGATGTGAAGACCGCGTTCCTCGACCCGATTACCGAGGAGGAGGTACATGGTAGCAACTGCTGTTTCGAGATCTTCGCCAGCGAGTCGCACAAAGCGACTCGAAGAGACATCGTACATGATCGAAGTGTTAACCTCGTGTTTTTTAGTTTTCGTACACTCAAATAGTCGCTACCACCCAAGCCGATTCTCCAAGAAAGTGAGGCGCATCCAAACCTGCACTTCGTACTGTGAGGAAGCCGTCGATCATCGCATCGTATGTGATGATCTCGTATTTTGACTACGAAGAAAGAAGTGATACTTTTCATGCAAGGAGGATCTTGCACGAGAGTTTGAGATGAAGGACCTGGGCATCCTTCATTATTTCCTGGGATTGGAGATTTGGCAGCGCAGTGGAGGACTGTTTGTTTCTCAGGGCAAGTATGCCCGGGAGATTCTGGAGAGGTTCAACATGCAAGGCCGCAAGCCTGTTGATACCCCTCTTCCTGGAGGTTGGAGGAAGGGAGATGCTACTTCGGAGGAGGTAGTGGATGCCACTGTCTATCGACAGTTGGTGGGGTCGTTGATGTATTTGGTCAATACTCGACCCGATATATGCTATGCAGTCAACCAGCTTTCGCAAGCTATGGTTAAGCCTACCAAGCTCTTTTCGAAGGCGGGCAAGCATGTGGCCGCGCTATATTAGAGGCACACCCGGACATGGCTCCACGTACGAGGATGGAGCCGGTTATGGCTTCACCGGCGGCTGCTGTGGAGCCCCACCGGACCGAAGAGCACTTCCGGGAGGAGCGTATCGGTCGACACGCTTTCCCGCAGGGAGCATAAATATCCCAGCACCAGCCTCAGGTTCCATTTCAGCACCATGGCAGCTAGCTTGGCCGCATGCGAGGCTATTTGGATGAGGAAGATCCTCGCAGGTTTGTTCAGGTTGCATTTGGAGCCTACAGTGATCTACTGTGATAACCAGAGCTGCATCAAGCTTTCGGCTAATCCAGTATTTCATGATAGGTCCAAACATATCGACATCAGGTACCATCATATCAGAGATTGTGTTCAGCGAAGAATCATGATGCTTTCATATGTTCCCACGGAGGATCAGGATGCTGACATCCTGACGAAGGCGCTCACCAGGAGCAAGTTCGAATTCCATAGAGGCAGGATAGGGGTTGCAGATAATCCATATCTTGCTGAGAGAGAGTGTTGAAAATGCAGCAAGATGATGGAGCTTAGTGAAATGAAGTCGCCTTCACTAAGTGGGCCCGCAGGCAAATTCTGGCGCAAAATCTATTTTTAGACTATGTCTATTTTTAGACATATGGAGCATGGTTCGTGGATTCCAGTTTGAGATTCTTGAAGTATGTGTCATGTTGGTAAAAATAGATGAGACTCTATTTTTGAGGTCAAAGAGGTTGAAGTCTATTTTTAGACTGCCTCTCCTTAAAACAGGGAAGTCAAATATTGTTTACCCTTAATAATATTTAGACTATAAACAGCAGTTTACTCTCTTGGAGCACTTCAGTTCGAGCTACAGAAGTGGCTCATGCATCTGACAGAGGAATCACGTGGTTCCCAAGGGTTTTATGGCATCATGCATGGTTGACTTCAGTTGGACTTCAGTGGCAGAAGTTTGGAGGAGTTAATGAGACAGATAGTGGAGTTGTGTTCTGTTTATTTTTGTTGAACTAGTTGAGATTAGTTTAACTAGCTAATCAATTAGTTATGAGTGGAGTGAATTAAATATTATTTAATTCATTAATTAGTAACTCATTATTCAACTCAAGAAAACATCAGTTCACTACAGTGCATGATCAGTTCAGTGGAGACCAGTGAAAGAGGTAGATGAAAGGGTGGAGTTAGCTATCAGTGGCGACATCAGTTGTGCATGAGTTTTGCACCACACTTGGAGGAATTTCCCATGATGATTGCGCTTTCAAGCCAAGGAGATTCGAACCTTGGATCTCTATATAGACAGGCCTGGATTGCGCAATAGAGGCAAGGCAATTGGCGGTGATTTTTGAACCAGTAACCTGTTCAAAACTGAGCTAGTTTGTGTGTAACTTTATGAGATAGTACTGAGTACTTGTGAGGAGTATTGTACTGAGTTTGTTACATGATTTCTCCATTATAATATACACAATAGCTGCGGGGTTTTCAGCTATAAGCTTTCCCCATACATACTGTGTTAATGTGTATGATGATTTGATGTGTTATCGCTTGATTTTATTTCCGCATGTGTGATGATCTGAGTTGATTTGAGTGGAAGAGATTATGTGTTGCATATAAATTCGAATTGTATGTGATCAGGATAGTCTCGGTGAATAATTAATCATTATTCAGAAAATTTCTACATGGGAAGTGCACGATGTGCCACGTTCCCTGATGCTCATTAATCAACCGCATCCGGTGCTCCTTGTTTAATGTTATGGCACATATACTATTTATATTATAGTGGGCGGAGGTATGGTGGTAAAGGGGCCGCTCGCCCAGCGGTCCCCAAGCCGTTTCAATGTGAACACCACCGGAGACTTAACCTTTTATCGCGCGGTTAGTAGGGAGGTCGAACCCTGGGCACGTGGCTCCCCATATCACATCACATGTGACTGTTGTTGGGAACCAGAGGCGAGGGTGGAGGCCTTAACACTAGATGCCACTAAAGCCGCCAATATGACCACTGAAGCTCTAACTGTTGGCGGTTACTTAACCGCTTGACGCATTTTATATACAAAAAATATGTAATGCACCAATACCATTATATTTTATGTTTCAGACTTAAAGTGTTAGTGGACAAATTCACTTTCTGACAATTTCGACCGAAATTTCGGGAAATTGTCGCCCAGTTAGTCGAATTAAGGGTGAAATTGTAGGACTGGTCCGGATTTTGTGGAAATTGTGGAGTAGTTAGTAGAAAAACTAGGGAGGCTCATAACTTTTCCAGTTTTTGACCAATTTCGGATCATAAAGAGAGTAGACAAGCATTTTTGGGCATTCTGGAGCTGGTGGAACAAGTTTTGAAGCTATTTGAGCACTGTAAATTCATGTAATCACTATTTTGAGCATAATGAAAGAGGGCCAAGCGATTGGAAGTTGGAACAAGGAGACGTAGCCCAGGAGGGGTGAAATCCTTCATCATCTGTTGTTTTTTGGTTATCATTACGTTGAATTTGTCTGTTGTTTCTGTATATTTCAAAGTTTATTTACATGCTTTATGTGTTTAAAATTTAGCATAAAAGCTCTCAAAAACTCATTTTAAACACTTGTAATTTGAAAACTATCAAGCACAATTTAATTAAGATATCATACAAATCACTTACTCTTGGAAACTTAGAGCATTCTTGAAGCACTCTAGCATTGGATCAAGGAAAGCAAAGGAAGGACAAAGAAGGCAAAGGGAAACAAAGATTAATAAAGGAAGAGCAAGATCAAGAGACTATAGAAATATTACTTGTAGGTATCGATTTGCATGTGTGATTTCCTTGCTAGTTTGGGAATGTGTGGTACATGCATCTGTGCATTTGGTTCTCTTGTTGTTATTGGCATGGTTTTTTCTAGGTGTGACAATGTTCTTCAACCTTGCCTTACCATTTTTGGATTGCCATGGTGTGATGGGTTCTCTTTTACTTGGTTAACCTGGATTTTTGGATGGCTTCAAAACTGAATGGGGTGGTCTCTGAAAAAAGAACACAAGGCATAGGAATCCCTAGACCAGAGAAGGTGCGATTGCGGTAAATCCATATTTTGTGTACCTCTGTATGCCTAGGAATCCTCGACCAGTGAATGGTGGGATATACAGTAAAGATTGGAGGGTGGAGTCTTGATTATGCCTAGGAATCCTCGACCAATGAATGGTGGGATATACGGTACAACCTAGAGACTAGGAGGCAAGAAAATTCCTCACGGTGTAGGTGGAGAAATCTAGCAGCATCCATGCTTGTTTTGAGCCTAGTGATCCGGTTGGGATTGCGGTAAAGCTTGAGGAAACCTATATTGGTTTGGTTTTTTTAAAATTGGTAACTAGGGCTAAATTCCACCTTGGGACAACTCATTTGATGGAGATGATGATTGCATTAAATTCCTCTTTTTGAGAGGACCAAACTTGATATAAATATCATCCAATTTGGACAAGTAGAAGTGTGATTTTGAATTTATGCGCACATATGTGCAAATTTTTTAGGTCGGCCATATCAACATGTAGGCTCAAGAATCCCAATGGATGTGTCTCTTCACCCACAATGAATAGTATAAATACAAGTGACCTCTCACCTCATTTGGCATCTTTAGCACACACACATTCTCTCTCCCACTACAAGGAAAAGACCCTCTAGCGGAGGTTATAAAGGAGGCTTTTAGTGTTATAAAATTTGCCAAAATTGTAAAAACAACATTTGCTACAACATCCGTTTTTAGTAACGGAGGGTTTTTCAGAGCTTCTAACCGAATTTCAACACAACTAAAAAAAATTGGGTGGTCGGAGGTTGTTACAGATGTTTTTCTCATCGGTGCGCAAATCTGGTGCGTTGTACCGTGAATGCACCCATATTGTAAACCTACCAAGCACCAAGACAAAAAACAAATTTCGGACGCCCTAGGGCGTTTAGCAACGGCGTGGTGCGTTTCAGCGAGACAGTCGTATCGGGTTGGTGGAAGGTGCATGCATAAGGCCGTTAAGGTGTAAAACCGCATCGGGCCCTGTAGGTGATACAACGCACTGGGTCGTTAAGTTATAAAAACACGTCGGTGCATTAAAGGAAAACCGCACCGGTGCATGCAACGCCTATCAGACCGCCCGAGTGCTAGTCGTCGATAAAGCACATCGGGTGTTCTAATTGGTATTGGTATTTGTGCGGTGCCCATAGGTTGTAGAAATGCACTATGCGCAATATAATACAAATGCACTGGTATCGTACAAACACATCGGTGCACAGTGACTAAAGCGCACCGAGCGTTCTAATTGGTATTGGTATTGGTATTTGTGTGGTGCCCATAAGTCGTAGAAATGGACCGGTGCAGATTATCATACAAACACACTGATGCATAGTAACTAACAAGCACCAGTGTTCATTTTGTATTTTTTAGAAACATCGACTTGTGACAGTGCAATTATTGTGATTTTTTAAATTCATTATTCATCAAAAGTCGACACATCTCTTATAACAATATTCATATCAACTAAATTTTTATTAGTGCATTTGAATGTGATGTTTGGATTAATTTGTTATATCATATCATCAGATTTTGCATCTCTTCATTATAATATTTAATCATCCATATATCTAATCGGTGGTGTAATTCACAACGACATTGGAGAACACAATAGAATAAATTAAAATGTATTTTATTATATATATATGAATAAGACACTCTTTGTCATACACAATGGGACAATTATTGGTATCCCTTTGTCTTTCAATTGGGATACTATGTCCATTACATTAAACAAAATGTTTGATTTCACAGACAAATATTTCAAAAAATACAACGCCTTGCTTTGATATCCAAACATATTGATCATCATTCTTCGTTGAAACCGTTGTCACTACTCGAGCTACTTCCATGACTTGGGTTATTTTGAGGAATCTTTTGTTCACTGTGTTTATTGTTTTCTTTTTTCTTCAACTTCCATCTACAAACATAAAAATAAACTGTAATGAGTGTATATACATTGGTGAGAATAATGAAATTTGCAATATTAAATAATATACATCAATGTAAATCGAAAAGAAATGTACCATAGCAAGAAATGACTCATGAACTATACACATTCTTTCAAAACCAAATTTCATGCCATCTTTCAAGAATTATTTGTTGGCGCAGTTCCATACTTTGTTTCCTGCAAGTTTTATACCCAATAAGAAATCATATATTTAATATAAAAGATATTTTTGTTCTATTAATTATAGACGAAGCTAAGTAAAACAAGATAGATGCTTAAAAATTCCACAATTAATTTCTGATATGCTAACATATACTGACAACCCATATTTAACCCAAAGTTAATCAATTCGTCTGATGGTTCTTCTTTTTATGTTATCACCTATTTGAAGACATTTAATGATAATTGTTGTAAACCAACTAAAATATACAAAAATGAAATCTAGTTAAGTTGTTATAAGGAAGCAACAATTACTTACAAACATAGATATCAATCCTTTTCTTCCTTGTCCTGTTTAATGTGCTGAATGGGTTCCATTTTCTTTTCTTTTCTGCATGAAAATACTTGAATATTAATATTTAATGTTAAATTGTTTATTTATTGTATATAATCGAAAAATTCAATGATTACATATTACATTTGAAGTACGTTGTTGTTCAGATGGCTCCTTGTGTGATGCAATTATGTCCATTTATTTGACCATCTCTTTGTACACTTTTTTGGACATTCCTACTGGCATATTTCTGATATCAACTCTTTCATCCTTTGAGATTTTCACAATCTTCATGAAAATGTAACATGAAAATAAACTATTTAATTTTTATATTGATATATTAAAGTAAATATAACAAAAGTGATATTTATAAATTATTGTTTTCTAGTAATATATACATATAATTCTAGAACAACATTTAAAAGAATATTACTTTTTCATTCCTTCTTTTTTGTTGTTGTACGTTTTTGCTATTAAAAGTTTGACATGTCTCATTGACCAATTCTCTAGAAACCCATCCTGTAGTTTAAATAAAATTTGGTTCTTGGAATCATTGGATTGATTTTTGTATTGTAAGAAGAAACAACGTCTATACATTCGTTCCACTAGATCCCTCAAAGTTTTGTAAAATTTCCCCCCCTTTCGTTAACCTCCAACACCAGTCTAGATGAGCTAGGGAGCAATTCATTTTCATTTGCACGTTCTATTTTTTTCTTTTCTTAGAACAACATTTTATTTTCTTCGTTGTTGGTCCCTGTAGAACATTAAACATATGTGAATTAATAGATTGTTTGAAACATGTTATCTAATATTTTTAAGTATACTACTAATGAAAATTAAAAAAAGAAACTCATATTGGATCGATAATATTTTTTCATTCACCTAATTCATCATTCTACAATTTTTCCATCAAGCTTTTACGCGCTTGTGGTCTTAGATAAGAAATAATCTTATCGAACTTCGTCATTTTTTGGCTCTGCATGATACACAGTAAACAATACATATTAGTTAAACTTACCTATAGTTCAAAAATAATAATTTTTGTAAAGAATTTACAAAGAACTTTCCTTTTTTGCTTTTCTCGATGTGCTATCAGTATTTTTGTTACTTTATCTCTTGTCAGCCATTTCTTTATCAATATGAAACCTGTACCATACCATTCATTAATATATTTTAAAAATAAATAACAAAACTTTCTGGTAAAATAAATAAATCAAGAAAACAGTGCGCCTTTCAAGTAGTACGCACCGAAGGCGGTGCGACATGTTCTTATAAACGCACCGCCAAAATAGTAGAAACACCTTAAGATGCTCTCTGTCAACAAGGAGACCCGGTGCGTTATATGTTAACCAATGCACCGATTAACACAAAAAAATAAATAAATAACCTCTAGTGTTAGTTTTTGTAGCATAAGATGTCGTGGAGGAGGCGGTGCGACATGGTCTTCTAAATGCACTGAGAAAACAGTGGAAACATTGAACGGTGCTCTCTGTCAACAAGGAAACCCAGTTCGTTATATGTTAACTGGTGCACTGATTAACACATACATAAATTAATAAAAAAAATATTTTTATCGAACAGTACACACGTGGTGCGCTATAATAAAATACCGCACCGATGTGCTATTTTACACAGGGTGTACCGATTCAAAAAAAATGTTTAAAAAAAAAATCATGCAAGTGCCGACATGGATTGAGATCCGACTCTACAAGTCGTCCCATGGGTTAGATGTCATACACCTATATATAGCAATACAAACCCTATCAATCTAAAATGAAAAGCCCCAATTGTGAAGTCACAGAAACAAGAAGAAGCAAGGGCATAAAGAAGAAGAAGCAAGGGTTTAGCGTAAGAATGGATTTTAATTTTAATTTTATATTTTATTTATTTTATTATTATTATTATTTATTTTATTTTTTCTTCTGAAAATGCACAGTAAAAATTTAAATTTTTTACTATGCATGTATTAAATCCAACAAAAACTGTAAAAAAACCAATTATTACAATAAAATTTAACATTTTTACAATACTATAGGGTTTTTGTGTGAATCAACAGATGTTTCAAATTCTGATTCTCTGAATAGTGTTGATGTTCTAAAGTATTTTGCTGCTCCATAGTGCTCTCGTGCTCTCTTTCTCCAGGTATGTCTCTCGTGCAAATCTCTCCCTGAAAATTTTTGCAAAAATAATGAAATAATGAATAACTTTTACTATTTAAAGATTTTTTGTATGAAATTAGATTTCCAAAAATAATTTGCCACCAATTGTTCAATTTACCATTTTTTTGTTTTTGTTTTTGTTTTGTTTTGTTTTTTTGTTTTTTGTTTTGTTTTGTTTTGTTTTTGTTTTTGTTTTTGTTTTTTTTGTTTTTTGTTTTTTTTTTTTTTTTTTCACTTAAAAAAAAAAAGTTGCGCTTTTTTTTATCGGATATTCGGTTATCTAACCGCACCGGTGCGTCAATTAATAACACAATACCCGTGCGCAGTAACTAAAACGCACCGGTGCGGTTGACTATACATTAGCACCGATAACAATAAGTCAATTTTTAAGACAACGAATTACTTTTAGGTATGCACACCAAAATTTATTGTTGATTTTGCTCAAATGCAGGGAGAAAATATCATAATTATATCGAATAGACAATTCTTCAAAATCCAGCTCGTTCCATAATATTTCTCAAATTCCATTGCGAATTTCTCCCTATCCATCTCCAGACGTAATATTTACTTTAGATTTTATTTATATTTTCATTATCTAATTGAATTTTTTTTATTTTTTTATTTTTCGCAGAAAAAATCGTTAACTTTTTATTTATAAAAATGAAAAGTTACACATAGCATATGCATTTAAGCATTTTCAGAAATTGCCCATTGGGCTCATGTGCTTTGGCACACAATGCGTCGTAGCAAGGCTACCTTGCATTCAGAAAGAATGAAAGAAAGAGAAAGAGAAAAAGGAAGAGAGCGAGAGACAAAAAAACTAGAAGCTACTAGATCGTGGGAAAGGCGTCCCACAAATCAGGTTTTTCTGCCTTTCTTCTTCTCAACCTTGCGCCATTCGCCCTGGGAAGGGACACAAGTGGCAAGGACAATCTGGTTTTCTGCAATATGAGTTCCTGTATCCTTGTCCGAATTTGAAGTTTCTGAAGTATGATGTCTTTTAATCCCTCCGCTGCTCATGTCCTCGACGTTCCTGTCAGATTGTTTCGACTGATGGAGTGGATCCATTAGTGCGTCTTGTCCTCTGTTTGTATCTCTAGTTCCTGTGTGGGCTGCTTACTTTCTAGAGGAACTAATTCCTCTTCTTCTTCTGACTCGTCCTCCTCAGAGTCGGGAGGGGGAAACTGCTAGCCTTTCCTCTGCTTCCTATTTGATTTCTTTTTGTTGTTTGCTTTCTTGGCTTCTGGACATGTATTTTGTAGATGTCCTGTCATCCTGCAAATCCTGCATCTGAACGCAGTGTTCTCATAATCGAGTGTTTGCAACCAGTTTTGCTACTTATAAATCAGCATGATGTTCTCCGGTAGCCCTTTGCTTAAATCTACTTCTACACAGATCCGGGCAAAGGTGAAAATTCTTTGTTCCAATCTTTCCATGTTTGTTTTGATATACCGCCCAAGGCTATTTCCAATGCTCTCGAGAACCTGTTCATTCCAGAAATGAAGAGGCAGGTTGTGTAGTCTCACCCATACTGGTAACCTGGAAACTGTCATGGTGTTGGGGTCAAAATATGGAAACCATGGGGTTATAAACAACCCCGTGGACCCCCAGAACCAAGGCCCTTCTCTGATTCTAATATCTCTTTCCTCCGAGGTTTGAAATTTAACAATAAAAAACCCCTTGGAATAGAGATGTATTTCACATTCCAGAGACCATTGTGTGAAAATCCAATGAAATAGATCCATTGGTTTGGGCCAGAAACTGTTGAAGCGGCATATTAATGCCTGGGCTTCATATGTCTTTATATGGTCCTCTGTTGACGAACTGTTGATTTTTAGTGCTGGGGTTTGGTCCTGTAGTTCTACAATATAGGGTCTCGGCACATTTCCAGCCTGTTCTGGAGGTGAGCCTGCTGCTTTTTTCCCTTGAAGGATATTTTTGTAGGAGGGGCCTCCATTTGATTGCTGTTGACTGATGGGCGATTTCCCTTTATCTCCCCCTGCAGATCTTGGCATGTTCTAGTTCACAGCACCCCCTTGCAGACGCAAGTTTAGGGTAATAGTCATCTCTGCTTTTATGGAGTAATCCTTTAAAAGCCTGCAATCCTGGAGGGAGCTGTGCCCATTGACCAGATGTTGGATCGATACTGGGTACCCTATCAATCCCCATATTTTATGCTTGAGATGTAAAATAGAGGTATCATCGGTTACCCAGACTACACGAGACTTGCCCATAGGGGGTCTAATAAAAATTTGAAAGGGGGGAGAGTTCTGCAGACCCGGGATCTTACCAATTGATTGGAGTTCAGAGGTAAGCGCTTCCTGCTTATGTCGATCCCTCATCTCTGCCTCTCCTTTCTTTTCATTCAGCAGTGGGTTCAGATACCGAGATCTCGGATCAGGAAGAACCCCCCCCCCCACAAACTCTCTGAGAAACAGGGACTCTTGCGCTCCATAGCAGTGTTCCCCGTCCAGTCTAGACCATGACTGCCAAATCTCTCTGCCTGGCGTAGAGAAATCATGGGAAAAACCTGTGGCGGCACCTTCCTGAACAAATGTGGAACGAACCTGCAAAGGTCGAGTGCAGGGAGCCCTTGGTCGGGCCAGATCATACGTTGATTGCTTTGGGACTGGGGCCATAGCTTGGATTCTGCGATAAACCTCCCATGGGGCTCGAAGCCAGCCTCCAGATCCACGCGGCACCTGCAAGAAAACCTCTCTCACGCCGATTAGATCTGATGCAATTGAATCGAAGTCAACACCGCAAGAGAGCCTTGCTGGGCCTAAGCTACCTTGATCCTCAGGCTTGGTGGCGGCGGAACATTGCAGAAACCCTTGCTGCGTCCATCTCTCCGCGCGCCTCCCCTATCCGTCCTATACCTCATTTTATCCATGTTAATCGATTGACTAAAATTAATGTATACAAATTTGTAGGTTCATGCAGATTCAAAATCGATTTCAGATGCACAAAATATTCAAACAACTCCAAAATGTCATAAGCTCTTATCAGGAGTAGCATACCGCAAGGCGCATTTGGTAGATGAAAATGGGCAACCTCTTCACCCTGCCAATTTTAACATTGCATCTTCTAGCCACAATCATGGGAAAATGATGGTAATAATAATTGTTTGGTATATTAATGTAATTATTTTAATGTCAAACCAATCAATCATGCATTGTCGACGTGCTTACTAATTGATATCATAGATTTTGTACTAATCATGTTCAGATATATTTTTTGAAATTTTTAGGATTCTAGTAATGATGAGCGACCTACCTACCATCTTATGTTGCACCCCACGACAATGTCAAAATGAGAGAAGGATAAATTAAGAGAAAAACTCGGAGATGAACGATACCAAGAATGGTTGAATCAACCACCCATTCAATTCCCACTACGTACAAATTCACCAATTAGGAATGACTACAACAATAGTAGTTCTTCACAAGTTGGTAATGGAGGCAATCAAATAGATGTTGGTATGGACGATTACTTAAGGGATACGAATTCCATGGAGACAACGTTGTTAGATGCATTCCAAAACGAAGATCAACTAGGGGATGATGCTCATATCCCTGATACCTTTTAAAAATCCTTAAATTTGCTTCCACCAACCCTCTCTTTGGACCTGGCGGTCAGTCAAAGTCTACCCAGTTGGGGACAACGATGTTACTATACAACTTGAAAGCAAAGTTTGGCTTGTCAAATGCATGTTTCTCGGAAATTTTGAGGTAATTGACCATCAATTCCTCCCTTATATTTTGAGAACTATAATCACACAATGAACATTACAAATGGTCAATTTTATGAACGTTAATAATTATATCGGAATTAATGTGCATTTAGTATTGTCCATGACCAACTACAAGTTATTCAAAGGTAAGGTTATTTTGAGTGATAATGTCATGCCTGGTAGCTACGAAGAGGCAAATAAATTATTAAAAATGTTGGGTGTTGAATATATATCATATCATGCATGTCCAAATGATTGTATTCTATATAGAGGAGAATATGCAGATAAAGAGATATGTCTGAAATGTGGGCATGACAGGTATGATAAACAAAAAAAGAAGGGTAAATCACATGGTCCTATGTTTAAGATATTGAGGCACATGCCTATAATCCTAAGGATTCAAAGGCTCTTTCGTTGCAAATAATTAGCTATGTTGCAGGGATGGCATGCCTCACACATAAGTGAGTCGGGAGTTATGTGAATCCCAACAGATTGAATAGCCATGAAGCATATAGAGGATACATGGCCCGAAAAATTCAAGGATGAAGTATGAAGTCTATGACTCAGCATAGCCATGGATGGCGTCAACCCATATTCCCTCCAGAACATAAACTATTCTATTTGGCCTATAGTAATGATCAATAACAATATCCTCCCATGGTTGTCCGTGCAGAATGAACATCTTATGTTGGCTCTCATAGTCCCTAGTAGAAGATAAGTGAAGAATATGGATGTCTACATACAACCACTGGTAGATGAATTGAAGGAATTATGGGATGGGATAAATGTATACGATGTATCAAGACCCATCATAGTAGAGAGGAGTTTTACGTTGTATGGCATATGTGCTTACACGACACATGATTATCCAGGCTTAGGATTTTCCTCTGGTAAATTACATTTTTATTGATTTGTTTATATACGTAACAATATTCTTTCGCATATTAGTTATTTAATTCGTTGTAATTGCTCTGATCTTCGTGGTATTCTTTAACGTGCCATGCATATATATTGTATACAATTATTTCACAGGTCTTGTATCAAAAGGGTATTTTGGATGTAAATGTTGTGAATCTTCTCTGAAAGTTAGATGGTCCAACGACCTACGAAAGCCAATGTATGATTGCTCCAGGGTATTCCTCCCATAAGAACACCGTTACAGAAGAGCAACATCTGCTTTCAATGGTAAACGAGAGAGAACCCAAAGGCCTCCAATAACGACACTAGTTGAATGGCTTAGAGCATATGAGAGAGAGAAGGAGTTCATAGAAATGTTCGATTCAAAGGGGGAGCCTATGTTCAATGATCCATAATTATTCAACACCTATGTTGAGAAATTTCCCATTGGGATGAAAAGGAAATCTATCTTTTATAACCTCCCATATTGGGAGCATCTTAAGATTACCAACTTATTAGATCCCATGCATATATTTAAAAATGTTTCATCTTCTTTATGGAGGAACATATCATCAAAACAAAGTGACACATTGGATATTAGGAAAGATATTATTACTTCAAAAACTAAAAAGAAACATTGGCCAAGACGATTAGAAAGTACAGGATTAGAGGCAGGCGCTCGTCCCTCTAATTGGTATTTCAAAAAAGGTGATGTCCCTTGGATTTTAAAAAAATATGATATTTATTTGGCAAAGGAAGTTATAATGGGTGTAAGGGTGCCATATTCATACAAGTCTTCACTAAGGCGTTGCTTCACCGTGGATGAACATTTGTCATGGTTGAAATCGCATGACCATTTGAATCTTCTAAGGGTATGTATAATGTCAAAAGCATGATTTTATTAGTTTTTATATTAATAAATTTTATCCCATGCTGGGATCATAAAACATAACTAATTTTGTATATTATTTCATGTGTTTATAACTTTGCAGTGTCATTATCCTTTGTTCGTGCGTGGGTGTGTGAAACATGAATTCCGCCAAAACCTAGGATGTGCCATATCTAAATTATCTGCATTTGTACGTTGGATCGCGTCAAAGGATATTGATGTGGCTAGCATTCCACGGTGGCGTAAAGAGATAGTTGAGATTGTTTGTATGTTTGAGAAGGAACTACTGACGAGTTTCATGGATTTGCAGGTTCATCTTCTAATCCACCTAGTAGATGAGGTTGAATTAGTTGGGGTGGTTTCTGTCATTGGATGTTCTTCTTATAGAGGTACATGAAGAAATTGAAAGGTTTTGTTCGAAAAAGGGCAAAACCCGAGGGGTCTATGGCAGAGGGGTACATATCGTATAAGTCTTTCTATTATGCGAGTGAGTACATCAAGTAGATCGACAACAAACCAGATGCGGTGATTTGGGACGATGAAATGGATGAAGACAAAAGAGAAGGTGAGCTGCTCCAAATGAATGGAAAAAGATGCTTGATAAAGAGTAGGTGACTTATAATTTTTCAAATATACACAAAGTAAATATTCATGTTGAACTTCGATATAATGTATATTTTGATCTCATATGTGCTATATGTCGGTTTGATTTCATTAGCAAATGCAGAAATTGAAGCAATCAATAAATTCGTTCTTTATAACTCCGAAGTGACACAACCATGGGTCGCATTGTACGAACAAAAGAGGATGAAATGAGATAGTGACAGGAAATAATTCAGATGATTTAATGGTAGAAGTGTGCCTTATCCCTATCATTTAAAATAAAATATGCCAAAAATATGCCCCAACAGTTGGGTTGCTGACCAATTCAGAGAGTAATATAGTGCAACCGATTATTACCTGTGTGCTGAAAAGGATGCGCTAAATGTATGGATTGGGTGCACCCACTCGGTAATCATATATTTATGTACATTTTAAACTTAATAATTCACCTTTGAAATGTAATTACATCTATATTTCATATTTTAATACTTGAGTTATTATAAGACATGGAACTATGATTTTTAACTTTTTTATAAGTCAATTTGTTCCCATATATGTGGGCATATGGACACCATTTTCGCACAGAAAATGTCGATGACGGACACATGACACAAGACTATGGAGTGGAAGTCGAGTTCGATCAATCTAGTCGAGCTAGCCACCGTGATCAAAACCTAGTACGAGGGACGTTAGGTTACATAAGAAAGATACAAGAGATCATTGAAGTGGATTTCTCTTCTTTCCAATGTGTTATTTTTAGGTGCAAGTGGTGGGATAACTTTGATCGGAATAATGTAAAGGAAGATCACGGTAGTAGACTAATATGTATCAACTCTAGAAATATGTGGGATGAAGCTAAGTAGCCCTATATTTTCCCCAAAAATTGCAACCAGGTGTTTTTTTTACCCAGATTTGTTGGATAGGGATTGGTGGTTCGTATTGAGACACGGCCCTAGATCAAAACATATTTTTGAGAACAATAGTGTTATCATACCAAGCAAGGTGGAAGATAATGAGGGCGATCATGAGAACCAAGAGTGATATGGTACATGTGTTATTTCATCATTTATACTTTTTAAGATGGGTTTTTATAAAGAAGAGGACTTAATTACCATTATTTTTCGAAACATCATAATATGTATTTTGAATTAATTGGTTTGCATTATGTTAACATTAAAATCATTTCACTTGATAATTTGCAATTATGTTGATCTCAAAAACAATTGCATATTGTATAAAGTTATTTATTTTATAATGTCAATTCCTAAAATAATACAACTACTTGATTGTTTTAAATGTGTGTGAATGATATCTTCAAAATGTATATTGTTATTTTTGGTATGTAAAATCATAATAAAATAATGATAATTCTAAACATGAATTTATTTGCATTATTTTCTAAATTTTATTATGTTACAAAAATTCATATTATTCTAAATTTATTATTTTACAATTATTTATATTCATACAAATTTACAAATTTACAATTATGGTAATTTAACAATATTTACAGTATACATTTTACTTACGGTAGTAATTATGGTTCAAAATTGACAATTAATTTACAATTTTACAAATTTAAAATTTTTAATAAAATTGAATGATGACAAGACATACAATTACAATTAAAATTACAATTTTACAATTTCACAATCCAATTACAATTACAATTTTACAAATATTTTACATACAATTACAATTAAAATTACAATTTTACATATATTTACAATTACTATTACAATTACAATTTTACAATTTTACATACAATTACAATTACAATTTTACAATTTCACATACTATTACAATTACAATTTTACAATTTTACATACAATAACAATTAAAATTACAATTACAATCACGATGCATACATTACAATTACATTTTTAGAATTTTACAAATTTACAAATTTACAAAATTTACAATTTTAATAAAATTGAATCATGACATGAATAGATACAATTACAACTAAAATTACAATTTTACAATTTTACATACAATTAGAATTAGAATTAGAATTAGAATTTATAGAATTACAATTACAATTACAGTCACGATGCATACAATTACAATTACATTTTTAGAATTTTATAAATTTACAAATTTTACAATTTTAATAAAATTGAATCATGACATGAATACATACAATTACAATTACAATCTCACAATACAATTACGTACAATTACAATTACAATTTTACATACAATTAAAATTACAATTTTACAATTTTACATACAATTAAAATTAAAATTTCAATTACAATCGCGACATAATATTTAATAAATACCATGATTTAATATTAGAAATAAACATCACGATCATGATAACTATCGTACAAACATCATATTCGACTAAAATACACACTCAAATTCGCTAACATCATCTAATCATCGTGATCATGATCATCTAACGAAACAAAAGCATTGTATAACATCATCACAATACAAACATCAAATATACATCTCATGTCAAATAACTGTCATCACATACACATCTATCTGCAAGCACATTAAATGAACATATATAACATGACCTAATAATATACACATCATGATGAACACCAACATGTAAATTAAGTACATCAACATGAACATAAAATACATGGGATATATATATATATATATATATATATATATATATATATATATATATATTAAACTGTATGATGTCAAAAATATATGACTGTAATATAACTACATATAAATGTCAAATATCTGGTGGTACATCAATACTAGTACTAGTCGATGCCTGTTCAGTCGATGGTGCAGCCTCATGCTCAGATAGACGTCGTGCCTACTCCGGAGGTGCTTGCTGATTAGTCGATGGTGCAGTCTGCTCAGGAACTACCTGCTAATGAATCGTCGATGGAGCAGCCTGCTCAGATGTGGATGGTGCGGCTTGTGATGATAGACCTGCCTGCTCAGGATTAGGTACCTGCTCAAGACTAGGTGTCCGTTGAGATGGTGCAGACAGCTCAGACGATGATCGCTGCTCAGGATTGGATGCTCGCTGCTCATCATGATCTCTGTCGTGAGGTGAAGGAGGAGGAGGTAGAGTATTATAATGATGATCACTACCCTCATGATCATGATCATCATATGAGGCACTGCTATGTCGTGCATCTCCACGACGCCTACCCCTCCTAGCCCGCGCCAGTGCTTTGGAAGATCCAATGATATGACGCACGAGGGTCAACATATCGCGGAGCATGTCTCTCTAAAGCCGCGTGAGCCTACGATTAACCTGAATCTCTCTGATCATAACTGAGTGGACTCCCTCATCAACTAGCAGTCGATAGAGTTGGTCACCCAACTCCATCCTAAATCTGGTGTACAACCTATGCCTCAACCCCTCGGTTATTTGCACCCGATCAAGATCAGGACTGTCACCCTGATCCTCTGCCTCTGTCATCTCCTTATTAACATCTACACCTAGATCATTTAGAGGGGGTAGAATCTCATACCCAATGAATGTCCCAATATCTACAAAATATATAGTACACAACAATATTAATTAGACATTTTCATTAAACAATTTAATAAAACAAGTTAAAGGTAGTGTTAGAATAATTTTGATAATTATAATTAATTAATTAAGACAATAAAATGAAACTATATTAATTTAAAGAAAACACTAATATTACCTCTTGCATCCGAAGACTCATCCTGTGTGGAAAGGATGTTGTTACACCCTCCAATCCAAACCTACATACGGACATGGCACTAGAAAGAAGGAGTGATCATCAACGCTGGATAACAACTCCAGTGCATCAGGAGATATCCTGGTGGGAAAGTCAGTCTGGCCCCTCTTGGGCATCATTTGGCCCCACATCTGCATCCGTACATGCAGCATCAACCTACGAGGCTGCCAAACAAAAGTAGGCCTCATCTCTGGAAACCTCTCCAAAAATAAACAAAATAACTCTGAAGTAAAAGGGAAGGTCAACCTCCCACATGCTTGAGAACGACATCTATCTAATGTTGTACAAAACTATTGTAAAAAATCGTAGACCATCTCACAAGTCGTGGCGCCTGGAATAAAGAATCAACATAAAATAAAAGCGGGCAACTAATGTGTTGCCCGTCATTGGTATAGTGTGCAATGATTGTCAACAGTAGTGAGAGGAACCTCACCTCCTCTGTGTTAGTATGAATCTTTCGTCGTAAAATATCACTTTAGCTACGCATAACAAATAGCCCTAACATCGATTATGGCTGCAAAATATCTTTAAGTATTCTGCACAAATTCAGATCTAAGCATAAAAGACATTAAGCAGATAAAATATAATATGGCTCCATGCATCCAATAGACAAGACAAGAACAATGTATTCAAAAGAATTTTGTATTATATTAAAGAATGGGGCACCTGAGAGGAAAACAAGAAAGGTGTTTTCCGGTTCTCCTAAATGGGATGCGTTCTTGAAAGTCCTCAGTGTTTCAGATCTAAAATTCCTCTCTCTTATTGTGGTAGAAAACCCAGACAAACATAGAACTCAATGGGAGCTCACAAGGCAAAAATGGAAAATGGTGACCAAGAATAGATCTAGTGTGATCTAACGCAATGGAGGTGACTAATGAATGGGGAAAACCCTTCTATTTATAACAAAATATTGGGGTGTTCTAGGGCTCAGTGTATGAATAAAATATTATTAATCAACTTCTAGAACCACCCCTTAGGAATATTTTATTATATTTGTTGGAGGGAAAAGGTCTTTTGACTTGGGTCAATTCATTTATTTATAAACAATAAATAAATAAATGATTTATTTATTATTTTAGGGAGATGATGGGGATATAATTAAATAAATAATGATTTATTTAATTATTTAAAAATGATTTAGTCAAATTTAACTAGGAATATTATTAAATAATGGTTTAAATAATTTATTCCTGGGAAATAATTAAATAAATAATTATTTATTTAATTAATTTTCTTGTTTTGGGTTAAATATGACCAGGAAATATGGACAAATGTTATTTGACATGGTGAAAGCAATTTTACTTAGGGTAAAATTGGTCTTACATGGTGTACTTGGGTTCATCTAATGATAATGAGTTAGATGACCAAAAAATTGGTGTAACAGATTTCCCCCCAACGTATGAGTGTTAGGAGCAAATCGTGTGACCGAAGTACGTTGTAAGAACTCAATCACTAGGTATCAAGAGGGAAGTGAGAGAGAGGAATGTAAGGTAGTCTTAATGTGCTAAAGGACTAGACCCGGAGGAGACGAGATGTAGAAATATGCTGAATAATGATTAATTATCCACCGAGACTATCCTGGTCACATACTATTTGAACTTCATACACAACACATAATCTCTTCCACTCAACTCAACTCAGATCATCAAACATACGGAAATAAAATCAAGCGATAACACATCAAATCATCATACACATTAACACAATATATATGGGGAAAGATTATAGCTGAAAACCCCGCAGCTATTGTGTATATTACAATGGAGAAATCAAGTAACAAACTCAGTACAATACTCCTCACAAGTACTCAGTACTTTCTCATACAGTTACTCACAATCTAGCTCAGTTTTGAACAGGTTACTAGTTCAAAACTCACCGCCAATTGCCTTGCTTCTATTGCGTGTTTCAATGCTATAGGATGGCCTCTTTATATAGATAAACCACCAGCCTGAACTGCGCAATCCTCATGGGCTTACTCCAACTATCTGTGTGTTGCAAATAGCAACAGTATAGTCACAACTGATAGCTAACTCCACCCTTTCATCTACCTCTTTCACTGGTCTCCACTGAACTGATCATGCACTGTAGTGAACTGATGTGTTCTTGAGTTGAATAATGAGTTACTAATTAATGAATTAAATAATATTTAATTCACCCCACTCATAACTAATTGATTAGCTAGTTAAACTAATCTCAACTAGTTCAACTAAAATAAACAGAACACAACTCCACTATCTGTCTCATTAACTCCTCCAAACTTCTGCCACTGAAGTCCAACTGAAGTCAACCATGCACGATGCCATCAAACCCTTGGGAACCACGTGATTCCTCTGTCAGATGCATGAGCCACTTTTGTAGCTCGAATTGAAGTGCTCCAAGAGAGTAAACTGCTGTTTATAGTCTAAATATTATTAAGGGTAAATAATATTTGACTTCCTTATTTTTAGGAGAGGCAGTCTAAAAATAGACTTCGACCTATAGGTCCAAAAAATAGAGGTCCATCTATTTTTACCAACATGACCAATACTCCAAGAATAACATACTACAACCCCTGGACCATGCTCCATATGTCTAAAAATAGACATAGTCTAAAAATAGATTTTTCGACAAAAATCACATGTGTGGTCCCCACCTAGCTTAGGTGATCACTTTCCAACTAGGATCAGGAAAAATGTTTCAGGAGGCCTCCTTCACTGTTTCTTGTTGCCATTTTCAACACTCCCTCTCAACAAGAAAGGACTGTCTTTGCATGCGACATGCAACTCCATGCATGCGCCTTGCAACCTTCACAAGCGCCATGCAACTCCATGCATCTGCTCTGCAACTCTTCTGAAACTGAATAGGCTCCAAACAACTCAATCAGTCTTGATGCATCTAGCATCTATCATCAAAGTCTTCGACTTTTGCTTGGCCAACTTCACATGTCATCAGGAACTACTGCGCTGTTGAACTCTTGCACCCATGCACTCTTGCACTTGCTGTCAACTCTGATCCGCGCTCCAGTATCCGACACTGTCACTTTGATTTTGCCATGCATCGACTTCAGCAGGATCAGTGGGCTTTTGGACATCCGTATCTACGAACTCCTTCAGACCATTATCTTCTAATACTGCTTCCATGCGATCCTTCCATGCAACATAATTCGAACTGCCTTCAAGAGCATATTCGAGTCGCAAACCGTTGAAAGACATTTTCAACATCGGCACCAAGAAAACAAAACTGCTGCAAAATTTCGAATTCCACCTCAAAGCTCAACCACTCTAGATCGTGAGTACAAATTATTTCTAGCACAGAGATCGACTGCAAGGGGCGTTTACCAGACCTTTCACTTTCCGAAGAAAGATGAATCCGGAGGCTACCTGGCCCGCATGCAGACTCTGTCTACCGAAATAAGTTTGTAATCACTGTGATGATCAATCTGAACTTCAATAGCTTCGATACCATGTAGAAATATGCTGAATAATGATTAATTATCCACCGAGACTATCCTGGTCACATACTATTTGAACTTCATACACAACACATAATCTCTTCCACTCAACTCAACTCATATCATCAAACATGCGGAAATAAAATCAAGCGATAACACATCAAATCATCATACACATTAACACAGTATATATGGGGAAAGCTTATAGCTGAAAACCCCGCAGCTATTGTGTATATTACAATGGAGAAATCAAGTAACAAACTCAGTACAATACTCCTCACAAGTACTCAGTACTTTCTCATACAGTTACTCACAATCTAGCTCAGTTTTGAACAGGTTACTGGTTCAAAACTCACCGCCAATTGCCTTGCCTCTATTACGTGTTTCAATGCTATGGGATGGCCTCTTTATATAGATAAACCACCAACCTGAACTGCGCAATCCTCATGGGCTTACTCCAACTATCTGTGTGTTTCAAATAGCAACAGTATAGTCACAACTGATAGCTAACTCCACCCTTTCATCTACCTCTTTCACTGGTCTCCACTGAACTGATCATGCACTGTAGTGAACTGATGTGTTCTTGAGTTGAATAATGAGTTACTAATTAATGAATTAAATAATATTTAATTCACTCCACTCATAACTAATTGATTAGCTAGTTAAACTGATCTCAACTAGTTCAACTAAAATAAACAGAACACAACTCCACTATCTGTCTCATTAACTCCTCCAAACTTCTGCCACTGAAGTCCAACTGAAGTCAACCATGCATGATGCCATCAAACCCTGGGGAACCACGTGATTCCTCTGTCAGATGCATGAGCCACTTCTGTAGCTCGAACTGAAGTGCTCCAAGAGAGTAAACTGTTGTTTATAGTCTAAATATTATTAAGGGTAAATAATATTCGACTTCCCTGTTTTAAGGAGAGGCAGTCTAAAAATAGACTTCGACCTCTTTGACCTCAAAAATAGAGTCTCATCTATTTTTACCAACATGACACATACTTCAAGAATCTCAAACTGGAATCCCCGAACCATGCTCCATATGTCTAAAAACAGACATAGTCTAAAAATAGATTTTTCGACAAAAATCACATGTGTGGTCCCCACCTAGCTTAGGTGATCACTTTCCAACTAGGATCAGGAAAGATGTTTCAGGAGGCCTCCTTCACTGTTTCTTGTTGCCATTTTCAACACGAGACTTACAGGTGCAACAAGTCTCTAGGTGATGAAGTAGTACTAGTGTTAAAGGCGGTGGGGGAGGCATGCCTATGCCCGCCGAGACAATAGTACACAGAATAAGGCGCCCGGAAAACCACGGAACACAATAATGAAGCATGTGCTGGCTTAAACATGAGCCAGAGAAATAAAACGATGAATCCCACATACATACGATGCCTGGAATAACCGTCAGGACTTATACAACAAGATTTTAGTACAGAGATACAAATACACCCAAATTCCCCCTACACATGGGGAAGGGCTCGCAAAATCTGACTGATACATGCAAATCGAAGAGGTGCTACAAGCGGTTGAAGCCGATATCATCAAATGAGAGGAGCTACATCAAGGGTGGAAATGAAGAAGTCATCCGGGCATGTGGGGGGTTACCTACAGGGCCACCTCCTCATGAGGGTTGAGACATCTCACACACGCCCGAGAATCACGGATAGCTGCTGCTGCATCACTGGACCATCAAGTGTATAGATCACGATCATGCTGAGAAGAGCTCGAACCAAGGTACACTTCCCCCTAGACCTAGCTTCTGGAGTAAATGAGCTGATGTCGACAGAATTAGGTCCGCCATAGGTGAGGCAATAAGGGAACCTCAACTAAGGCACGAGGGAAAATAGTAGAGCGGCGAACAGATGGACAGTAGTGATGATAATGAAATGGGGGGTGACCCAAAGGGGATCATAAAAAACATGAGGAAAAAAAGGTATCTCATGACAGAAATTGACACAAACAGGAATGAGTATGGAGGCAAGGTGGTGCCCCCAATGACATGTGTTGTAAGTGAGAAAATCCGATTTTGAGGGGAGGTGAAGTAAGGCTTCATGGACAACAGGTGTCCTGGTGAAGTAGCGAAATGCAAAACAAATAGGTGCTGTCTATCTAGAAGAAAATAAAACACGCATCTCGAATGGGAAATGCTAAGGGTAATATCTCTTAAGATAGAGTGCATTGCGAGGATTAGGAAGGATTTGGCCTTCAAAGTCCTCTAAAAGATATGCCCCCTTACCAAGGTCTTTCCTGATAATGTAAGGACCTAGCCATAATGAGTCGAACTTCCCATGACCGAGGGTATCGTGGGTCTGGTCATATACTAGAACAAGGTCACCTTCATGAAAGGTACGAGGGTGGACTTTTCGGTCATACTGAGCTTTGGTGCGCTTTTTGGTCGCTTCAAGAGTTTGTAGTGCAACACGACGGTCTTCAGAGGCACGTTTGAGCATGATGAGTCATTTTTCTAGAGGTTGGGTATCAGGGAGAAGTTTGACGGCTAAGTGAAGGGAAGGGATTTCACATTCGATTGGTAATACTGCCTCCTCGCCAAAGACAAGGTGGAAAGGAGTGAAACTGGTGGTGGTTTTAACAGAAGTACGATAAGCCCACAAAGCAGGGAAGAGCATGAGATGCCAATTGGTTTTGTACTTATTCACTGTTCGTTGAAGCATGGTCTTAATAATTTTGTTGACCGCTTCGACTTGGCCATTACCTTGGGGGTAATAAGAAGATGAATATTGGTGCTCGAAACCCAATAGGGAGGATAGCTCCTACCAAATATGATCTTTGAAATGTCGGCCATGGTCCGAGACTAACATTTTTGGAATTCCGAATCGAGCAATGACATGGTTAAAGAAAAAGAGGGCTGCAGTGGCTGCCGTATTGTTAAACGTTGGCATAGCTTCGGCCCATTTAGTGAAATAGTCAACCGCCACGATGATATATTTGTGGTTACTAGTAGATGGAGGTCGACATTCCATAAATTCAATGGCCCATTTACAAAAAGGACCGACGGTGACAAATGGCTCGTTGAAAGGTGGCGCCGGTGTTTTTAAGGCCAAATGGCATGACTCGGTATGCAAAAGTGCCCCACGGACTAATGAATGCGGTTTTAAGTTGATCAGCACGACGGATAACAATTTGGTTGTATCCAGAAAAGCCATCCATAAAGGATAGAATCTCGTGCTCTGCACACTCATCTATGATTTGGTCAATAAATGGTGTGGGGAAGTTGTCTTTGGGACAAGCTTTGTTCAGATCGCGAAAGTCGGTGCAAACATGAATGGTGCCTTGTTTTTTGAGGATGGGAACTGGGTTAGACACCCAAGTGGTATATTTGATGGGGTAAATGAAACCACCCTGCCGGAGCTTATCGATTTAAACTTTGATGGCTTCGTGTCTAGAAGGATGATTGGGTCTCAACTTTTGACGGATTGGGATGGCATCAGGCCATGTGTCGATGTGATGTTCGACAATGGCAAGATCGAGTCCAGGAATTTCTGAGTAGGACCAAGCGAAAATATCACAGAATTCTTTGAAGAGTTTGGTATAGGCTTCAATTTCTTCCAGAGTGCATTGGGTACCCATGGTGATATGTTCTTCAATACCTGGTTTGACAGAAATGTCTATTTTGATGGTAGGAGAGATATTAGCCATATTGCCTTCTTTGAAAGCGTCAGGTGCAGGGATGGGGTTTTTGAACCAATCAACTTTATCAGGAATGAAGTCTTTAGATTCGAGGACATATTGGTCATGGGACTGGTGTGGCAGGAAGTATGCACGATGGTGCATATCGTCCCATGGAAAATCAGGTGCGGTCATGGCTTCCATGATGTCTTCATCGGTCTGAAAGATAGGAAGGGTGGGAGGAAGAGGAGGATCTGAGTAGGTAGAAATATGAGACACTTGATTTGGAGGGGGAAGGCTCACGTGTGTGTCGGCATGAGGGGTGACAGTGGAGCGAATAGATGAGTGGTTGAGCGAACTGGCGGGGGAAGGCACAAAGGGGTCGGGTGTCGGGAAACGCGGGGATGAGGAAAGGTAGAAAATAGTGGCTGAAGTTTCGGTCATTTCAGTATCAGGATGAGGAATGGTAATCGGGGGATACATGGGGTCTGGTGGTAGGGAAGAAGGATGAAGGGTAAGCGCGGCTTTGAATTGGCGGTATACGGCTAAAGAAGCACGATACTCGTTAAGGCGGGGGCAAAGATGGGTGTAATGTCCATGGAAATCGCACAAAGAACAAGGGTGATTGGTGCGCAAGTGTTTAAGTTTAGGAAGAGAATCAGGTATGGTGACAGAGACTTCAGGAAGAGAAGATTCGGGAAACGTCTCATTGACCATGGTTTTGAGATGTGGTAATTCAGGGCAAGTATGGGTAGCATGTCCGACAACATCGCACAAAGCACACTGGATGGGATGCTTTGGAGGTCGAAGAGGGGCAGAAGTTTTCGGGGTGGCTTTGTCCTTGGATGCCCCCCTGCGAGCTTGGCTAGTGGCACCTGACATGGTTGCCATAGGGGGTGGTTCCTGACAAGGGGACTGAGGTACAGGTGTAGCGGGAGAAGCCATGGGTATCGGTTGAACCAGGGTCAAATCAAGATAAGGTTTGGGTTGGCCAGGCAGGGTAGGGGATCGGGGGTCTAGGTACCAGACGGGTATGCCCAAGGTCAAGTTGGGGAGGGATAAGGTAGCCAAGATAGGGACGGAATGAGCACCAGGAGGGGTAGCAAGGAAAGGAATCTGACCAGCAGGGAAATGGCCAGGAGGAATGTTCGGGGAAGGAGATTCCGAAGGAAGAAGGTGGGCTAGCGGGGGCGAAGGGCTAGGAGCTGGTGGAGTTGGGTGAGGGTGCGTTTTCTTACTAGCCAAGATGGGCTATGCAAGGTCATCCCAAGAAGATTGCATCATGCAAACATTCGCCATGCTAGGATCGGGTACAGGAGGAAGGTCTAACAAGGTTCAAAGCAAGGAGGAGTCTTTATAGACACCAGGGGAAACACTGGTCAAATGATCAACAGTTGGTGTATTGGTGATAGTAGAGATGGTGGACTCAGGGGAGGTCTGAGATTTTGGTTCATGGTAGGTCAACTGGTCAATGGTGATAATCTTGCCATTATGAGGGAAGAACATCTTACGATAGACTGCGGATGGGACGACAGACATGGCATAGGTGTAACTACGCCCCAAAAGAATGTTGTAGTCAAGAGGGGCATCGATAACTTCAACGTTGACACAAATAGTTTTTCCTGCAAGGGTGATAGGACAATTACGAAAGAGGCCAATGGGCTGGGAGGCATGGCCATCCCACGCACAAAGGGTGATTGTGGAAGGGGCCAGCTCAGGGGATCCGAGTTTTTTCCAAACCGAAGCGGACATTATGCAAGTAGATGCCCCCTCGTTAATAATACATCGAGCAACATTGGCATTGCAGATTTTGACTGGGATTTGGAAAGCAACTGAAGGAGGAAGGGGGGGATGGTCTGAATGATGGGCATCAAAAATAATCAATTGGTCATCAGCAGGATCTACAACACCCACGACAGATAGTAGAGCCTTCTTTTGAGAAGGGCACGACTGGAGGAGTTCTAGTGTTGAAATGGCAGCAGGAGATTGTGCCAGATCATCTACTATGCTGTATGAATGGGCAGCCCGACTAGAGGTAGCATTTCGGCAGAATGGTCCCTTAGAAGGCTTGGGATGAACCTCAGCTTTGGGCGAAGGGAGTTGCAAGGGACCATTGGGTGTCAATAGACGCTCTATAGGACATGAAGATGGAGACTCAGAGACAGATGGAACGGGAGGCGTGTAATACTGATGGGACCGAGTTTGAAGGTTAAGGTCGACGGTGAGCGGTTGGTCAGAGGCCATCATAAGAATCTGTTAATCGGAGGAACCAGAAGGGGAAGGTTGAGTGGTTACTGGGGCATGCGGTGGTTGAGTGGCCATGAATCCTTGTTGAGGGAAATGATCAATAAACACAACAGGTTGAGAAGTAGTTGGATTGGGAGGGACAGTAGGGGAGAAGTGTTGTCCCCGTACGGTGGCCTGTGACTCCCACATCTACCACATTTGTGGTAATAAGGGACAATCATGAGTGTAATGACCATAAACACCGGAACACGAACAAGGCTTATTGGTGCGAAGCGGCCTGTCCGGCTTGGGCTGGGAGCCCTGTGGCTGGTTGGCAGTGGTAGGGTCAATGCTAGAAGGATTGGAACCATGATTACTAGAAGTGGATTGATTTCCTTTCCTCTTTCTTTGAGAAGGAAGAGGATTAGGTGCCTCCTGCTGTGCAAATACTTGCCCGGGAGGGGGTAGTAAATGCGGATGTGGGGGTGGAGAAGGCAAGGGAGTGGGGGGTCCAAATGCTGGAGGAGCTAGGACACCAGGTTGAAGGTATGGATATGGGGTAGGATGGGCAACATTGAGGTAAGCAGGAGGGTGGGAAAAAGGAGGAGGCATGCCGTATCCTAGGTACATGTTACCTGGAGGGGGGAACGTGCCGGAGGGGATGGCCCCTCCTGGAGGGAAACCATATCCCACAGGAGGTTGAGCAGAGGTATGGGACAGGGCTCCAACGATACCATCGACAGAGTGAGATGCCCCCGAGGCATTAGGACCACCGGGCTTGGGGAGGTCAGGAAGGACGGTATAAACATAACCGGATTGGGCATAGATGAGGTCATATTTCAAGGCTATTTGGAGGGCGGCTTCTTCGGTTTGGGGAAAATGGGATGCGACATCTTTGCCAATGGGAGGTAAGAGAGAGTGAAGGAACCAGTCCATGTAAACCCGATTTTCAAAGGGGGGGGGGGGTGCGACACAAGCTTCGTCTTCGTCGCCATTCTTGGACATGAGCGGAAAGGCAGGTCGAAGAGGATTGATGAAAAGAGGTTAAGAGTTCAATGCCAGTGTCGTATCGAAGAGGAAGCTGGAAATAGGATAAAAAGGCTTGGGTAATGGTCGCAAAGGTGGTATGGGAAGAGGTGGCTTGATCAACATAACATTTAGAAGCTTTGCCGGTAAGCATGCGTTGGAACAAACGAAGACGGATGGAGTCATCGGTGATGGAATTGGAGGAACACCACATGTGGAAAGATCGGATATGGTTAGAGGGATCTTCGCTAGCAAGGACTTCAAACTTGGGAATGTCGGAGGGAAGCTTGGTTGGCATAGCATGCCAACTAACATCGTGGCGAATAGGGTCATTAATGAGCTGATTGAAGTCGGGGAGACTGAGGCCGGCCATATAAGGGAGCAATGGGGTAGTCGAGGTAGGTCCCGTAGTGGTTCCACTGGAAATGGACCCAACGGTAGAATTGGGGTTAGGGATAGGTCCTGAACTAGACATGGTGAAGGTAAGAGAGAGAGAACCATAAGTAGGGGGAGAACCCAAACAATCAGAGGAAGAGTCGGAGTGCGGACTCAGGGGAGGACTTACTCGAGGATGACGGGAAGGAGGAAGTAGACCGATCGGAAACTGAGGGTGAAGGCCAAGAAGTCTCTGGGAGAAGCGCCCTGGGTGCGCAATGATGACGGGAAGAAGAAAAACCAACAAGGGTAGGGAGGGATAAAATCAAGTGAGGTCAAGGGTAGAGAGGTGCATTGACAATTGATTTTAAAGTCTTTTCCAGGTAGTGTTAACCAGGCTCTTCTTCACTTAGGATCAGTGTGTGGCGTGCATTAATTTTAATTGTTTAAACCCAGACGTTTTGAGAGTAAAAGAAAAAGTGTGCTGCGTAACTGAAAATAAATTTGCAGTAAATAAGACCAAAATAACAGAAAATTAATAGCTACCAATGCATCAATCTAACCCAAGGAGGCAGGTCTCTCAAAACTAGTCTATAAGAGGGGAAAAAACTAGGCAAAGCACGCGAAAAAGAGGCCAATAGATGTAAGGTCGGGAGGGACAGGGATCTAAAGGAGAACTCTGCTGAAAAGAGGTGCAGAGAACAACAAAGAGGCAGAGGCAAGGTTGCTACTAAAAAGGAGGAGATCAGCTAAACAGAGAAGGGGCAAGGAGGCGGCCTTAGAAATGAACCCAAACAACACTATATGAGGTGATTTTAAAGGGGGAAGAGCTGATCTAAAGGGATTTGAAAGTGAGGTATGAGATCTGGAAACAAAAAGGCTGAAACCCTGTAAATTCAGACTTCTGAAACAACAAAAACTCTCCCACGAAAAGTGGAGGGTACTAGAGCCCTAAGGGGCAAGATTCCCACTTAGTTGAGTGAAATAGATCAGAAACAGGTCTAAACGGGTGAAGATAGAGGCTGGAAAACCCTGACAGAAGCTTTAGACAAACCCAGAAAAAGTGCTGGAAAAATGCAGAAAAAAGGGCAGGTCGCAGGTTCTGACCTTTTTTCAGTCCAGGTCGCAGATTTTGGGCAGAAAAGTGCGCCCTCAAGGCCAAGTCGCACTTTTTGGGCCGATAAGTGCGACCTGCAGATCCAGCTCTTCGGCGGCAGATTTCAGAAAAAATTTGTCGTCTCAGCTGTGGCTGATGTCTGTCACCTGCACAATAAGGCCAGAAACACACAGAAGTTAAAAATTTGACTGTTTGAGGGTTTTAGAGGTGAAAAGCACCATAAAAAGAGGAAAAATAGAAAATGGAAGAGAAACCCTAGGGTCTGAAACAACTGGATATGCAAGAATATATAAAACGACAGCGGTCGCAAAAGAAAACCCGTGTGGAGTTGCCAATTGTTAGTATGAATCTTTCGTCGTAAAAGATCACTTTAGCTATGCATAACAAATAGCCCTAACATCGATTATGGCTGCAAAATATCTTTAAGTCTGTTGCACAAATTCAGATCTAAGCATAAAAGACATTAAGCAGATAAAATATAATATGGTTCCATGCATCCAATAGACAAGACAAGAACAATGTATTTAAAATAATTTTGTATTATATTAAAGAATGGGGCAACTGAGAGGAAAAGAAGAAAGGTGTTTTCCGGTTCTCCTCAATGGGATGGGTTCTTGAAAGTCCTCAGTGTTTTAGATCTAAAATTCCTCTCTCTTATTGTGGTAGAAAACCCAGACAAACATAGAACTCAATGGGAGCTCACAAGGCAAAAATGGAAAATGGTGACCAAGAGTAGATCTAGTGTGATCTAATGCAATGAAGGTGACTAATGAATGGGGAAAACCCTTCTATTTATAACAAAATATTGGGGTGTTTTAGGGCTTAGTGTATGAATAAAATATTATTAATCAACTTCTAGAACCACCCCTTAGGAATATTTTATTATATTTGTTGGAGGGAAAAGGTCTTTTGACTTGGGTCAATTCATTTATTTATAAGCAATAAATAAATAAATGATTTATTTATTATTTTAGGGAGATGATGGGGATATAATTAAATAAATAATGATTTATTTAATTATTTAAAAATTATTTAGTCAAATTTAACTAGGAATATTATTAAATAATGGTTTAAATAATTTATTCCTGAGAAATAATTAAATAAATAATGATTTATTTAATTAATTTCCTTGTTTTGGGTTAAATATGACCAGGAAATATGGACAAATGTTATTTGACATGGTGAAAGCAATTTTACTTAGGGTAAAATTGGTCTTACATGGTGTACTTGGGTTCATCTAATGATAATGAGTTAGATGACCAAAAAATTGGTGTAACACTCTGTGCCCAACGAAGCAATACGTAACTGACCACCGAACACCTGAAAATCTGTAGAAGAAACTATATCATCCCTAATGTATCTCTGGGAGTACGCCAATTGATTCCCTGCTGGATAGCCGATGGGGACATCTGGGAACTAGGGAAAATCTTGCCCTCTCCTAGATAGGCCGGTAATAAAATATATGTCCTCCTCAGTGGGCGTGTACTACTGGTAAAGAATGACCTGGAAAGCCTATTGGTGGGCATTCCATCTGAGGATGAGTTGTCCCAATAACCCACTATGGCCCTTCAGGGATGTAGCCTCCTCATAGAACTTGAGGATGCCTACCTCCCTTAGGAGAAACTGGGTGGTTGTCGTAACATGGTGAGGGTACAAAAGTCTCTCCCTCTCTCGTGCCTCCCAGAGGTGAATCACGTTATATTGGTCCTCCATATGTTCTTGTTGTTCCCTTTGTTCTCTCCGTTGACGTCGCTGAATGATTCACATTTTAAATACATTTTTTTAATTAAATGAGACACACACACACACACACACACACACACACACACACACATATATATATATATATATTTTTGAAAAAAAACAGTCGGTGCGCCCAAAAAAACAGTCACGCACCGGTACTGATGCATAGATTTTTATCACGGACCACTCTTGATGCGCATGGAAATTGTTCGCGCACCACTATTGATGCACATGGAAATAGTTCGCGCACTCAAAAACATAAAATATATTTTGTTTGTGGTGCGTTGATGAAACTATCCGCCCCCGAACGCACTGCCCAACAATAATTCATGGTCAACGGTGCAGTTCTGTAAATGACCACTCCGTTAACTATGTACTAGTGTCGAGAGGGCAGTGCGTTGACCAAAATATGCACCCCGCTGTGGATAGTTAGGTCAGCACACTGTCCTCCTGACATCAGTACATGATCAATGGTGCGGTCTTGTAAACGACCGCACCGTTGACTATGTACTAATTTCAGGAGGGCAGTGCGTTGACCTAACTATCCGCCCTGGGGTACATAGTTTGGTCAACGCACTGCCCTCTCGACACTTGTACATAATCAACAGTGCGATCATTTAAACGATCACACTGCCATGTAAGTTTGTTTTTTTTAAACATGGTGCGCGTTTTTCGGTACTGCATCGGAACCAAGTGCAATTTCCGTTAGCACCATTCACAGTGCGAGCCGAACGGCTAGAGCACATCACACATAATTTTTTTTTTTTTTTTTTCTTTTTAAAACAGTAAATTTTAAGGTTTTTTACAAATGTAATCCACTAAAATGTGTAGTTCTTGAGAAACAAGTAAAATACTTGTACATTTGTGCGTCAAGGAGGCATATTTTTTGAGGAATTGGAGAAACCAAATTTTCCCACAGTGTTTGAAAATTCAAACTCCACAAGGTAGGCAATGGATGGTAGCAGTGCATGCAATGGGAGCATTGATGGCAGGGCGCCTCACACAATATAAGTTCATACCGGTGCTTGAGAGGTGTGGAGCACTGAAGAAGTGAAAATGTAATTTTTCGACCGGTAATATTTTTTAATTTATCCCTGTTTCGGTGCACGGGCTTTTGAAACGTACTGGGCAGTGCACGTGTTTTTGAGATGCACCAGGCCTATTTATGAGTAGTGCACCAGTGCGCTATAGTAATTAGATGCACCGGGCGGGTTTGTACGGAGAGCACGATGTCTCAGTGTGCCAATTTTTAGTACGCACCGGTGCGGTTTATGATGAGAAACGTGCGAGACCAAAAACATCCGTAAAAACCTCCACCCGCCAACCTCCTCTAGAGACCTTCACTACAAATGGATATCTGGGCTATTTTTATAAGGGGTTCCTGAAAAACATCTGCTAGAGGATCTTTTCCTTGTAGTGTCTTTCTGTCATTGGTTCGTACTGCATTGGCCATTCTTCTCTCTCACATGTGTGGATTTAGAAGGACAAATTTCAGAAGCTGAATTACAGTGTCGAAATTACAACATTGACTGCATATTCACCAACATTTACCAAAACCTTCTGGGCATCATTTGACTTTGATCTTTTGGGGATATTTCTGTCTCAGTAGGCCACAAATTTTGGCACAAAAATTGAGGTTTTCTGAGCACTTTGACCGCAAACCAAATTGTAGGTTGACCGCATATTTCAGGACAAAAGTTTGACTGTTGAATTTGTCATTGTTTTGGGATGAATTTGACCTCCTGATCTGGTCAAGTTTTATTAGGGAAGACCAAGCTATTTTGAGGACATTCTATTGTTTCTTTGACCAGTGTTGACTTTCTGGTTAGGGCTGAAGTTTGACTGCAGAAATTGACAAGGTTGTTTTGACTTTGAATTGGGCAAGTCAATTTGACTTTTGTACTCTCTCTCTCTGTTGAATGTTTTGATATAATAATAAGAAGAACTGATCAAAGGGTTTTCTCCACATTGGCGTTTTTCCCTGAAATCCACCAAATATGGTGTCCTATTGTCTTGGCTTGTCTTCTCCATTTTGTTTCATGCTCTATCGACTTGAACATTGAAGTAATTGTGCTAAGCATAAAACATATCACTGTTAACTAAAATTAACATGGTATCAAAGCCCATGTGAAGACAAATCCCAAGAAAGAGAGAGAAAATCAATCAGTAAGAAAGAGTTGTTCGACAAGAATATTGGTCTAGCTTAAATGACGATGACTACATCATACTTCAAATATAAGGATAAGATCAAGGACAAATATTATTATCATGCATTGAAGATGAATTTGGATTTGAATTTGGAAGAGAATGATGACATGGAATATGTGTAGGGAAAAGCGGTGGAGTCTCCTTCAAATGCACATGTTGCTGTAAAGATAAAGTACAAGAAAGGTGAGGTCAAATCTAAAACAATTATCATTGATTCCATTCAAAAGCATTTAGTTGCCTATATTTTTTATTTGGGAACATCTAAAGATATATATGATAAGTTTATTGGGATGTTAAAAGTAGACAATGCAAATCATATACTCTTTATGAAGAACTTCATGTTGAAGGACATCAAGATGGATAGAGGAGAGTCTATCCAATCCTACTTCATGAGGATTACCGAAATCAATAATGATCTTCTATATATCAAAGAAGTTTTTTTTGACAGGGAGATCACTCTCATTTCTCTTTTAGGTCTCACAAGGGAATGGGATGTGTTTAAAACCACCATTATTAACAATGACAAGATGCCTAGTTTCCATGAATATTGACTAGATGCACACAATAAGAGACGAGGATGATGGAGAGAGACAAGCCTTTAAATGGAATTGAACCTACTACTTTCTCCACTCATGCAAAAAGGAAGAACAATGTATGTCCAAAGAGACAAGGTCAAGGATTCAAGCAGGGATTCAAAGAAGGAAGAAAAGGAAGGTGCTATAATTACAATAGGTTTGGCCACTGTGCTAGAGAGTGTCCTCACAAGAAGGATACTCGACGGGATGATGACAAAAAAAAAAAAAAATCACAACAATTTTAAAGGAAATGTAAATAAAAGGAATAACAGGTTCAATAATAAAGGAAATAGGAATGCTCCCACTGCTCGATATGGTAATGGTCGACCTCCCAAAAGGATGAGAAACCCTAGGTATGTGGAAACTAATGTTGTATAAAAACAAAAAGGATTTTATCTTATTTTTTCCCTCTCTACTGCCTCTCCTCTGAATACTTTGGATCATTGGTTGATTGATAGTGGAGCCTCAAGGCACTTCAATGGGTACAAGGAGTCTCTCTCATATTTGATTGAAAATAAGACTAATTTGGAGATCATACTTGGAGACAATACCACCTACCCCATGAAAGGGATAGGGACTATCACTCTTCACTTAAATCAAGGTCAAACCCTTCATCTATAAGAAGTATTGTATGTACCTGATTTGAAGAAGAAGATGGTGTCTATTTCTGCGATGGAAGATAAAGGCTTCAAGGTAGCATTCATTGATGGAAAGGTATGTATTTGGCAAAGAAACCCTAAAGATGAATTTACACTTGTATTTAGGGTTGAAGGTCTCTATCAAGTTGGAGGAAGTCCTTTGGGAGCTTTGAATTGTGATACTTCTCTTCAATTTGAATTATGGCACTGAATATTTTCTCACCTTCATTACAAATCCTTACCTAGGGTAAGGAAGATGGTCATAGGTATGCCCGATTTCAACATAGATCATGAAGGTGTTTTTTAGGGTTGTGCAGCTGGAAAACATACAATGGGACCATTCCCTTCAAGTGAAAGTCAAACTACTGACATTATTCAATTGGTACATTTTGATTTATCTGGTATGCTTCTCGTAACATCATTATGAGGATACTTATACTATGCAATTTTTGTGGATGACTTCTCTCACAAAATGTGGATCGATTTCTTGAAGAAGAAGGACGAAGTGTTCTAATGGTTCCGTTCTTTCAAAGCCTTTGTTGAAAATCAAACATGGAAGAAGATCAAAATATTGAGGACCAATAATGGAATCGAATATGAATCAAATGAATTGAATGATTTTTTTAGAGAGGCTAGCATTAAGAGGGAGACCACCACTCCATATACTACTGAGCAAAATGGAGTTACTAAAAGAAAGAATCGAACAATCATAGAAGCTACCCATGTCATGCTTCATGACCAAGGCCTACCGAAGTTGTTATGGGGGGAAGCTACCAAAACCATCGTATATATACAAAATAGGAGCCTGTATCAAGCATTGGATTTCAAGACACCCGCAGATGTTTTCACTGGTAAGAAACCTGATGTTTCTAATTTTAGAATATTTGGTTGTCCTGTCCATTTTTGTGTGCCTCAAGAGAAAAGAAACAAGTTAGAAGCATCTGGGAAGAAAGGAACGTTTGTGGGCTACAATGAAAATTATAAGGCATATAGAATCTATCTGCCTGTTCAAAGAGAAGTGGAAATAAGCCATGATGTCACTTTCGATGAAGAATCTACCCTTGGGAAAGCCAAATATCTCCTTATCCCAAGGAAGGACAATGATGATGTTACAGGAAAGCAAGATGAATCTCTGACAAATGAACCAATTCTCAATGTTGATGGCTCGATGGATCCCATTGATCCACCTCCTGGTGATCCCTCTACCTCAAGGAAAATACCTTTTTGGCTCAAATAAACTTTCAATGATGTTGAAATACATATTGCTCTAAAAGGGAAATTTCATAAAAGTAAGAAGTCGAATGAGTATCAAGGGTACTTAGCTACTATGAGTACTATTGTTCAATCTAAGCCATTTATGTTCGAAGAAGCCATGAAACACCAATGAATGAGGAGTACGAATCAATCATGAATAATGATGTATGGGATGTGATTCCTAGACCCAAAGACAAGTCTGTGGTCACTTCTAAATGGATTTACAAAACTAAACATGGAGCTGATGGGAGTGTTGAAAAATACAAGGTTAGATTTGTTGCTCGAGGCTTCTCTCAAAAGGAAGGAGTGGACTATGATGAGACATTTGCACCAGATTCCCAATATACCACTATTCATTCTATTATTTCTCTCCATACCTCTCAAGGATGGAGCCTATAGCAAATGGATGTTAAGAGTTCTTTCTTGCATGGCTCGCTTAAGGAGGAAGTCCACGTATAACAACATGAGGGGTTCGAAGTACAAGATCGAAGGACACACATATGCAGGTAGAAGAAAGCCCTTTATGGGTTGAAGCAAGCCACAAGGGCTTGATATGAGAGGATTGATAGTTATATTATGAAGTTGGGATTTACAAAGAGCGAATCTTATCCTAACCTATATTTCAAGGTTGAAAAGGACATGCCTCTCATTCTGGTCCTTTATGTAGATGATCTCTTTCTAACAGGTGCAAAGCCTCTAATTTATTAATGTAGGAGGGAGTTGTTTGAGATGAAGTACCTAGGTCTGATGCATTACTTCCTAGGCCTAGAGATCTGGCAAAATCCAAGTGATATTTTTCTTTCTCAAGGAAAATATATTGTGAAACTGCTAAAGATATGTGGGATGGTGGATTGCAATTATATGTCTACTTCGATGGAACTCAAATTCAAGAAGCTATGTGGAAGTGTTTTTGGGCCTGAATTGGCAATATAACTTTTGGGGGCTCTGATGTTCTTGGTAAAATCCCGTCCGGACATATGATTTGTTGTGAATACATTGAGTCAATTTATGGTCAAGCCTTATCACATACATTGGATTGTTGCTAAGAATCTCTTGAGATATCTTCGTGGCACAATCAACTATGGAATAAGATACACTACCGGGAATTTGAGGCTACATGGATATAATTATGCTGTCTGGGCTGGAAATGTGGTGGATCATAAAATCATGTCTTTATGTTGCTTCTCATTGGGGTCTACTTCAATATCTTGGATGAGCAAGAAGAAGAAATCGATTGCTTTAAGCATCGTTGAGGCCGTATACACTACTGCTACTATGGCATATTGTGAATTTTTTTGGTTGAGAAATATCTTTAGTGCACTATTTGGGCATGTGATTGATACCACCGTGATCTACTGCGATAACCAAAGTGGGATTCGCCTTTCAGAGAATATTGTGTTCCATGACCGCTCCAAGCATATTGATATCAGGTACCATTTTATTTGGGATATGGTACAGCGGGGAGAAATAGGCTCCAACACATCAGGATTGATGAGCAGGTTTCAAACATCCTCACAAAGCCCTTAGGGAAGGTCAAATTCTTAGCCTTTCGGGAGAGACTTGGAGTCATGGAAAGACCCTCCTATGACGGCCCTGCTTGAGTTGGACACTGAGCTCTGGGAGCTCCTTGGGGCTTGGGGTACTTCTTGGAGCTATGAGTGACCATAGGGTGAGTTTTTCACCTTCCCATATTGGTGCACCATGTACAGGGTGAGTGGTTTATCTTCCCTTGTGATACCCCATGATGGTTGACATGTGTGTAGGGTGAGTGGTTCACCTTCCCCTACGATTGCATACACATGTATGTAGGGTGAGTGGTTCACCTTCCCCTACGATTGACATATGTATAGGATGAGTGGTTCACCTTCTCCTATGACATATGAGAAGGATGAGTGGTTCACCTTCTCCTATTGATGCCCCATCATACATCCTACTCATGTAGTCCATGACTCATTGGAAGTACCTCTCATCTAACCAATGAGTTGGGAAAAGTGGATAAGGACCATAACACTATCAATGGAGGCATCATGTACTGTCGTTCTCCCTATGTATATGATGCATCGTGTTCAACAAATTGATCCGGGATCAAATGAGGTTATACCTCTGGACTGACTTTTGTCTCTGGAGATTGGTAAGGTCTTGTGACTCACTCTTGACAAATTCTTCTTCATTATTACATCATGGTTCAACAGAGCAGAGATGAGATAACAGAGACGGTACATGATGACATGATCGCATGATGATCGATGATGGTAAATGGATTGGAAGGTATAATTCTCCCTAGTTGAGAGGGAGTGTTAAATTTAGCAGCCAGGGCCAAATTCCACCTCGGTACAACTCATTTTATGGAGATGATGATTGCGTTAAATTACTCTTTTCGAGAGCACCAAAATTGATATAAATATCATCCCATTTGGAAAATTGGAAGTGTAGTTTTGAATTTCTGCCCACATATGTGTAAATTGTTCAGGTCAACCATATCAACATGTAGGCTCGAGAAGCCTAATGGACATGTCTCTTCACCCACAGCGAATTGTATAAATACAAGTGACCTCTCACCTCATTTGGTATCTTCATCACACACACATTCTCTCTCCTTCTATCTTTGGTTTGTACTACATTGGCCATTATTCTCTCTCACACTCGTGGATCAAGAAGGACAAATTTCAGAAGCTGAATTACAAGGTCGAAATTACAGAGTTGACTTCATTTTGACTAGCGTTGACTAGCACATTGTGGACATCATTTGACTTCGATCTTTTGGGGATATTTATATCTCAACAGGTCATAGCTTTTGGCACAAAAACGAAGGTATTATGAATACCTTGATCATAGACCAAATTGCAGGTTGACCGCAGATTTTAGGACAACAATTTTACCGTGTTTGACTGTTGACTTTGTCACTATTTTGGGTTGACTTTGACCTCTTGATTAGGCTGAGTTTGATAGGGGAAGACCAAGCTATTTTGAGGACATTGTATTGTTTCTTTGACCATTGTTGACTTTCTGGTTAGGGCTAGAGTTTGACTACAGTTGATGGCATAATTTGACAGGGTTTTTTTGACATTGAATTGGGCAATTCAAATTGGCTTTTGTACTCTCTTTCTCTGTTGAACATTTTTATATAATAATAAGAAGAATGATCAAAAAGTTTTCCCCACATTGGGGTTTTTCCCCTGCATCTGCTAAATCTGGTGTCCTCTTGTCTTGGCTTGTCTTATGCATTTTGTTTCATGTTCTATCTACTTGAAAATTGAATTAATTGTGCTAAGAATAGAACATACCATTGTTAACTAAAATTAACAAGTTTTGAGTCCCACATTCATGCTTGGAATATGGCACAGGGTTATTGTCTGAAATAAAGATTTGGTTCAACCAATCTATTGTCGGGTGGTTCGTGGAAGTTTGATCCAGACTTATTCAGGGATGCAATAAAATACATAAGTAAAAATAAACGTAGAGATGCAGCTGGAATAACACTTCATTTCATTAATATCAAACACTGACAAATGCTTACAGATAAAATGGAAAATAAACTAGCTTGGGCGATGGTAACTTATCTATGAGAAGAGATGTGGTAGCCACATGCCTATGAATTGTGTTACAATGAGGTTGAAAGGCCTATTTATTATTGAGAAATAATGGAAAACCCTAAACATCCAAAAACATAACCCTAAGAGATGAGGTGCCAAAACTATGGGCCCCGTTTGGGTAAATTGGTACATCAACTCCCCGACGACATAACTTTGGCATACGATCTTCGCTTGACGTGCACAATACCTCATTAGAAATATCTATCTGAGGACTAAAATTTTTTAGTGATAAACATTGGTTAATTATCCATGTTGGTCTTGGTTTTTCCAAAAAATGTCGTTTAGGGCCTCAAAATGGCTCCGGAAGTTCAAGACCCAAAAATTGCCAAAAATAGTAAATTGTGCTACAATAAGGAACTGAAAAACTAAAAGAAACAATGGTGGGGGTCCAATTGGAATAGGCGAGTGGTCACTAATATCCACCTGGATCAGTCCTACCCCCTTAGTAAGAAATGGTCCCCATTGTGTTGAGTCCCTCCATGAGATGAGGAAACTTCTGCTGAACTTGGTCCCTGGTGAGCCACTTGCCCTGGTGAAGGAGTTGGCCTAATTTGACAACTCGGTATAGCTGGATCCTTTGTTATTGTGTGTGCTTGATATATGTGTCCATGGTTCGATCAATTGTGGTTTTTTACATGCAGTTTGGGTTTAACTCTGTTGGTGTGAGTTGTTATGCAATGTTGGATGTGTCCAACAATGGTGGAAAGTAGGGACGAGGGCGATTCACATTGAACACTAGGTGCAAACCAAGGATTGGTGGAATACTGAGCTAGAAGGCATTATCCTCTACTGCCTTGGTGATGGTGTATGGCCCATATTAGAGTGGGTGAAGCTTGCAGTGGGGGCCAATGAGGCGCTCCTTTTGTAAATGTAGCAAAACTTTGTCGCCCACCTGGAACTTTTGTGGCACCCAATGTTGATCATGTCACTTCTTGTACTTAGCATTGGCTTTATCCAATATGTCATGGACTTGTTGGCGGATACGCTGAATGTGCTCAATGAAGTTGTTCGCCTTGTCAGCTTTGGATTGGACATGATCCGAATCTGCTTGAGTAGCTGCAAATGGTATGGCTACATAAATGGGACATAGTGGTTGGAATCCCAAGCCCACCTGAAAAGGGCTTTGGCCAGTCGAGTTGTGGAGAGCCTGGTTATAACTGTGCTGGACATAGGGGAGGCTTTAATCCCATGTGCATGGATGCTTCGAGTTGTACATGCACAGAGTGTGTACGATCATCTTGTTGACGACCTCTATTTGGCCATCAATTTTGGGGTGGAAAGTTGTGGAATTAGTGAGTTTGGTGTCCAACATCGATCAAAGACTTGACCAAAATGTACTTAGGAACCTACTATCCCGATCAGAGATAATGGACTGTGGGATCCCAAAGTGTACCCACACTCATTCAAAGAAGAGTTTAGCAGTGGCTTATGCTGTGATATTCTTCTTGTAGGTGTCCATAATGACCATTTTATAGAATTTGTTGACGACCAAAAAAATGCAGTCATTTCCATGCTTGGTAGAAGGAAGGCCCAACAAGTAATCCATGGAGATGGATTCCCAAGGTTGACTAGGGGTAGGCAGTAGAGTATATAGGCCTTTCTTCTTGATTATTGGTTTGGAAATGGTGTAGCCAATACAGGATCTGATGTACTTCCCAACATTATGTCGAAGGTTCGGCCAATAGAAATACTTTTGTAGTACTGCCACTATTTTCTCAACCCTGAAATGTCCAACGAATCGACTGTAGTGCGCTTCCCAAATCATCTTTGCACGCTCACTTGAAGGGACACAAAGGTGTCCCAGGTGGCATAACAGTGCATCCTGCAGGTGAAAATTTGGAACTTTCTTACCCTCCAGGGGTGTATGGTATGTGTTGCTGAATTCTAGATCACTTTTGTAGAGATGTGGCTAACCCGAAGTTTCGTGAACAGAAGAGTCGAGCACAGTGGTTAGCGCTACGATCAGTGGTCGGCTGAAGAAATTTGCAACATTATTGGTGTTTCCCTTCTTTTACTTGATGCTCAAATGGAACTGGTGCAGGTATGTGGACCATTTCTGATGGCGATCATTCTGCAAATTCCCTTGTGTCTGTATGAACTATAGGGGTTGGTGATCTGTGTGGATGATAGTTTCCTTCCCCAAAATGTAATGTTTCCATTGTCGGAAGTTCTGCACGATGGAACACATTTCTTTGTCATAAGTGGGATTATTTCAGACTTTTTCTGAAAGTGTCTCACTGTGATATGCCACTTGATTCCCCTGCTGTGTAAGTACTGCCCCAATAGCATAGTCAGTGGCATCTGTCTCGATCTAAAATGGTTGTTGCAAGTCGGGTAATGTGAGCATTGGTGCAGAGCAGAGGTGATGCCTCAACTTTGTGAATGCCTTTTGTTGAGATTTAGGCCAAAATAATTTTTCTTTTGCTCCTCCCTTGGTGAATTGACTCAAAGGCCAAGTGATATGAGAGAACCCAAACATGAACCCGTGGTAGAAATTGGCAAGACCCAGAAATATGCGAAGCTCTGTTAGAGTGGTTAGGGGTGGCCAATGCCAAATGACCTTGATCTTGGCTGGGTTCATCAATAATGTATCCCAGATATTGAACCTAGGTCGTGCCAAAAGTGCATTTCTCCAAATTGGCACACAACTTGTGTTGCCGTAGTGTTTGGAGGGCTTGTCGAATGTGGTGGAGGTGCTCTTCCGAACTCTAGCCGAAGATCAGGATGTCATCCAAATACACCACCACGAATGAGTTGATGAATGGTCACAAGATGTCGTCCATCAACCTCATGAAGGTTGAGGGAGGAGTCGTTAACCCGAAAGGCATGACCATCCATTCTAAGAGGCCCTCCTTAGCATTGAATGTAGTCTTCCACACATCGGAGGGTTCGATTGGTACCTAGTGACACCCAAAATTCAAGTCAATCTTGCTGAAATATTTGGCCCCCTTGAGTTGGTCCAAAAGGTCATCCATCCACGGGATCAAATACCTATTCCAGACAATGATTTTCTTTAGCACCCAATAGTCAATACAAAGTCTCTAAGTCCCATATTTCTTCCGCACCAACACGATCAGGCTCCCACAGGGTGATGAACTCAGCCGGATGTGACCGTTTTACAACAGCTCCTAAATCTTCCTTGTGATTTTGTCATTCTCCATAAAAGAGCGATGATAGATTGGTCCATTGCGTTGTGACGTGCTTGGGGTAAAATCGATGCAATGCTTTAAGTGACAATATAGAGGTAACCATGCGGGTGAGGTGAAGATGTCGTCGTACTCCTCCACGACCTTTTCCATCTGTTGTTGCTGTGTAGAGGAGCCCTGTCTCGAGGTTGTGGCCACAATCTTCTTCTTTCCTTGAGGGAAGATCATTAGGAAAACAAATTTCCCGGTTTTGGAAATGAACTTACTGCATTGTTTTGCAACGATCAAAGAGATGGCAGTAGGTGGTGCTACCTCCGGTATCTTGTAAAACTTAGTACCCAAAGTAACAATAACAGTGTGAGGCCTAGACTCATACACAACATGTCACTTCCACAAGTATGGTTGGCTTAATAATACATCACAAACATCAATAGGAGAAATATCACATAATACCTCATCGGTGAAGGGCTTGATGCCATAGGGAACACAACACTACTGGCTATCGCATGTGAAAATTTCTAAATACAATAATACAAAAATCCTATTGCAGTATCTTGATTTACTTCTCCTACTTGTTATTTAATTATACAATTTATTTCATAAAATATTCAGAAAATACCGAAGTAAACACAAATAGCATCCTACACACATACATATCATTTACTAAATATTACGCTCCTTCAAAAAAGTGACACAGACTTTTCGGACAATTGTCCCTAGAAAAACCCAATGCCGGAAAACCGGTGCAACATATATGAGGGTTTATTATTATTAAGTAGAATATCAATACGACAAATCTGGGCACATTACTGGTTGAACTGACAGAGAAAATAGATCTGCAAAAATACATAATGTTTTGGAGACTCTAGAATGGATTGATTCACACCCTCAAATGATATTTACAAAACTCAACCCTGTTCTGCCTCTAGAAACCCCAGCGCTCCTCTGAAGCTACTTGCGTCAATCCTGATAGCCTCTGTGTGCCCCTACGCTGCTTAGAAGGGGACTGCGTAACCCTAGACTGGGTGACGCAGTCCTTACACTTCCCTGGATGGCCTCTGCGTAACCCTGGTGGCCTCCTGAATCTCCAACACTGCCCCTCGTGGGCTTGCGTAGCGGCTGAAACCCTCTACGCTGCGCAGTTGCTGCGTAGCCTCAACTTCCTCTGTGCTGCTCCTGATTACTGCTCCTCTGCCTCTTGCTGACTCTTGGGTCCGGGATTAGATCATCCCCTTAGCGAATACTACCCCTCGCTGCAGCAGAAACTCTTCTGGAAATTCTTAGCAAACTCGCCCTAGAATTCCAGCTTAGTCTCTCAGCTCCGCCACCGTGTGTGTGTGTCCTCAACTGACCCTCAAGCCTTTCTTTTATATTTTTTCGTTGAGACATCAACGGTTGTGAATTAATCTCTTATCGATGGTTAAGATTAAAAGACTTCTTCATCCGCGTCACTGAGAAAATTTCATCACGTGTTTAATTAATTCACTTTAATTTTTCTAATTCCCTAAGTTAGACTTAGGTTCCTCATTAAAAAAATTAATTATTTTAATATCTCACATACCAGATGAAATTTATCCAAATGCTTTCTAGGTTTTGGAGGTCTTGTGTGTCTTAGCCCCTCCACAAAATTTCAGGGCTAGATCACACCCTATTCTACCCCAACACTCAAAATCTCAACACTCCCTCTTAGCACGGAGTGTGCTCTAGTAATACATCCGCACCATGTATCACAAGATCTTGACATTGGTCTCTGCGCTGCAGATGCTTGGTCTACTGCCCTCCATCCATTGCGCTGCTTATTTCTGTATTGCTGCACATGTCACTGCCACTGACACTACTACATATGTATTGCAGCTCCCTCTCAAATTGTTGCATCATGCTGCCCATAACACTGCCACTGCTAACTGCTGCACTGTAACTTAGTTGCTGAGAAGTAAGCAAATGAAAGACTACTGCCCAATCGTTGATAGACAAGTCAGGTTGCATTTGGTCGGGCATGGATTTTTTTTTGTACTAAACTATATCCTTTCATTTCGTTTCTCTTTTCCCATCACTGAAGCTCCTTTGGCTGCTGCTTTACGCTATCCTCCTAAAACCACTGCTTTGCTACAACTTTGAATTGCGTGATCATTGCCTCTCTATGCTGCTGAAGTCCCATCAGCCTTTGCGCTGCTACCTCTACGCTGCTGCTGCCTCTGCTCCCTCTATAGCATCTCAGCACTTCCCTATGCTTCATTGTGATATTCTACAACCATCTTCTACTTGTCCTACTACCATATTAAGGCTCCCGTAGCTCGTACGTGATCGAAGAGTTTGGATACTCAAGGATCCTTCCAACTTGATCTGTAGCTTCCTTACAGATCCATATCGCCCCAATTACATGGCTCATGAGCACTCATGGCTACGTGATCATCACTCCCATCGCCCTTTGTTATCGCTGCCTTGGAATGAGAAGTTCCTTTTTCCTTATTCTTAGGAAAAGTGCTGGCGAAGTGTCCAAGTTCACCACAGTTAAAGCACCGGACCTTGGATAGGTTCCTTCGATGCAAGGGCTGCATCATCTTCCTCTTCTTTATTCACCCTGACAGTTTCGCTACTGCTGTTTTACCTCTTGGTGATTCTCTTGATGTCCTCCCGACATAGGATTGCCCACATGTCTGCCCAGGATGGTAATGTTGCCCTGCCAAATATTATTTGGACAAACGTTTCCCACTCCTCGGTGATTGCATTCAGGGCAATCCTTACCAAGAGTCCTTCATCCGAAGTCACACCTGTGGCAATCAATTGATCCTAGATAGTCTGAAGTCGGAAAAGGAAGGGATCTATCTCCTCACCCTTCTGCATTTGGAACAACCTCATTTGATTCTCTATAAGCATATTTAATTGAACGAAGCTTCCCTGATACATAATCTCCAAAGCAGTCTACATCTCATTTTCCGTCTTGTTTCTGGAAATATGTGGCACGACGTGATCTTTTACTCCGTCCATAATCAAATGCTTAGCCCACGCTTGATTTTCCTTGAATTTATTCAGAGGATTTGGATCTGCAGACTCAACTACAAAATTATCCACATGGTTCTTGATGTCGTATTCATTCAAGACTGTCAATATCTTGGCTCTCCAGATGACGAAGTTGGACACACCATCCAACCTGTCCTGATCTCTCAGCCCATGAGAAGCCATCTAGCTCAAATATGATCAAAAATTACGCTTCTTCCTCTTTCTACTGCAAAAGTCAATAAAAATATTGGATCTGAGTTTCTTGGCGATAAAAAAACCTCTAGTAGTTGCTCCCTCTGTCAACTAGTTTCCCTCCTGGAAAAATTTAGCCAAAAAAATTGAACAGTTCTCTACAATCACCCTCTTGATCAAATCTCAGATCTGTTTGGCTCAGATCTCCTGAGTTATTGTCTTCCTCCCGCTATTTGTCAACTTAGCTAGGCACAATTATGCACCGACCAAATCTCCACCACACCAGCAACAGCCGAGGATTTGAAGCATTGCTTCCAGATCTTGGAAATACTTCTTAGCAACAGAAAAAGTGACTGGACTGCATCCCTCTGGCTGGCCTCTGCATGAGTAGACTGGCCTAGCGCAGCCTCTGCGTAGCGCAGGCTGCTCCTGCATCCTTCTGTCTCTGCATCACCTAGATGGGACTGCGTCAACACCTGTGTAGACTATGCTGCGACTACGTCCTGATGCTACTGAGCTGCCCTCTCCAGATCTGCTACTTTAGCTACTACCCTTCAGAAAACATGTCTTCAGTTGATTTGTTGAAGATTCAACTTGATCTGTAATCGCTTTGATACCATGTGAAAAATATTTGAATACAATAATACATAAATCCTACTGCAATATCTTGATTTACTTCTCCTACTTGTGATTTAATTATACAAGTTATTTTCACAAAATACTCATAAAATACCGAAGTAAACACAACTAGCTTCCTACACACATACAGTGATCCAGATTTATGCAGGAACGCAACAGAATAAACATATAACCATAAATACAGAGATGCAGCGGAAATAACACTTCATTTCCAAAATATCAAAGAACTGAAATTTGCTTACAGACAGAATGGAAATAAAACTAGCTAGGGCGCTGGTAGCTATCTCTGAGAAGAGATGTGGCGGCTACAAGCCTCTGAACTGTGTTACAATGAGGCTCGAGGGCCTATTTATTTTTGAGAAACAATGTAGAATCCGAAACGTCCAAAAACCTAACCATAGGAGATGAGGCGCCAAAACTATGGGCGCCCGTTTGGGTAAATTGGTGGTTCAAATTCCCGGGGGCGTAACTTTGGCATCCAATCTCCATTTGACGCACATGATACATCATTAGAAAGCTCTGTTCGAGGACCACAACTTTCGGGATGAATTTCATTCCATGAAATTTGCTGGTAAAACGATGCCCAAAAAACGTCGTTTAGGGCCTCAAAACGGCTCCGGAAGTTCAAGACCCGAAAAACTGCTAAAAATAGTAAGTTTTGTTGCAACTTCAAAACTGAAAGAACTGATGATGGGGGTTCAAATGGAATAGGTGGGTGGCCACCAATATCCACCTGGATCATTAAGCCCCCAAAACGGCTCCGAGAGTGGAGGACCTGAAAACCCGCTAAAAATAGTAAGTTGTGCTGAATGTGAAAAGCTGCAAGAATTGATGGTATTGGTCCAAATGGAATAGGTGGGTGGCCACCGATATCCACCTGGATCATTCCTCCCTCCTTAGGAAGCAATGGTCCCCATTGCATTGAGATCCTCCATGAGATGAGGCAAATTCTGTTGAACTGAGTATGCTGGATGCATTTAGTAAATTTGGTTTCTTTATCAGCCTCAGACGGTACATGTTTGGATTCTGTATGTGTAGTTGCAGGATGTATGGCAACATCAGGCGGTGGCGCGTTGGGAGTCAGATCAATGGAGTGCTTGTCCTGACAGTGTAGAGGAACCTCTATGAGCGAGGAGAAATTGTCATCGTATTTGTCCATCTGTTGCAGCCGTGCAAGGGAGCCCTGTTTCAAGGTTGTGGCCACAATATTCATCTTTCCCTGTGAGTGAGTCATAAGGAAAATGAATTTCCTGGTTTGGGAAACGATCTTACTGCGTTTTTTTGCAGTAGTCAAAGAGATGACAGGAGGTGGTACTACCTCCAGTATCCTATACAAGTTATTTCCCAAAGTAATAATAACAGCACGAGGCCTAGACTCATACACAGCATGTTGCCTCCATAAGTATGGTTGGCCCAATAATACATCAGCTACATCAAGAGGAGCAACATCACACAATACCTCATTCATGAATGGCTTGATACTGTACGGAAGGCGGCACTGCTAGCGAATGCGGAGATCTCTCCCTGGGTGGAGCCACCCGATGGTATACGGCTGCGGGTGGGCTATGGTCGGTAGGCCGAGCCGCTTCACGACCTCTGCTGAGATGAGGTTCTTTTGGCTTCCGCTATCGACGAGAAATTGTAGCGGAGAACCCTTTACCCACATCTGCGACTGGAAGAGGCGCTCCCCCTCCTCTGGATCCTCTGGACCCTCCTTCTGGATCTTGGTGGTGGCAACAATGGCACTGGGATCCGCATCAATGATCTACTTCCCTTTGTCATTGCCCTTGTCTAGTTCTAACTCAGGATCAAAAAATGCATCTGATTCAGGTGCCTTTAGTTCGGCCACCAAAGACTGTTTGGCCCGACACTCGTTTGTGTTGTGAGTGGGGATGTTATGAAATTCACACCACTTCCCTGTGTCCTTCTTTGGATTTGTGGTGTTGTTCTGAGTCTCATTGCTTTGGCCTTGCCCCTTGTTCTTCAGTTCGGGGGCACCTTTCGGATTTTCAGATCTAAAGTCTCTCTTCTTCTGCTTAAATTTCTGCTCGATCTTGGTGGCATAGCGATATGCCGTGCCAAGCGATGTAATGTCGAGGAACTCCATTTCCTCCTGAATGTGTTTGTGCAGACAACCACGTTACTTGAGCACCAAATGTCTCTCTGAATCTTTAATACCCAACTTTGTGCGCAGGGTATGGAACATATTCGTCAGTTCGTGCACATCTTGATCCTTTTGTTGCCGCAGCGTGGTCCATTGGATGTATTTGTCCTCATAGCTCCCCACAAGGTAATATTGTTCCTTGATGCCGTCTCGGAACGAATTCCAAGTGGGTGTGGTCGAGAACAGAGAGGGTTCCCCTTCGCCCTCTTGCTCACGGTAGGTTTCCCACCAGTCTTTGACATGGGGGGCGGCTTTGAGGAGTGCAAAAATAATCTTTTCTCGGTCGGAGAAGTCATGGACCGAGAAATACCCTTCCAACAAATTTAACCATCTGTCTACAGCGTCTGCATCTATTTTTCCTTCAAATATAGGAATGTCAAAGTTTACCTGTACCTTGAAGGGAGTGGCGCCTCCAGAGTGGCTGTTGGATGCAGATGCACCATATGTGGGCAGTCGTTGAAGGATTTGAGAAAAGTTATCCATCATCACATTCCTTTGTTTCTCGAGTGCCTCCTCGAGCAGTATTTTGATAGGATCTCCTGCTCCCTCGTCTTTCTTTTCTTTCGCCATGGGAGGTCGTCGGGGTTTGCGAGGCTGATCTTGCAAGGGTTCAACCAGATCGAGCCCTAACTCCTTATACCCTGACCGCGTTGGGGACATGCAAAGAAAAACAAAGAAAACGGACCAGCTACGATAAAATTGATCAATTTATGCGAGAGACACCTTGGGAATAAACATATAACCATAAATACGAGAGATGCGAGCGGAAATCTTTACTTCATTTCATAAATATCAAAGAACTAAAATTTGCTTACGAACTGAGAATGGAAATAAAACTAGCTAGGGTGATGGTAGCGAATCTATGAGAAGAGATGTGGTGGCTACAGACCTCTGAAATGTGTTATAATGAGGCTCGAGGGCCTATTTATTGTTGAGAAACAATGTAGAATTCAAAACGTCCAAAAACCTAACCATAGGAGATGAGGCGCCAAAACTATGGGCGCCCGTTTGGGTAAATTGGTGGTTCAACTTCCCGGGGGCGTAACTTTGGCATCCGATCTCCGTTTCACGCACATGATACATCATTAGAAAGCTCTGTCCAAGGACCACAACTTTCGAGACGAATTTCATTCCATGAAATTTGTTGGTAAAACGATGCCCAAAAAATGTCGTTTAGGGCCTCAAAATGGCTTCGGAAGTTCAGGACCCGAAAAACTGCTAAAAATAGTAAGTTTTGTTGCAACTTGAAAACTGAAAGAACTGATGATGGGGGTTCAAATGGAATAGGTGGGTGGCCACCAATATCCACTTGGATCATTAAGCCCCCAAAACGGCTCCGAGAGTGGAGGACCCGAAAACCTGCTAAAAATAGTAAGTTGTGCTGAATGTGAAAAGCTGCAAGAATTGATGGTGCTGGTCCAAATGGAATAGGTGGGTGGCCACCGATATCCACCTGAATCATTCCTCCCTCCTTAGGAAGCAATGGTCCCCATTGCGTTGAGATCATCCATGAGATGAGGCAAATTCTGTTGAATTGAGTATGCTGGATGCATTTAGTAAATTTGGTTTCTTTATCAGCCTCAGACGGTACATGTTTGGATTCTGTATGTGTAGTTGCAGGATGTATGGCAACATCAGGCGGTGGCGCGTTGGGAGTGAGATCAATGGAGTGCTTGTCCTGACAGTGTAGAGGAACCTCTATGAGCGAGGAGAAATTGTCATCGTATTTGTCCATCTGTTGCAGCCGTGCAAGGGAGCCCTGTTTCAAGGTTGTGGCCACAATATTCATCTTTCCCTGTGAGTGAGTCATAAGGAAAATGAATATCCTGGTTTGGGAAACGATCTTACTGAGTTTTTTTACAGTAGTCAAAGAGATGACAGGAGGTGGTACTACCTCCAGTATCCTGTACAAGTTATTTCCCAAAGTAATAATAACAACACGAGGCCTAGACTCATACACAGCATGTTGCCTCCATAAGTATGGTTGGCCCAATAATACATCAGCTACATCAAGAGGAGCAACATCACACAATACATCATCCGTGAATGGCTTGATACTGTACGGAAGGCGGCACTGCTGGCGAATGCGGAGATCTCTCCCTGGGTGGAGCCACCCGATGGTATACGGCTGCGGGTGGGCTATGGTCGGTAGGCTGAGCCACTTCACGACCTCTGCTGAGATGAGGTTCTTTTGGCTTCCGCTATCGACGAGAAATTGTAGCGAAGAACCCTTTACCCACATCTGCGACTGGAAGAGGCGCTCCCCCTCCTCTGGATCCTCTGGACCCTCCTTTTGGATCTTGGTGGTGGCAACAATGGCACTGGGATCCGCATCAATGATCTGCTTCCCTTTGTCATTGCCTTTGTCTGGTTCTAACTCAGGATCAGAAAATGCATCTGATTCGGGTGCCTTTAGTTCGGCCACCAAAGACTGTTTGGCCCGACACTCGCTTGTGCTGTGAGTGGGGCTGTTATGAAATTCACACCACTTCCCTGTGTCCTTCTTTGGATTTATGGTGTTTTTCTGAGTTGCATTGCTTTGGCCTTGCTCCTTGTTCTTCGGTTCGGGGGCACCTTTCGGATTTGCAGATCCAAAGTCTCGCTTCTTCTGCTTAAATTTCTGCTCGATCTTGGCGGCATAGCGATATGCCGTGCCAAGTGATGTAATGTCGAGGAACTCCATTTCCTCCGGAATGTGTTTGTGCAGACAGCCGCGGTACTTGAGCACCAAATGTTTCTCTGAATCTTTAATACCCAACTTTGTGCGCAGGGTATGGAACAAATTCGTCAGTTCGTGCACATCTTGATCCTTTTGTTGCCATAGCGTGGTCCATTGGATGTATTTGTCCTCATATCTCCCCACGGGGTAATATTGTTCCTTGATGCCATCTCAAAATGAATTCCAAGTGGGTGTGGGCTAAGAACATAGAGTGTTCCCCTTCGCCCTCTTTCTCACAGTAGGTTTCCCACCAGTCTTTGACATGGGGGGCAGCTTTGAGGAGTGCAAAAATAATCTTTTCTCGGGCAGAGAAGTCATGGACCGAGAAATACCCTTCCAACAAATTTAACCATCTGTCTACAGCGTCTGCATCTATTTTTCCTTCAAATATAGGAATGTCAAAGTTTACCTGTACCTTGAAGGGAGTGGCGCCTCCAGAATGGCTGTTGGATGCAGATGCGCCATATGTGGACAGTCGTTGAAGGATTTGAGCAAAGTTATCCATCATCGCGTTCCTTTGTTTCTCGAGGGTCTCCTCGAGCAATATTTTGATAGGATCTCCTGCTCCCTCGTCTTTCTTTTCTTCCGCCATGGGAGGTCGTCGGGGTTTGCGAGGCTGATCTTGCAAGGGTTCAACCAGATCGAGCCCTAACTCCTTATACCCTAACCGCGTTGGGGATATGCAAAGAAAAACAAAGAAAGAGCAGACCCGCTCTGATACCACTGATCCAGATTTATGCAGGAACACAACAAAATAAACATATAACCATAAATACAGAGATGTAGCGGAAATAACACTTCATTTCATAAATATCAAAGAACTAAAATGTGCTTACAGACAGAATGGAAATAAAACTAGCTAGGGCGCTGGTAGCTATCTCTGAGAAGAGATGTGGCGGCTACAGGCCTCTGAACTGTGTTACAATGAGGCTCGAGGGCCTATTTATTGTTGAGAAACAATGTAGAATCCGAAACGTCCAAAAAACTAACCATAGGAGATGAGGCACCAAAACTATGGGCACCCGTTTGGGTAAATTGGTGGTTCAACTTCCCGGGGGCGTAACTTTGGCATCCGATCTCCGTTTGACGCACATGATACATCATTAGAAGAAGCTGTCAGGGATTACAACTGAAGGTGTTACATGAAATTCAGCAGTAGCGATGCCCAAAACGTCGTTTAGGGCCTTAAAACGGCTCCGGAAGTTCAGGACCCGAAAAACTGCTAAAAATAGTAAGTTTTGTTACAACTTGAAAACTGAAAGAACTGATGATGGGGGTTCAAATGGAATAGGTGGGTGGCCACCAATATCCACCTGGATCATTAAGCCCCCAAAATGGCTCCGAGAGTGGAGGACCCGAAAACCTGCTTAAAATAGTAAGTTGTGCTGAATGTGAAAAGCTGCAAGAATTGATGGTGTTGGTCCAAATGGAATAGGTGGAGTGATATCCACTGGATCATACGAGGAATCATTGCGAATATTGTCATTCGTGAAGTGACACAGATTTTCGGTCAAATGTCCCCGGAAAAAACCAATGCGGGAAAACCGGTGCAGCAGATATGAGGGTTTTTTATTATTATGTAGAATCTGAGTACAACAAATCTAGGCACCGTATTGGTTAACCCGACAGAGAAAATAAAATTTGCAACAATACCTGCTGTTTTGGTCCCTGGAGACTGAAAACTGGACTAATTCACACCCTCAAACGGGATTTACATAGACTTTTCCTGATTGCCTCCTAGAAACCCAGTGTACCTTGAAAGGTGTTTGTGGCGATCCACAGTAGCCTCTGCGTGCCTGTCTTTATTTCGAAGGAATTTGTGTAACCCAGATTTGGGTGAAATAGTTGTTACACCATTTTTTGGTCATCTAACCTATTATCATTAGATGGACCCAAGTACACCATGTAAGACCAATTTTACCCTAAGTAAAATTGCCTTCACTATGTTAAAACAGGAAACCCCAAAAGGAAATATTAAACAAACCTATATTTGTTTGATTTACCTCATGGAATAATTAATTAAACCATAATTTAATTATTATTCCCAGTCATGTTTAACCCAAAATCAAAGAAATTAATTAGATAAACCTTTAGTTATCTTATTATTTTCTAGGAATAATTATTTAAACCTTATTTAGATAATATTCCTTGTTAAATATGACCAAATCACCCACAAATAATTAAATAAATCATTATTTATTTAATTATCTTTCAACCACTTCCTTAAATAATTAAATAAATCATTATTTATTTGATTATATTCTAACCGCTTCCTTAAAAAGATAAATAAATCATTTATTTATTTATTTTTGACAAATTAAGGGATTTGACCCAAGTCAAATACCTTTTTCCTCCAACAAATATAATAAAATATTCCATAAAAAGTGGATCTAGATCTGGTTAACCCATGCACCAAGATCTAGAATGACCCAATATTTTGTTATAAATAGGAGGGTTTTTCCTACCATTCTTCACCTTTTGTTGCCTATTAGATCACTCTGGATCTATACACTTGGTCACTCTTTTCTACCATTTTTTGTGTGAGCTCCCTTTGAGTTCCATTCTTTGTGTGGGTTTTTCTACACCAACAAGAGAGAGAAATCTTAGATCTGAAGTGCTGAGGACTTCCAAGAACCCATCCCACTGAGGAGAATTGGATATGCCTTCTTGTTTTCCTCCCAGGTGCCCAATTAATATAAAATTCTTTCAAAAAATCGTTCTTGTCTTGTCTATTGGTATATGGAGCAAACCCTTATTTTTTCTGCTTAATGTCTTTCCATGCATAGATCTGGTTTTTGCAGCTCTTTTATGTTCAACTAACCACAGATCTGAAGATATTGGTAGCCACTTTTGTTGTTAGGGCTATTAGTTATGCGTAGCTAAAGAGGTCCTTTTTCGTACACTTCGACAAAGGATTCATACTAACAAATGGCGACTCCACACGGGTTTTAAATTACGACCGCTGTCGTTTTTCCTATTCCTGCATATCCAGCTACTTCAGACCCTAGGGTTTCTCTTCAGCTGTTTATTTTTCCTATTTTTATGTTGTTTTTCTCACATAAAACCCTAAAACATCAAAATTTCTAACTTCCGTGTGTTTCTGGCCCTATTGCGCAGGTAAGCGACACCAGCCGCAACTGAGACGACAACTTTTCTGAAAATCTGCCGTCGAGACAACCGAAATGGGGGGTCACACTTTTTGGCCCATTACCTATGAACTGGACCTCCAGGTCACACTTTTCTGCCCCTTTTCTGCAACCTGCACTGAAAATAGGTTAGAACCTGCGACCTGCCAATTTTTCAGTGATTTTTCTGCAATTTTTCTGGGTTTTGCTGCAGCTTCTGTCAGGGTCTTTCATCCTCTGTCTTAGCCCGCTTTGACCAAGTTTTGATCTGTTTTTACTCATCTAAGTGGGAACCTAGCCCCTTAGGGCTTTAGTACCCTCCACTTTTGGTGGAAGAGTTTTAGCTGTTTCAGCCGTCTTTTTTTTAGAGCTTCAGCCTCTTTTTTTCCAGATCTGTTACCTCCCTTTCAGATCCATTGTAATCAGCTCTTCTACCTCTCAAATCACCTCCTGAAGATTTGTTTGGATCTACTTTTAGGGCCTCCTCCTTGCCCCCTCCGCTTTTGCTGATTACCTTCCTTTTTCCAGCCACCTTGCCTCTGTCTCTTGGCTGTGATCTGCACCTCTTTTCAGCAGCTTTATCCTTTAGATCCATGTCCCTTTTGACCCTAGATCTATTGGCCTCTTTTTATGTGTGTTTTGACTAGATTTTTGCCCTCTTTTAGAGTAGTTTTGAGAGACCCGCCTTTTTGGGATAGATTGATGCATGGTTAGCTGTTAAATGTTCTGTTATTTCAGCATTATATACTGTTCTTTGCAGATTTCTTTTCAGTTACGCAGCACACTTTTTCTTGCTCTCAAAACGAAAAGGGTTTAAAAATTAAAATTAATGCACACCACACACTGACCCTAAGTGAAGAAGCGCCTGGTTAACACCGCCTGGCAAAGACTCTAAAATCAATTGTCACTGCACCTTGTCTGCCCTTGACCTCTCTTGATTCTGTCCCTTTCTGCCCCTGTCGGTTTCCTTCTTCCTGTCATCATTGCACCCCCTAGGCGCCTTTCCCGGAGACTTCTTGGCCTTCACCCTCAGTTTCCGGTTGATCGACCTGCTCCGCCCCGTCGTCGTCGAGCCAGTCCTCCTTCGAGTCCGCACTCCGACTCCTCTCCTGATTCATCGGGTTCTCCTTCTCCTCCTGGTTCCCCCCCTACCACCTTCACTATGTCTGGTCCAGGGCCTAACGCTAGCGGTTCCCCCGGCCCTACTACTAGCGGAACCGCCACAGGAACTACCCCGGCCACCCCTTTGCTGCCATACATTGCAGGCCTCAGCTTCCCCGATTTCAATCAGTTGATCAATGACCCTATCCGCCACGATGTTGGTTGGCCTACCATGCCAACCAAGCTCCATTCCGACATCCCTAAGTTCGAAGGCCAAGCTGGAGAAGATCCAACCAATCATGTCCGATCTTTCCACATGTGGTGTTCCTCCAATTCCATTACCGATGACCCCATCCGTCTTCGTTTGTTCCAACGCACGCTTACCGGCGAAGCTTCTAAATGGTATGTTGAACAAGCCACCTCTTCCCATACCACCTTTGCGACCCTTGCACAAGCCTTTTTGTCTTATTTCCAGCTCCCTCTCTGATACGACACTGGCACGGAGCTCTTGAATTCCTTCAAGCAATCCTCTTCAACCCGCCTTTCCACCCATGTTCAAGAATGGCGAAGAAGACGGAGCTTATGTCGAGCCCCTCCCTTCGAAGATCGGGTTTATATGGACTGGTTCCTTCGCACCCTTCCAGCTCCCATCGGCAAAGATGTCGCCTCCCATTTTCCTCAAACCGAAGAAGCCGCCCTCAAACAACGAAATATGTTCCGATCTCGCTCAATCTGGTTATGTTTATACGTTCTTCCCGACCTCCCAGGCCGGTGGCGCCCAACGTCCGGGGGCATCTCCGCCGTGGTATCGTTGGAGCCCTTTCCCCATCAGTACCCAACCTCTGTGGGCTATGGTCTCCCTCGGGGAGGAACCCAACACCCCTAGAATTCTTCCCCTCCCGGTAGCATGTATCCGGGGTTGGAGCAACCTGTCGCGCTTCGTCTCCTTGCCTCCTCCAAACCGCAGCAACACCTCTGACCCCCTCCGGGACGAGTATTTACACAAACGGGCGCAGCCAATCCCATCTTCTCAAAGAAGGCGGAGGCATTCAAAACCAATGCCTGGTGCCGAGTGGACCCAGGTCGGTGTGGACCTAGCTGCGCCAACGTGAATTCGGCCAACGGGTGGGCAGCCGCACAAACAGGCCTTGTTCATGTTGCGATGTTTATGGTCATTACACCCACGATTGTCCCCTTTTACCCCAGATGCGGCAGATGTGGGAGTCTCAAGCCACATTGCGCGGACAACACGCCTCCCCTCATGTTCCTCCTAATGTGGCCACTACCCAACCAGTTGTGTTTACTGATCCTTTCCCTCAGCAAGGATTCGTGGCTACCCAACCGCCTGACACCAAGGTCGCCACTCCCCCTTCTCTTTCTGGTTCTTCCGATTACCAAATCCTTATGATGCACTCTGATCCTTCCCCGACCGTCGACCTTCACCTTCAAACTCGGTCTCGCCAGTACCCCAAGCCTCCTGCTCAGTCTGCCTCCGAGCCTTCTTCTTCAGGTTCTACAGAGCCTCTTTTGACACCGAATGGCCCCTTACATATCCCTCAACCCAAAGTTGAGGTTCATACCAAGATTCCTAAAGGACCATTACGTCGAAACGCTACTTCCGGTCGAGCTGCTCATTTGTATAGTATCGTAGATGATTTTGCGAAATCCCCTGCTGCCATTTCCACACTGGAACTCCTCTAGTCGTGCCCTTCCCAAAAGAAGGCTCTACTATCTGCCGTGGGCGCTGTAGATCCTGCTGATGACCAAATGATTGTTTTCGACGCCACTCAATCGGACCATCCTCCTCTCCCTCCTTTCGTCGCCTTCCAAATCCCAGTCAAAATCTGGAATGCCAACGTTTCCTGGTGCATAATTGACGAGGGGGCATCCACCTGCGTGATGTCCGCTTCGGTTTGGAAGCAACTCGGATCCCCTGAGTTGGCCCCTTCCATGATCACCCTTCGAGTGTGGGACGGCCATGCCTCCCAGCCCATTGGCCTATTTCGTAATTGTCCTATCACCCTTGCCGGTAAGACTGTTTGCGTTGACGTTGAAGTCATCGACGCCCCGCTAAACTACAACATTCTATTGGGGCGAAGCTACACCTATGTTATGTCTGTTGTCCCATCCGCGGTTTTCCGCAAGATGTCTTTCCCCCATAATGGAAAGATAGTCACCATTGACCAGTTGACATATCATGAGCCAAAATCTCAGACCTCACCTGAGACGACCATCTCTTCTGTAGCCAACAAGCAAACCGTCGATTCCTTGACCAGTGTCTCCTTCGGCGTTTACAAAGATTCCTCCTTGCTTGGAACTTTTCCTAATTCCCCCCCTCCTCCTATCACTGATCCCAGCTTATCGAATGTTTGCATGATGCAATCATCTCACGCTTCCCTTAAGCGGCCTGCTTCGGCTAGTCAGCAACCTCCCCCTCGCCCTCCACAACCCGCTCCTAGCCATTCATCTCAGCGGCTGGGACCTCATCGGGCTACCTGCTGGTATGCTGAACCCCTTGCTCCTCCTGGATCGGTTCCCCCTGGCCTTAACCATCTCGGAGCCGTCCCTCCTGGTCATTTCCCTGCTGGGCAGATACCTTTCCTGGCTCCCCCTCCCAGAGTATATTCTGTCCCCGTCATGGCCACCCTCTCTCTCCCTAACCTGACCTTAGGCATCCCGGTCTGGTACCTTGATCCCCCAGCCGCCACCCCTCCTGGTCACCCCAAACCCTAATGGCTTTGACACCGGTTCAACCGGTCCCCCTCGCTTCCTCCGTTGCCACTGTGCCCCCAACACCTCCACAGGACCCTTCTCCTGTCGTGACGGCTCCCGGAAAGAAAGGCAAAGCCCGCAAGGGGGCACCCAAAGACAAGACCACCACAACTGACCCGGCCCCTCCTCCGCCCGCAAAGCCTTGCGCCTTATGTGATGTTACCGGTCATGCCACCCATGCTTGTCCCGAGTTGCCCTGTATTCAGCCCATAGTTAAAGTCGCGTTCCCCGAGTCTACGGTCCCTGAAGCCTCCATTCCTTCTTCGTCCATAGCCAAGAACCCCAAGACTCTCCGCACCAACAAACCCTGTGCTTTGTGCGGCGTTCATGGCCATTACTCCCACCATTGTCCTCACCTGACACATTACCGCGCCTCTTTAGAGGTGGTCCGAGAGTATGAGGTTGAACAAAATCAATCCGCCTGAGGTTGAACAAAATCAATCCGCCTCTCACATCCTCGCACAGTATGCGTCAGGACATCCTGAGGATCCCCCCGCTCCCATCGACATTCCCCCCCCTGATGTTCAGATGACGGAGTCTACTGTCACCATTCTTTATCTATCCTCCTCTGCGCGACACTTGGAGCCTAGCCCCCCTGCATCCTCCCTTGTTGTGCCACCTGCCCACCCCTTTTCTACCCATACACGAGATCACTCCACCCGTGTCTCTGTTGACCTCCGCAGCCCGAGTCCTCACCATACTTCCGATAGCCCTCATATACCACCCTCCAGTTTGTATATGAGTCACAGTCATCCCGCTCCTTTCACTCCCCCCCGCAGTTGCCGCCTGATGTCTTCTGTGCACTCACGCTACCGTCATTGCCTCTCCTCCCCTCATTTGTTGTCTTGTAACACCATTCCGCAGGACCCCCCGTCCACACCCTTTATCGGTTACACCGATGGTGCAAGTCGTTACTCCCAGAATCTAGCCTCGACAGGTTGGGCCATCTTCACCCCTTTGCATGCCCTTGTTCTCTCTAACGGGGTCTGCATTGGTTCTGCCACCAACAATCAGGCCGAATATGATGCAGTGCGTGGTCTCTTAGCCGATGCCCTCTTTCATCGCATCCTCCATTTGCACGTTCGTTTGGATTCCCTACTTCTTGTAATGCAAGTAAATGGTGTTTATCGTGTGCATAACCCTGTGCTGTTTAGACGCTATTTACGAGTGAAACTCTTGATACGTGCATTTGAAACCATAACTTTCAACCATATACCTCGAGAACAGAATCACTATGTAGATAGTATTGCAAACCATGTTCTAGACTGGCATTTATCACACGCATTTCATTCAAGACAATAACATTCATAATCAATAAAAACGATGCATATCCATAATATGTGTCGCAAAAACATGTGTTTAGAGTCCATCTACTCTGATACATACGACATGCCCATAGCATGTTACAAAAAACTCAACACTGGGGGCACCACCGGCCCCTACATACATAATAGGGGGCACCACATGCCCCACCCCTAATCACTATCTGGAGGCTCCCGGGCCAATGGCTCTGCCCCTGCAGCATGTAGATCGCGCATCGCCTGACCGGCCATCGCCATGCGCCGCATGACACCTCACCATTCCGAGGGTAGACCAACACATGGCTCTATGTACTGGTCGTCTAAGTCCTGCCACCCGCGCTCTGATACTCCGGTCAACAACCTTTCGCATCTACGGCGGAGGTCCTCTAGCAGGGCGGCTGCATCCTCATTATGCGCCGCTCTCGACCCACTCGGACCTGTAGCTCCAGATGCTGCCGGTCGTCCCATATATCCGGCCGGTTTTACCGGTGCTATATCTGCATACCAAAAGTACATGAATCAGTACCGTAAACTACTATTCAAAAAACTTTAACATGCCCACACAAGAATAGCAATTTATCACTTACCATCGGGCCCCCAGACTCGACCAGGCGGAAGTGGCAGGTCCGGGTCTCCATAATAGCTCATCCCACTATAGGGATAGTCGTCTATGTACAATGGCATCTGATCCCAATGGGCAAAAAACTCAGGTCGAAACACTCGCCCGACCGCCCCTCCTCCTCCTCTGCACAGTAGCCGTCCCCAACGGCGCATCCTGGGCTCTCTCGGGCCCCCATCTGGAATCTGTACACGAGGCCTCAAGGTCGGGATCTTCTCAAAGAAGAAGGCGCACAATAAAGTCCCATATGAGCAATCATGGTTCACCTGCCGCCTGCATAGCGACAACTGTCTCTCTTCTTCTGCTTAAATTTCTGCTCGATCTTGGTGGCATAGCGATCTGCCGTGCCAAGCGATGTAATATCGAGGAACTCCATTTCCTCCTGAATGTGTTTGTGCAGACAGCCGCGGTACTTGAGCACCAAATGTCTCTCTGAATCTTTAATACCCAACTTTGTGCGTAGGGTATGGAACAGATTCGTCAGTTCGTGCACATCTTGATCCTTTTGTTGCCGCGGCGTGGTCCATTGGATGTATTTGTCCTCATAGCTCCCCACGGGGTAATATTGTTCCTTGATGCCATCTCCGAACGAATTCCAAGTGGGTGTGGCCGAGAACAGAGAGGGTTCCCCTTCGCCCTCTTGCTCACGGTGGGTTTCCCACCAGTCTTTGACATGGGGGGCAGCTTTGAGGAGTGCAAAAATAATCTTTTCTCGGTCAGAGAAGTCATGGACCGAGAAATACCCTTCCAGCAAATTTAACCATCTGTCTACAGCGTCTGCATCTATTTTTCCTTCAAATATAGGAATGTCAAAGTTTACCTATACCTTGAAGGGAGTGGTGCCTCCAGAGTGGCTGTTGGATGCAGATGCGCCATATGTGGGCAGTCGTTGAAGGATTTGAGCAAAGTTATCCATCATCGTGTTCCTTTGTTTCTCGAGTGCCTCCTCGAGCAGTATTTTGATAGGATCTCCTACTCCCTCGTCTTTCTTTTCTTCCGCCATGGGAGGTCGTCGGGGTTTTCGAGGCTGATCTTGCAAGGTTCAACCAGATAGAGCCCTAACTCCTTATACCTTGACCGCGTTGGGGACATGCAAAGAAAAACAAAGAAAGAGCAGACCCACTCTGATACCACTGATCCAGATTTATGCAGGAACGCAACAGAATAAACATATAACCATAAATACAGAGATGCAGCGGAAATAACACTTCATTTCATAAAAAATAAAAAACTAAAATTTAACCTTCTGAATGAGAATGGAAATAAAATAGCTAGGGTGCTGGTAGCGAATATCTAAGAAGAGATGTGATGGCTACAGACCTCTGAACTGTGTTACAATGAGGCTCGAGGGCCTATTTATTGTTGAGAAATAATGTAGAATCTGAAACGTCCAAAAACCTAACCATAGGAGATGAGGCGCCAAAACTGTGGGCGCCCGTTTGGGTAAATTGGTGGTTCAACTTCCCGGGGGCGTAACTTTGGCACCCGATCTCCGTTTGATGCGCTCAATAGCTCGTTAGAAAGATCTATCCGAGGACCACAACTTTCGGGACGAATTTCATTCCATGAAATTCGCTGGTAAAACGATGCCCAAAAAACGTCGTTTAGGGCCTCAAAACGGCTCCGGAAGTTCAGGACCCGAAAAACTGCTAAAAATAGTAAGTTATGCCGAAACTGAAAAACTGAAAGAGACAATGGTGGGGGGCCAAGTGGAATAGGTGGGTGGCCACCAATATCCACCTGGATCATTAAGCCCCCAAAAAGGCTCCGAGAGTGGAGGACCCGAAAACCTGCTAAAAATAGTAAGTTGTGCTGAATGTGAAAAGCTGCAAGAATTGATGGTGCTGGTCCAAATGGAATAGGTGGGTGGCCACCGATATCCACCTGGATCATACAGATCATTTACTGAATATTGTGCTCATTCGACAAAGTGATACACATGTTTTTTGGACAATTTTCCCCGAAAAAACCAATGCAGGAAAACTTGTGCAATATATATGAGGGTTTATTATTATTATTAAGTAGAATCTGAGTAGAAAAAATCTGGGCACCTTACTAGTTGACCTGATAGATTAAATAGATCTACAGCAATACCTGATGTTCTGGAGACTGAATACTGGACTAATTCACACCCTTAAACGGTATTTATAGAACTTTTCCCTGTTCTGCCTCTAGAAACCCCAGCGCTGCCTTGAAGGTGTTTGTGTCAGTCCTAGTAGCCTCTGCGTGCCCCTGTGCTGCTCAGAAGGGGACTGTGTAACCCCAGACTGGGTGACATAGTCCTTATGCTGCCCTAGATGGCCTCTGTGTAACCCTGGTGGCCTCCTGAAGCTCCAGCACTGCACCTTATGGGCCTGCATAGCACTTGCGTAGTGGCTGAAAGCCTCTGTGTTGCGTATCCTCAAATTCCTCTGTGCTGCTCCTGATTACTGCTCCTCTGCCTCTGCTGACTCTTGGCTCCCGGATCAGATCATCCCCTTAGCCAATACTACCCCTCGCTAAACTCTTCTGGAAATTCTTAGCAAACCTGCCCTAGAATTCCAGCTTAGTCTTTGAGCTCTGCCTCCATGTGTGTGTGTCCCCAATTGACCTTCAAGCCTTTCTCTTATACGTTGAGACATCAACGGTTGTGATTTAATCTCTTATTGACGGCTGAGACTAAATATTGCTTGATCCGCGTCACTTAGAACATTTCATCACATGTGTTTAATTAATTCAGTTTAATTTTTCTAATTCCCTAAGTTAGACTTAGGGTCCTCATTAAAATAATTAATTATTTTAATATATCATACACCAGATGAAATTTCTACAAACGCTTTTTGGGTTTTGGTGGTCTTGTGTGTCTTAGCCCCTCCACAAAATTTAAGGGCTAGAGCACACCCGATGCTACCCCAACACTCAAAATATCAACAACGCAAAGATCCCATCCTTGGTGAAGCCACCCAATGGTGTACTACCGAGGGTATGTTGTGGTCGGTACACCCAACCGCTTCACGACCACTGAAATGAGGTTCTTTTGTCTCTCGCTGCCGACAATGAACTGTAGCGGGGAACCCTTCACCTACATCTGGGAATGGAAGAGGCACTCCCCCTCCTCTGGATCTTCGGGTTCCTCCTTCTGGGTCTTAGTGGTGGAAATAATGGCGTTGGGATCCGCATCAATAATATGCTTCCCTTTGTCATTCCCCTTGTCGGGTTTTGAAACAGAGTCAGAACATGCATTTGATTCATAAGCCTTTAGCTCGGCCACTAGTGACTTCTTGGCCCAACACTGACTTGTGTTGTGAGTGGAACTCTTATGGAACTCACACCACTTTCCTATGTCCTTCTTTAGCTTTGTGGTGTTGTTCGTCGCTTTCAGTTTTCATGGTTTTTCCTGGGGTGCCCTGCCTTAGCTTTGTCCTTTGTTTTGCAGTTTGGAGGCACCTTTCCTTTGCTTCAGATTCATGGATCTAAAGTCGCGCTTCTTCTGTTTGAATTTCTGCTCAATCTTGGCAGCATACCGGTATGCTGCACCAAGTGAGGAGATGTGGATGAACTCCATTTCCTCCTGAATGTATCTATCTTTACAACTATGATACTTCAACACCAAATGTTTCTCTTAATCTTTGATACCCAACTTTGTGTGCAGGGTATGGAACAAATTCGTCAGCTCATGCACATCTTGATCCCTTTGCCGCCACAACGTAGTCCATTGTATGTGCTTGTCATCATAGCTCCCCACGAGATAATATTGTTCCTTGATGGTGCCTTCGAAATAATTCCAAGTGGGTGTGGCCGAGAACATGGAGGTTTCCCTTGTTGAAAAGTCAACAAGAAATGTGTGTCTAATTTAATTTTCCCTTAATTAAATTGGACAATAAAATGTAATCTTATCTCATAATCACTTGTAATAGTTAACAGAGTGTGATAAACTCAATTAGCTCATGAATTTTGAGTTGAGGGTTTTTGGTGAGGCATGCTGAGTGATTCTATTAGTTATGGAGTTCAAGTTGTAGTTAGTGCATTAGTTTAATGCATGGGAAATTAGTTAAACTCAATTTATTGAGTTAAAGTCAGTTGAACTAGTTATAAATGTTTGTTTCACTAGTGAGAGATCAAGTGAATTAAATCCGATTTAATTCACATGTAGTGATCTGCCATGCAATTGATGATTTACTATCAATAGCTTCATGCATGTCAGTTCCAGTGGAACCCAGTTGAGACAAAGGTTAAAGGGATGTTAACTATTAGTTGTATCATTAGTAGGCTGCCCGCATGCAGTAAGACAACCATAGGATTTCCCATGAGCTTTGTGCAATTTTGGAAGGCTGAATTTCCTAAAGAATAGGGATTGCATTCCACATGAATTGCTCAAGGCAGGGAGGCTGATTAGAGGCAAGAAATTGGCTAAGTGTTGGTCGATTTGTCTGAGTCAGTGTGAGACAGTTGTGAGAGTGCAGGAGACTCCTGTGAGAAGAGTACATTGTAATTGTTTCATGATTCCTTGGTGAATATACAATAGAAGATAGAGGGGTTTTGAGCAACAAGCTTTTTTCGGGAAAATATCTGTGTTGTGGTTTGATTAACTTCTTTCTTTACTTGATGTGATTGGCTATCGTGTTTATTTCCGCAATTGATTTGTAGAAGGATTCAATATATTTCTTTAGCATATCACATTATAGGATTGAATCCATTGGTATACATATTGTTTGTGTAATTTCTACATGGTATCAGAGTGCAGGAAATCACTATAGTGGAGAAGAAACTGAGTTTGTGACTGAATAAAATTCGAATTTGAAAAAGTATTCTTTGGTGCGACAGGCGAATCAGGATCAAGATGGATTTCAATGGCTTGAGATTGGAGTATGCACTCGAGGGAAACTCAAATTATATTGCGTGGAAATATAGGATGGAGGCAGTTCTGGAGGGAAATGGGTTGAAATAATTCATTGATAATGACATCCAAACCCACTGCAGTAGATGCCACTCTTCTTGATGCTTGGCAAAAGAAGGTTGCAAAGGCGAGGAGGATCTTATCGGAGGGAGTATGAGAACACATTGTCTCAAGTCTCCATGGAAAAGCGACTCCATATGTAATGTGGAAGGCTTTGACAGATCTATTTCAGAGTAGCAGTGATCATAGAAATTTGGCACTGAAGGAAAAGCTCAGGAAAATCAAAATGGAGAAAGGTGACACTATTCCGAAATATTTAACCAAGTTTTTCCATTGTCGAGATGAGCTTTGGAGCATTAGAATTACTGTGGCGGATGATGACTTGGTAGGCCTAGCTCTTCTAGGCCTTACCAAGAGTTGGCATAGTTATCAGGACTTTGTCAATGGGAGGGAGAAGCTTCCAGATTGGGAATGACTTTGGTTGGATTTGGTGCAAGAGGAATTCAGGCAGAATACCAGGGATGGATCTTCATCTAAGACAGATGATGAAGAAAATTGCGCATTGGCTAGTAAGGCGAAGAAGGGGAAGGGAAATAAATCTTATTCCAAATATGAGTTTGACAAAGAAGGAAAGAAGTGCGAGATGTCTAGAGTGAAGTGTTTTCACTGTCACGAGCATGGACATTATGCCACTAATTGTCCACAAAAGAAGAAGAAAAATAAGGTTTCATGATCTGCAGCTTGTGAGGCTTTGGCCTCGCAATTTGAGTTGTACTTCTCGCTCATCGCATGCATGGTGTCAGGTGCGACGGGATCAGTGTGGTACTTGGATAGTGGTGCATCTTTCTACATGATGGGAGACAAAGAAATTTTCAGTAGCTTGGAGGAGAAGGACCTCCATATGCATATCGAAATGGGTGATCATGGGCGGTACAATGCTACCGGGATTGTATAGTTACCTTCCAGAGCCAGTCAGGTAAACCCTTCTTATTAAAAGATGCAATGCATGTACTAGGCTTGAAAAATAATTGAGTTTCAGTGAAGGGAAATATTTCCTTCGAAACAAAGCCACAGGACAAGCCAAGAATCTTGGGATTCATGTGAAGAATCTCTATAAACTTGATGTAGATGGTTGCGCAACATTTGTGGGTAAAGCAGAAAAAGTGGTGAGTTGGGTTTAGGGTGAGTTATGGAACAAGATATTAGGCCATCTACACCACAGATCCTTGAAGGTCATGCAACAGATTTCTACGGTACTTCCCAAGGGTACTCTTGTGCAGATAAACACGTGCAAGGGATGTACCATGGGGAAGTATGCAAAGGCCACTTTTCACAAGAAGGAGAACCGAGAAGCGGAAATCCTTGAGAGAGTTCACTCAAACATGTGTGGACCATTCTCTACAGCTTCAACAACAAAGCACAAGTATTATGTGATATTTGTTGATGATTTTTCTAGAAAGTTTTGGATCTACTTCATGCAGAATAAAGATCAGATGTTCTCAAAATTTTGTGAGTTCAAAGCACTAGTTGAGAAAGACACGGGGAAGCATGTGAATTCTCTTAGGAGCGAAAATGGTGGTGAGTACATCTCCAATGAATTCAAGAACTTCTGTAGCAAAGAAGGAATTCAGAGAGATTTGATTTCGGGAAATAACCCACAACAAAATGGGGTCATAGAAAGAAAGAACAGAAAAATTGTGGGTGCGACACGAGGGATGGTGCATGATCAGTAGCTACCATTGCATCTGTGGGTAGAGGCATGAAACACAACGGTATTTGTGCAAAACCATAGTCTTCATCGAATACTTGGCATGAGTACACCAGAGGAGGCTTTTTTTGGTAAGAAACTTGATGTTTCATATTTTAGAATTTTTGGCTCATCTGTCTATTACCATGTGACCAAAGATTCTAGGAAGAAGCTCAAACCAACAACTGAGATTGGGATATTTTTGGGATACACTGATACTCCCCACAACTATTGGGTGTATTTTCCAAACAACAGGATGACTGTTGTAAGACGCGATATAGAATTTGATGAGGAGAAAGCCATGAGATTGTCCCTTGAGAGGGAGTTGGATTTGCATGGAGATGAGGAACTCTTGGTTCCAAATAACGAACCTCAAGATGTGAAGCAAACACATGCAGAGGATCATGGAGTGGCAGAAAACACTCATGAAGATCCATCCACCAGAAATGGTAGAAGGCGCACTACGCAAGCTGATAGATTGAGAATTTATGCGGAAGAACATGTAGGAGCACCTACTTCACTTCGCAGACAGAGACAGTCTCCATACAGGTTCACTGGATACATGACTCTTACTAGAAATTGTATTGTCACAAAACCATCCTCATTTGAGGAAGCAGTGCAACAACCAATTTGGGTTGATTCCATGGTTGAGAAGTATGACTCCATCGTCAAGAACAATGCAGGGGAAGTTGTCCCAGGACCAATCTGAAAATCTGTGGTTGGATCTAGATGGATCTATAAGGTGAAGCAGGTGGCAGATGGGAGTGTGGAGAAGTACAAGGCTAGATTTGTAGCCCCTATATTCTCACAAGTTGAGGGGATTGACTATGAGGAGACTTTCACACCAGTTGTGAGGTACTCATCGATTAAATATATCCTTGCACTCTAAGCATAGATGGGGTGGAAAATACATCATATAGATGTGAAGACTACTTTTCTCAATGGAGTTATTGAGGAAGAAGTGTACATAGAGTAGCCAGAAGGTTTTGAGATATTTTATAGTGAGTCGTATGTGTACAGACTCAAGAGAGCATTGTATGGGCTGATGCAAGCACCTCATGCTTGGTACACCAGTATTGATAGCTATTTCACCGGGTTGGGATTCACCAAAAGTGAAGTGAATGCGAACCTATACCAGATTGTTGTTGATGGTAAGCCCTTGATTATAGTACTTTATGTTGATGATCTAATTTTGACAGGTGATGAGAAAATTATAACTTCTTGCAAAGAGGATCTTGCAAGAGAGTTCAAAATGAAGGACATGGGACTCCTTCACTATTTCCTTGGTTTGGAAATATGGCAGTGGGATGGTGAACTATTTGTTTCTCAAGGAAAGTATGCCAAAGATATTCTGAGTAAGTTTCACATGCAGAGATGTAAACCCATGGAGACTCCTCTTCGCAGAAACTGGAGGAAGGAGGGTGCTACTTCAGGTGAGGTAGTGGATGCTACTATTTACAGGAAGCTGGTGGGTTCATTGATGTACTTGGTGAACACCAGACCAGACATTTGCTACATAGTTAAACAATTGAGTCAAGCTATGGTTAAGCTGACCAAGCTCTTTTGGAAGGCAGGGAAGCATGTATTGAGATATCTCAAGGGGGCTACAGAGTATGGATTATGGTACAGACGGATAGAGGGAGTGAAGCTTCAAGGCTTCACTGATGCAGATTTGGAAGGCAGTCCATTAGACTGAAAGAGCACATCAAGAGGTATCTTCAACATAGGATCGAAAATAGTTTCTTGGTACAACAGGAAGCAGCAACCTGTGGCACTCAGTTCAGCTGAGGCAGAGTACATGGCATCAAGTCAGGCTGCATGTGAGGCCATCTAGATGAAGAAGATTCTAGCTGGTTTGTTTGGTTCTCAGATGGATCCGATGGTGATACATTGTGATAACCAGGGTTGCATTAAACTCTCGGTTAATATAGTATTCCATGATAGGTCCAAGAACATAGACATCCAATACCACCATCTCAGAGATTGTGTTCAGAGGCACATTATGTTACTTCAATACATTCCCACGGAAGATCAAGATGCATATATTCTGATGAAGGCGCTCGCCAGGAGAAAATTTGAATACCATAGAGGCAAGATCGGGGTGGTAGATAATCCCTTTCTATTTGAGAGGGAGTGTTGAAAATTGAACAAGAAATGTGTGTCTAATTTAATTTTCCCTTAATTAAATTGGACAATAAAATGTAATCTTATCTCATAATCACTTGTAATACTTAACTGAGTGTGATAAACTCAATTAGCTCATGAATTTTGAGTTCAGGGTGGTTTGTGAGGCATGCAGAGTGATTCTATTAGTTATGGAGTTCGAGTTGCAGTTAGACTTGCATTAGTTTAATGCATGAGAAATCAGTTAACTCAATTTATTGAGTTAAATTCAGTTGAACTAGTTGTAACTATTTGTTGCACTAGTGAGAGATCAAGTGAATTAAATTAGATTTAACTCACATGCAGTGACCTGCCATGCAACCGATGATTTACTATTAATATTTTCATGCATGTCAGTTCCAGTGGAGACCCAGTTGAGACAAAGGTTAAAGGTGTTATGCGGAATTGTGATCTACGGATAAACCAAATTCCCTAGCGGAGTCGCCAATTTGTTATGCGGAATTATGATCTACGAATAAACCAAATTCCCTAAGTGTGGTGCTAGTCACTTAGAACAACAAAGGAAAGAATTACTATCACTTTCTCTAAAACAAGCAGATATACAGAATGGTAAAGGAGCCTACTTGTGATGCAATCGCTTCTCCTTCTCCTTCTGTTGCTGTTTCTGTCGCTCTCAATCTAACTCAAATCGCCAGATTGATTCCTGCAAACATAAATAGAGAGAAACAAACAACACGCAATATACATATATCTACTTATCTTACTCAATAAAATCGATTAGATATGAAATAAATACATAATTCAAGAATACATTGCACAAGAAATAGAGACATATGTATGGGAAAATTAACAACAATCTTTATTAAAGAGTAGAAGGGGGAGGTTACAACCAATGGACCGATTTGTTGCCAACCGGCTCTACCTTCATTCCAGTCTCATCACATCCAACATCATACTAGCAACATATCAATACTTTCACTCTCTTATCACATGAGAATCCAACAACATAACTTTACCAAAATTATTCCTTCCCTAGCACTAGGATCTGTACTCAATTTGTAGGGAAACTGATGGTAGTTTCTTAATGAATTACTTCTTAATAATATGCAAGACATGTTCCCATGTTTAGAGGTATTATATGGACACTTGGATTCAAATTTTGACACATATGGACTCTTCTAGAAGGCACTGGCCATGTGGAGATTCCCAGAACAATGGGAATTCCGCTCCCAGGTGACCAACACACTCTTGAATGTCGGGAAGTGCACTGCAGTGCACGCTTGAATGGAGGATTTGGCACTGAAACAAAGTTAGTCCCTTTATAGGTTGTGTTGGTGAGTCAATAAGTGATATAACATATACTTAAAACCTTGGAAATATCACAATATAAGCCATGAATGAATTGTTATTCTCTTAGGGCATATAGCAACTCAAATATGAAGGGATGATAAACCCTATTTCATTGGTCCTGGTGATGATGTCCAGTTTTACCAGGTCATGGGGGATGATGCCAAAATTGACCTATAACAACACCTATCATATTATTGCTCCCATATTTGATATGCTCAATGCTAAAGCCACATGCCGGAATACCGCTATCCCACTTTTGCTACCTCCCTTGCAGATGCTCTTGCTAAAGTAAGGGTTGAAGCTTATGGAGGTTGGTCTTCACTTGTAAGCTATTTCCCATCCAAAAATTCCTGAGTTTGGACAATGTATGCATGAATTCCAACAACCCCTTGCCATATATGGAGGAACCCTTCCTATGTGAAAGCATATTTTGACTCTCAAAGGCTATGGAGTAGCCCCTTTTCACCATGATTGTGCCATCATCCACTCCTTAAACATCTCCCCTCAGCGCAAGAGGCTTGGTGAGGGTTGGTAATACCGATACTGAGAAAATATACATCTCCTCCTTGAGCCTATCAAAGACCCTCTGTGCTATGCTAGACTCACCCAAGGCTCCCTTCTTAGCCAGATCTATGAATGGTGCAACTTGTTGTGAGAACTCTTTAACCAACTCCTGGTCTGGGGGCCTACTTGGTGGAATACCTCCAAATAATATAACATCATGGTTCAGAGTAAACTGCATATCTGAGTAGACTGATGTGTCCTTGCTCCCACTGCGCAAAATAGGCTCCATATTATGTGTAGAGGCTTCCTAAGGTGGATAAGTGTGCATGCCCTTAATCATCTGATGCTTACCACTCTTCTTATCTACCCATTCCATCTACAAAGTATCCCAATCCGTGGTGACCTTCCCCAATGTAATCAACCAATGTACACCCAATATCACATTGGTGTTCGAAATATCGACCACAAAGAAGTGATCAGTCAAAGTGCATGTCCCCAAGGTTATAGACAATGCCGGAACATACTTCATACACTGCATGGTTCTAGCTCCTGGAAAAAAAACTGAGAATCGCTCAAAATCGTTAGTGGGTATTGTTCTCCACAGCACTAAATGAGCATCAATAAAATTGTGGGTAGCCCCACTGTTAATCAACACTGATAACCACTACCCCTGAATGGTACCTCGAACTCTCAAAGTCAGATACTTGGGTACTCCTGGCAAGGATTCAAGGGCCACTCCAATTGGAGGAAATGCCCCATTCCCACCCCCTGGTGGTGGTGGATCCTCCCCTGCTATCACATCCTTGTTGTATCCTTCTGGCTCCTCTTCTTCCTCCTCCTCACTATCAGAGAAGACTTCAATATAGTTTTCCTTTCCTGCAGCACACTAATGCCCTGGTGCCCATGGTTCTTGGCATGTGAAGCAAAGCTTCCTCCTCCTCAGATATCTTCGGACATCATCATTAAGAGGCCCCTTGTTCTGGTTCTCTTTTAGAGGAAGGACCTTCACATATTTCCCCTTAGATTGAAAAGTGGGCTTTTGCTGAAATGGAGCCCTTGCCCTTGGAAAAGCATCTTGTAGATCTCTAGCCCTCTCAATAGCATCTTGGAGTGTAGTTGGTTTAGTGGATTTCACTAACCCATGTAGAGGCTCTGCTAGCCCATCAAAAAAGATATAAAATCTCCTAGCTTTAGATAAATATGGCACCATGATGGAAAGTTTTAGAAATTAAAAGATATAGGTCTCTGGATTACTTGACTACTTGAGCTTGGCTAGCTCAATAAAATGTGCCTCTGGATATATTCGATCAAATATTTCTACTAACCTCCGGGTGAATTCTGAATATGCAGTCACATTGGCATGCCCCAATGTAGAAAGACCATGAAACCACCATTCATGTGCCTTACCTTCAAGGTGTAGTGCTGCTATTTTAATGGCTTCAATCTCCGGTACTTAGTTCAACTGAAAATAGATTTCTAGTTTCTCCACCCAAGACTTGGCTGTGCACTTGGATGACCCATCAAAAGCAGACAGAAAAAATATACCCATAGTACCCTGCAGATCATTGTTCTGCATGTACCCTCCACTTCTATTGTTATTCCAGGGTCTCCTATTGTCCTTGATATGAAAAAACCCTTGAAAGTTCAGGTTATCTTTGAATATCTGAGATTGAGACTCATACTCTAGAAAATAGTCTTCAAGAGTCTCTTGTTCTTGGGGTCCTCCACCTCCATTTCCCACTACTAGGAATGCAAGCATAGTGAAGTGTTGGGAAACTTGTTGCCTTACTGTTTTCTCATACTAGTGATGTGAAATGCCATAGCTTTCTCCATGTAGGAAACCTCTAGGGGATTATTTATGTCTCTCCATCCTCATCTCCTTGATTTCTCTGGTAATATCCCGCATGGTTTAGAGAAGAAGCTTGGGAAAATCCTTTTCATCCATCTCTCCTGATATTGGAGTTTTTCCTTTGTCTTCTTTGTTGTCTATATAATCATATCTTCGGTTCCTATTAAGATACTGCTTATCCCGCTCTGTGAGAGGCTCTCCTTCTTCTGATGACATAGCTGTTGTATTACACAGGCTGAGCAAAGTTATGCTATGACACCACTGTAATATTCCAAATTAGGAAAAACAGGAATATATAAAATTAAATTGGAAAAATGCAGTAAAATATCAACACATCAATAGGAGTAGATCATAGAGCCATTTTATTACACATTATAGCAGAAAAAGGAGTACAAGACCTTGAGGAAAAGGACACTCAAGCTAGGCAAAACAAGCCTCAAATGACCCAGTACATAAAATATGAAATGTTGCTGCTACATAAAATAACGGAGGAAATATGACTGCGCAGTCCTATGGAGAATAACTGTAGGGTAAAACTGAAAATACAAATAACTACTGATATAATTCTTATAAAATGCCAAGATCAAATATCTAGGATTTCTAGCACCAATCCAAGATAACCCAGAAGGGGTTTCCGGAAATACACAAAATGAAATTTGCAGTTGTTACAGGTCAAAATACCTCCTCATCAGCTTAGAGGAGAAGATAAATATGGAAGGAATACAAAGACCTAAACTAAACCTATTTCTGCCAAGGTAACGCCTCACTATAACAACACAAGAGCATTATAACATAGCTTATCAGTGAATGGGCCACGTTAGTGGCTAGGGCAACGCTCTGTTTACACTAGAGGGCAGTGTTACCTATGTTTTAAGTTTGAAATGGGAAAAAACCGTGGAGAATGATTTGAATCTCCAGCTTTTTCTCACAAGAGAGTCAGTACAAAAAGGAAACTGCAAAGCACCAAATCTTATTGGGCCTTGCCATAAACAAATGAACTCTCAAAGAAGGCAAAAGCATGGAGGTTGAGGAAACATCTTGGTTTTTTCTATTCAGAACTGGTGGAAAGAGAAGGGCAATGATTGCTCTCTCCATCTCCTATAAAATGGAGTTGAAGGCTCTTGGTTCAAGGTCGAAGGATTGTCAAAGTTTTTGCATACTTGTGAAGTAGAGATCATTGTTGTAGTGTGAAGGTCAAAGGTCAAAGAGGTTCATTGAGAAATTGTTGATCAAGACATCACCACTTTGAGAGATAGAGAGATTGGAAGGTTGAGGAGGGCTTGGTACAACCGACGGTTGTAATCCTCCTTTTTTATAAATCAATAGAACTTTATCTGTTTTGTCCATTCTATGCGTTGATATTGTCATTGTTATTTAATCACTTATATAGCATGAGATGAATGGCTTAGATGTGCATATTTTAAGTGTTCATTATATATTGACTTAATTGATAGGAAATATATGATATGGTAGAGATTACACGGTTGCTTTAATTGATTGCAGGGCCAAGATTTGGAGCTGGTGAAGGAGAGCTCCTGCTTTGCTGCCTAGTGCTCTCCAAGGGACTCCAAGATCATTAAGGAGGTAATCTTCTATCTCTTTCTATCAAGTTGTTTTAAGTTAATATGAACATGTATGTGCCATCTTTGTGAACTATACAACTAATCTTACTGTCTACCTTGGGCACTGGAAAGCCTTGAGAGGGATATTCGATAACCAACAACCCAAGAATTTTACCCTATAGCCGAATTGGTGACTCTGCTGGGGAGTTTCCCCATAGTTTCCAGACTATTTCTTTCCTTCTCTCTTCTTTCCTCTGTTCACAAACCCTTCCGACCAGTATTTATGCCCAGCAAACATTTTAAAAGCTCATAGAATTCAATCCTGTTTCTGTTTGACCATCTGAAGAACTTTTCCCTGGCTAACGCTACCTCTGTGGGTTTTCCAGTGCGTTATAATGCTGGCTCTGCTTAAATACAGTGTGTTAGTCTCTGGATTAACGTTGTCTTTACTCAGAGATAGTGTGTTACTCAGCCAAAATTTGCTGTTCACTGCTGTGATTGTGTTTTGGTTGCAGAGTTTTTTGGCCATCAGTATCTCTCCTTGACTGAATCCCTGTGCTTGTTTAATAAGTTGGCATTTCTGTTTGTTTGCTCTTTTTTGAAAAGTTAGTGTCGAAAGCACTTACTTTTTAGAGAAGAATTTTTTTTTTTTTTAAAGTTTTTCTGCATCTAGCTGAGTTAATTTTGAAAATTTCAGTTCATAGACTGTTAATAAGAGGTAGATAGAAGTCTGAATCTTTAAAGTTGAACTGTGCTATTTGAATGTTAGTGCATGGATGTTGAAAAGAAACCTCTCCTTGTAGAAATAATCTTCATCAAATTGAATATTTAGAGCATATTTTGCATGGTTTCTTGAGTCAGAGTCTCATTACATTTCATATGTCCACTCCCCCTCGGCAAGACTAATAATCAAGTACACTAAGAATCAAGCGATAATAAAATCAATCACATTACTCTTTTTGAGCTCACACCAACAGTAGTTCAGGCTAGGATCTTGGGTTAGGAAAAGTGAGAAAATCACCCAAGATCTCAAAACTTGAAACTAGAGTCATTAACGAGCGAAATCCCACTGCACTCATATTATCGGGACCGTTCCTTTACTGGAGCTTAGCGCGAGACAACACTTGGGTGCACAAGAAGGTAGCCCGCCTTCGACTGCATCTAGTGGGTGTGTTATATATTGGGGTTCCCTTCGGGGATGTCGAAACTAGATCGGGGATCTAGGTATTCTGCCCATATAGCATGCTGTCCTTGACGGTGGACCCCCCTGATGATGTCTGTGATTTGAGGTATCTTTAGTGGCCATAGTTTTTAGGGACTTACACAAGGTGACTGGGACGGGCTGTCCTGGTACCTGAAATAGACGGACCCACTCTGTCTTCGATCTTTAAAAGGGTACTCGTCTTCACGAGAGTGCTTACACCTATCGTCTGAGGTTTAGGCGAAGCTCTAGAGTGACCGTAATTGTACTTTCGACCAACCCTCTCTGTATACTATTGTGATACTAGATTTCATCACCAGAAAACGGTAGTACTCAAATAGGGCACCCTTTTCTGGCTACTTGCTAATTGATTTTAGAGAGTCCTTTTTTCCTTTTTAGGTGTGTGGTTACTGTCATTGAGACTTTATAATACATCACAATTTATTAAAAGTTGTTAAAAATAAACAGGTCACTGTGGCGTCATCCGACCCACGCCGTCTATCTCGATGACAACAAGGTCTACCTCCTCTGCCTCTTGAGGAACAACTGAACCTTGGTGAACCCGTGCCTTCTACGGAAGAGCAGTCTCTACTGACAAACACTGATTTACACATAGCCTCGTATCATACGAAATTTCCGGAGGACCCTTTCATGGAAGGGGTTGTACCTCATTACAATCCTCCACTCACTGATCCGTTGGGGCCTGTGATAGTTCAGATTCCACCATGCCAAGATATGTCTTTGGCCGCACAAACATCCATTTCACCACTAGCATCCACAAGGTCGATGCCAATGGCAACCATCCCAGGTTCGCCACCATCCTCCCCGCCGGTTGTCAGTTCTATGCCATCACTAGGTAACCACGGTAGTCAACATATACCTAATCCAAACCCTACGGTCATCACAACTATCAGTAGCTCGCCGAATCCTTCGGGATCTACTCCTACCGTGACCACGTTGGGACCCACGGTTTCTCCTCCCACGAGTGTGACTACTTCGGTTCCTTTTAGCAACCCTTTCAGTTGGAAAAATTTGCTGAGTTCAAACCCCTTGGCCACTATACTAGGGGGCAGTGTCACCAGCACGTAGGTAACAGGGAACATTTCACTTCCCCTGCAATCCTTAGGACAAACGGGACAACCTATTGTTAATACTATTTCCTTAAGTGGTTCAAATATAGGTGTAGGGTCTATGCCGTTGCCGAACTATGCAAGTAGTAGCATGCCTCCGGGAAACTCTATTACATCCATATGGACTAACCCACCCCAACCTCCATCTGGAATGGGAGGGCACTTTTATACTGGGGGAAACCAACTGTTTGCCCCGCAATACAATATGCCCTATGGAAAACAACCATATGTCCCTACCCCTCCACCTATAGGAATTTTTTATCAAAGTCCTACTTATCCTCCTGGTAACACATTGATGGGTGGACCTTATGGTCTAAATAGTCAGTCCATACTTCCTTGGTTAGATTCGGGGGAAAATCCACAATTGCGATTTTTGGCAGCTCTGGACATCCCCGATATCCATAAACTTACTAATGATCCCATCAATCACAACCCGCTCTGGCCTCCAGTACCGCACAAGATTCCTTCTGACATCCCAAAGTTCGATGGGAAACAAGGGGACGACCCAGCCACACACATCACTACCTTTCATCTATGGTCTATATCCAATTCCATGGTGGATGATAGTGTCCGGCTTCGACTGTTTCCCTGCACCCTTACAGTCAATGCTGCCAAGTGGTATGTTGAATTGCCACGCGCCGCCGTCAAAACTTTTGGTGCTTTAGCGATGGAGTTTCTAAAGAACTTCCAATTACCAATCAGATTTGAAACTAGAACGGAATTTTTAACCTCGCTGCGCCAACACACTGCCACCCATATCTCCGATCACATTCATGAATGGAGACGTAGGAGGAGGCTAGTCAAAGCACCAATCCCAGATCATCTCTTAGCTAATTGGTTTTGTAAGTCTCTCTTACCCCACATCTCTAAAGACATTGGCCTTTCCGATGCTGTTACAGAAGATCAATGCATTCGTCGTGCCCAACATTTGGATTTAATTTATTCACAATCTGGCACGCTATTTATTTTTTCATTAAGTAAAAAAGGTCTTTACTTATGAACTTTGAAGTGAAAATGGATGAATGTAGGGTTAAATGATGACAATTAGGGATTAACATAGAAATTCAACACTTTTAACTTAACAGTCATTGAGCCTTGGGTCCGGTCCCAACAGAAGTCAGAGAAATGCTCTGAGCCTCTTTGACTGAAAGTTTAGAATGCAGAATAACTATAGGGGAGGGGAAATTAGTGATTTTTTCCTGGTGAAAAGTATTTACATGATTTTCCCACTTCTTTCTACCTACCCAACCTTTAATCTAACATTTTTTCTTCTATTTTGCAGGTGCATTTGAGCTAGAAACCTTGAACATTTTATTCTTTTGAAAGAAACAAAAAGTATCTAAATCTACCTTATATCATTCGAGGGCTATTTTCTCCCCAATGCCCTTGGTAACCCAAATCCTCTGGCTACTCAGAAAATCAGAGCTCATGCTGATGGTCTCGTTGTCACAATCTCTGGTGTAGCCACAAAACAGTCTCGGGGGCAAGCCTCCCAGCCATCTTTGGTTGCCACCGCCCCTCACCAAACGACTACTCTTCCTGCCGCTGAGGTAAATTCTGTGCAAACTTCACAAAAACCTAGTGGCAAAAATAAGAAGAACAAGAAAAAGACATCTTCTTCGGAAGAGCAGTCGGAAAATCAGAATAACCCTAATCAGAAAAACGCTCCCAAAAATGACAAAGGGAAGGATAAACCCATGAAATTTCCTTGCAAGATCTGTGCGGAGGACCACTTTACATACAAATGTCCTCGGCTGCAGGAATGCACCGATTTTATTGCAAACAAGGATTCTGGGCGAACACTTGCCGTTCTTCATAATCCTTTGCCTAATCAACAACAGCAACATCAACACATGGTTGACAATCCGCCACAACCCCATCAACGGGGCAATGGTGGTTCACATCCTTCCGGTGAAGGACCATTCGCCATTTATGGCATTGAGAGTGTTGAACTTCAAATACGAGCCAAGCTTTATGGAAATCCTACCATAGATGCTCAAGAACTTGGTACTAGTTCAAACCCACCGCCGCCCAACGATTTGCATATCGAACGGCCTACTGCTGATCCCGTGATTCATCCCCCCAAAGGGACACTTCGACACACAACTCATAACACCTATGCACGTGCAAACCAAAACTACAACATTGTAGAAGATTTGGCGCAGGCACCGTCAGCTATGTCTGCTCTCGAAGTATTGCAAACTTGTCCAGCACAAAGGAAAGCCTTGCTTTCGGCCATTGGTGGAATAGACCCCCAAGATTCCATGCCAGCTATCTTTGATATGGAAAAATCTAAACCTCGCCTCTCACACCAACTCGCATTCCAGGAGCAGGTTGTGTCGAAAGGGAGACCAATCCATCGCACTGTCATAGACGAAGGTGCTTCGACCTGCGTTATGTCACAAGCTTGCTGGCTCACTTTAGGTTCTCCTACCTTAACACCGCCATCGAATTCCATCAAAGCTTTTGATGGCCACACGTTGCTCCTAAAAGGATACCTTGCTATCTTTCCCATCACTCTGAGTGGGAAAACGGTAACCGTGGACGTTGAAGTCGTAGATCGCTATCTCGACTATAATCTATTGCTCTGTCACAGTTGGTCTTATGCCATGACCACCAATGTTTCTTCAGTCTTCCGACTCGTCCTATTTCCATTGGATGGGAAAATAGTCACAGTGGATTAGTAATCCTTCTGCACCCCTGATTATTCCACGTTACCAAGTAGCATTGTACCCCTAATAGGAGGTTGTCCTGAATCTTACGTCAGTGTTAGTACCGGTCTTCTAAAGGCATCTTCCCTACTGGGTTGTTTTCCTTTCCTGCCGCCAATGATCCCAAATATGGTTGCAATGATATCCACCACTTTCGATGGCTCTATCAACCCATGGATCTGCCTGGCACCTTCAGACATTGATTCCTACGGAGATCAGATGCCGCTCTCACCCGCTGAGTTGGCCTACCAAGCCATCCAAATTACATCTGAACCCTCCACTGCTATGGTTTTGACCAAAGGTACAAACCTCCCACCCATCACAGTTCTCTCTAAGGATCTCCTCAATAGAGTCTTGCCTACAGATGAAGCTATTCGAGAGATCATGTCTCTAGAAGAACGACCTTGGGGAGAGTTTCACCATCGTGCTTCGATGATTGACTCGGACGTGATAAAAACTGAAATCCCATCCTTTGACCCACCTGAGATGGTTCCCTATTCTTACATGATTGTTCAAACTATCGATTCAGAAGGGAACATGGGTAATCTTTCTAAGACAATGTTCATTGATATCTCGGTCAAAACGGGTATCATGGGAAATTTTCAGATTGGAGAAGATTGAAATCCTAAGGAAATTGAGTGCTTCACATTCCTTTTCAAGTAATTCTGTGATGTGTTTGCTTGGTATTACAAGAAAATTCCCGACATAGATCCTTCTATTGACGAGAAAGAGATCAAGAAATTCCGAGCATTCTTTTTATGGTATTTTTCTTGCTCGTTAATCCGAAAAACCTCGAGTCCTCTTCTTCGGGCTCGTTAAACTTACACAAAGAAGTTCCAAGCATTATTTTTATGGTATTTTTCTTGCTCGTTAATCCGAAAAACCTTGAGTTCTCTTCTTCGGGCTCGTTAAACTTACACGAAGAAGTTCCGAGCATTCTTTTTATGGTATTTTTCTTGCTCGGTAATTCGAAAAACCTCGAGTCCTCTTCTTCGGGCTCGTTAAACTTACACGAAGAAGTGCCGAGAATTCTTTTTACGGTATTTTTCTTGCTCATTAATCCGAAAAACCTCGAGTTCCCTTCTTCAGACTCGTTAAACTTATAAGAAGTTGATATCAAGCGTTCTTTTTATGGTCTTTTTCTTGCTCGTTAATTCGAAAAACCTAGAGTCCTCTTCTTCAGACTCGTTAAAATTGATATGAACAATCACTGAGCTTTCTTTTTAGGGACCTTTTTCTCTCTCATAAAATTGAAAAAACCCCGAGTTGACTTTGTCGGGTCACTAAACTACCACGACAAAGAGTAAGGAGCCATTCTTTTCCTCTTTTTCAAAGCTCTTTGAACTAAAAAAGTAACTGAGTTTTCTCCACATGACTCATTAAAATTTCACGGAGGGCACCGAGTTTTTCTTTGTTGGACTCGTTAAAATTTCACAAAGAGTAATGAGTTTAATCTGTCTCCTCGTACTCATAACAGAATGAGGTAGACGTCCATCGAACATAGATTTCTCACTTTTCCGGCTTCGATGGACTAACTCATGGAAAATGAACTGTTTCGGGCTTACTATTCTCCCTTTGTCGTGCCCGGTTATCAAGACATGACAAAGGTACCCCAACGAAGTTGTCTTTTATGATATTTTTCAGACTCTCTAAACATGAAAAATTCATTGAGTTTACTCGTCTGGACTTGTTAAACCTAATTAGACGGGGCACCGAGTTGTCTTTTATGATATTTTTCAGACTCTTTAAACATGAAAAATTCGCCGAGTTTACTCGTCTGGACTCATTAAACTTAATCAGATGGGGAAAAATTTGGAAAAAATGGATACTACCTTTGTTACATTTCAGAAAGGTCGATTTGGCAACAAAAATCTTGAACATGGCACTTCCCATAAAACTCTTTTTCAGTTAGCCGAACCCTACCATCTATGAGTATTAGCCTTCATCTCCCAGTGTCCCTACATCGGTCAAATCCTAACACACTCTTTGGTGTTCATTAAGTCTCAGCTGCCTAGTACCCTGTTACAGTGCCTTCTATTGTTCAAGCAGATCTCACTATCTACTTCTCCTCTTATCAACCAAACCGCTCATTATGCCAAAAATTATTTGTCGTCCGACGTCCCATTTACTCTTCATTATCTCAATCATAAAAAAAATCAGTTGGTTTTAGTTTCGTGTTGACTGATGTAGGACGCCTCACTGCCTGCCTTTCAACAGATCTCTTCCTATCGAATTCAACATCTTATCTAGGAAGTTGATCCAGAAACCAATCGGTACCCGGATACTTGTAGACATCAGTGGCAGGTAGTCTTGTGTTTCATCAGGAGTCTTCATCATTGGCTCCTGGTCGAATGATTCTACGAGTGTTCAACTTCAACTCATTTTATTCACACTCGCTAGATTATATTGTGCATCTTAGGGACCACCATCATTATCGGTGGCCACCTTCGCGTCTGTTAACAGTTTCCATCATCGACTGGTAATCAAACGATTTCTCACATGTTCGACGACAGCTCCTTCAATCACATGTTGAGAAATATGCAGTGTAAGTGAATCAATGGTCAAGAACTTGGGGCAAAGGTTACATCATTAAAGTTGTGTTCCCTTCCCCAAGTTGCGATATTGTTTATGGAGACAGCTTCTTCAGCCCAATCCTGTTATGACAGACACTTCCACATTATGCTTATCGGTGGACAGATTCTTCATATTTCTATTCTAGAGAAATCATTTTGTTTAAGCTACTGAGCATGGGAATGCCCTACTCAAGGCAGATACTATATTTTCAGACATATGTTGTTGTTTCAGGTTTTCCTCAGTCTTTCAATCTCTTTATCTCTACTACACACATTGTAAATTATTTCGGCCATCGTCTTCATCTCTGACCTCACACTTTAGGGGGCATCTGTTACAGGTCAAAATACCTCCTCATCAGCTCAGAGGAGAAGATAAATATGAAAGGAATACAAATACCTAAACTAAATCTATTTCTGCCAAGGCAACGCCTCACTATAACAACACAAGAGAGTTATAACGCAGCTGATCAGTGAATGGGCCGCGTTAGTGGCTAGGGAAATACTCTGTTTACACTAGACGACAAAGTTACCCGTGTTTTAAGTTTGAAACGGGAAAACCTGCGGAGAATGATTTGAATCTCCTGCTTTTTCTCACAAGAGAGTCAGTACAAAAAGGAAACTGCAAAGCACCAACACTTATTGGGCCTTGCCATAAACAACTGAACTCTCAAAGAAGGCAAAAGCATGGAGGTTGAGGAAACATCTTGGCTTTTTCTATTCAAAACTGGTGGAAAGAGAAGGGCAATGATTTCTCTCTCCATCTCCTATAAAATGGAGTTTAAGGCTCTTGGTTCAAGGTCGAAGGATTGTCAAAGTTTTTGCATACTTGTGAAGTAGAGATCATTGTTGTAGTGTGAAGGTCAAAGGTCAAAGAGGTTCATTGAGAACTTGTTGATCAAGACATCACCCCTTTGAGAGATAGAGAGATTGGAAGGCTGAGGAGGGCTTGGTACAACCGACGGTTGTAATCCTGCTTTTTTATCAATCAGTAGAACTGTATCTGTTTTGTCCATTCTATGCGTTGATATTTTCATTGTTATTTAATCACTTATATAGCATGAGATGAATGGCTTAGATGTGCATATTTTAAGTGTTCATTATATATTGACTTAATTGATAGGAAATATATGATATGGTAGAGATTACATGGGTGCTTTAATTGATTGTAGGGCCAATATTTGGAGCTGGTGAAGGAGAACTCCTACTTCGCTGCCTAGTGCTCTCCAAGGGACTCCAAGATCATTAAAGATGTAATATTTGTAGAAATTTGAATAATTGATATGTTATCCACCGAGATTCTCCTGATCACACACTATTTTAACTTCATGCACAATACATAATCTCTTTTACCATTGATCATTAATTGCAGAAATAAAAACAATCGCATGCGCACATTAAAACCATAAACAATCACACATATGAACACAGTATTTTATGGGAAAGCTTAAAGCTGAAAACCCCCAAATATCTATATATTATATGTCATAGAGATCATGTAACAATCATCATACAAATCTCCTCACAAGCTCTCAGTACAATCTCCAATTGCTACACACTAATCAAGTTAGATCTAGCAAAACACATGCTCCAATCTCTGCCACCTGATAGCCTGCCTCTACTGCGCAATCAATGCTAAAGAATGGCTCATAAATAACTTCGAACCACCTGGCTTGTACTGCGCAATCCTCATTGGCATCTCCAATCACTGGTTGTTGCAAATCATGCAACAGTATAGTCACAATTGATAGTCGCACTGTTCTTTCACCTATCTCTTCACTGGTCTCCACTGAAACTGTCCATGCACTGAAGTTAACTGATGTATTCTTTAGTTGATTAATGACTTTATAATTAGTGAATTAATTAATAATTAATTCACACCACTCTCACTAGTGTATCAATCAGTTAGACTAGATACAACTAGTTCAACTATGTTTGGTTTAGTTAAAGTGCTCCAAGAGAATAAGATAATGTTTATAGTCCAAATATTATTAAGAGCTAATAATATTCGACATATCTATTTTTAGACTGCAAATCTAAAAATAGATCCCGCCCAATATTTCTAAAAATATAAGTCCATCTCTTTTTTCCAACTTGACCAACCATCCAAAAATAGCATCCTGCAACTAATAGAATATGATCCATATGTCTAAAAATAGACTTTGCACAAAAAATAGCCTGCGGGCCCACTTAGTGAAGGTGACTTCTTTCCACTAAGCTTATCATCTTGTTGCAATCTCAACACTCCCTCTCAACAAGATAAGGATTATCTGCCACCCCTATCTTGCCTCTGTGGTATTCGAATTTGCTCCTGGTGAGTGCCTTCGTCAAGATATCAACATCCTGATCCTCCGTGGGAATGTATGAAAGTAACATGATCTTCCACTGCACACAATCTCTGATATGATGATACCAGATGTTAATGTGTTTAGTTATATCATGAAATACTGGACTAACCGAGAGTTTGATGCAACTCTGATTATCACAATAAATCACAATAGGATCTAAGTGTGAACCAAACAACCCGACTAGGATCTTCCTCATCCATATAGCCTACTTACATCTTGACCAAACTATTTATATATACTCGACATAACTGAAATGAGTGCCACGGATGCAGTAGCTACTGCTTTGTGCACCAAGCTGCTTTGTCGGCCCGATCTTGAAAATCCTCGGATGTACTCTTCCAGCCAGTTGGGCTCCCTACCCAATCTGCATCAGTGAAGCCATAAAGCCACCTCAGTGCTTCTGTCCAACTACCATAATCCATATCTCGATGTGCCTCTGAGATATCTCAATACATGCTTGCCTGCCTTCCAGTAGAGCTTGGTAGGCTTAACCATAGCTTGTGAAAGCTGGTTAACAACATATCATATGTCGGGTCGTGTATTGACCAGATACATAAGCGACCCCACCAACTGTCGATAAACAGTGGCATCCACTACCTCTGCCGAAGTAGCATCCTCCTTCCTCCATCCACCAGGAAGAGGAGTATCAACAGGTTTGTAGCCATGCATGTTGAACTTCTCCTGTATCTCCCGAGCATACTTTCCTTGAGAAGCAAACAGTCCATCACTGCGCTGCCAAATTTCCAATCCCAGGAAATAATGAGGGAGGCCCAAGTCCTTCATCTCAAACTTTTTTGCAAGATCAGCCTTGCATGAGTGTATCAATAGTTCATCACCTGTAAAAATCAAATCATCTACAAGTACAATGATCAGCAACTTACCCTCCACCACAATATGGTATAGGTTCAGATCCGCCTCACTCTTGGAGAATCCAAGTCCGGTGAAATAACTGTCTATCCATGTGTACCAAGCACGAGGTGCTTGTTTCAACCCATACAACGCTCTTTTGAGCCTGCACACATGTGACTCGCTGCTGAAGATCTCGAATCCTTCGAGATGATCTATGTACACCTCCTCCTCAATCACCCTGTTGAGGAACGCAGTCTTCACATCCATCTGATGAATGTGCCACCCCATCTGCGCCGAGAGAGCAAGAATCATCGGTATGGAAGAATAACTTGCGACAGGTGCAAAGGTTTCCTCATAATCGATCCCCTCAATCTGTGAGAAGCCTCGGGCAACAAATCTTGCCTTGTACTTCTCCACACTCCCGCCAGCTGCTTGATTCAATTTGTAGATCCATCTTGAACCCACCACTGATTTCCCTTGCGGCTTTGGGACAATCTCCCATGCACTGTTTCTGACAATCGAATCATACTCTTCCACCATGACATCTACCCATGCGGGATCCTTCACAGCTTCCTCGAAAAAGGATGGCTCTATCACGATACACTTGCTCATAAGAGCCATGTATCCAGTATACCGGTCAGGTGACTATCTCTGTCTGCGCTGTGATGTAGGTGCTCCTACAATCTTCTCTACATCTTGAGCCAGTTACTCAGCTTCTGTAGTGCGCTTCCGCCCTCTGATGGTTGGCGCTGCATGAGTGGTCTCTTCCACTCCATGAACCTCCTCTTGTGGCTGATCCACATCCAGAGACTCATCCTTAGGAACTAATAGCTCCTCATCTGCATGCAAGTGTGGCTTCCTCTCAAGCGAACACTTCATGGCTTTCTCCTCATGAAATTTGATATCCCGTCACATAACAGTCTTGCGACTGTCTGGAAAATACACACGATAGTTGTGGGGTGTATCAGTGTACCCCACAAATATCCCAACCTCTACAGTCGGCTCCAGCTTCTTCTTGGCATCCTCCGTCACATGAATGTAAACAGGTGAACCAAAAATCCTCAAATGGGAAATATCAGGATTCTTACCAGAAAATGCCTCCTCGGGTGTACTCATGCCAAGTATCCTGTGAGGACAACAGTTTTTCACATAAACCGCAGTATTGCATGTCTCAACCAACAAGTGTATGGGAAGGCCCTGACCATGCAACATCGCCTGTGCAACACCCACAATTGTTCTGTTCTTTCGCTCCGCAACCCCATTCTACTGTGGGTTATGAGGCACTATGAGCTCTCTTCGAATTCCTTCTGTGTTGCAAAAGTTCTTGAATTCGCCAGAGATGAATTCACCACCATTGTTGCTCCTAAGAGCCTTCACCTGGTTCCTCGATTCTTTCTCAAACAATGCCTTTAACTCACAGAACTTTGAGTATGTCTCGCTCTTCTTCTGCATGAAGAAGATCCAGCACTTACGAGAAAAATCATCAACAAATATCACATAGTACCTGTGCTTTGCTGTTGAAGCTATTGAGAAAGGTCCACACACGTCTATGTGAATTCTCTCAAGGATCGTCGTGGCGCGACTATCCTTCTCGTGAAAGGTGGCTTTCACAAATTTTCCCAAAGTACATCTCTTGCACTGATCTGACTGCGCAAGTGTACCTTTGGGAAGCCCAGTAGAAATCTGCTGCAGTATCTTCAAAGCTCCATGGTGAAGGTGGCCCAATCTCTGGTGCCACATCTCGCCATCATCCCGGCTCACCACTCCTTCTGCTTTGCCTGCCATTGCTGTGCAGCCATCTACCTGCAATTGATAAAGGTTCTTAACTTGAACCCATATCCTTCGGGTCTCACCAGTTGCCTTAATGCGCAGGAAATCCTTTCCCTCACTAAAGACAACATCATATCCCTTGTCTTCTAACATGGCCACTGAGATCAGATTCTTCTTCAATTCTGGAACATGCATCACTTCCTTCAATACGAAGGATTTACCAGACTCCCTCTCAAAGGAAATGGTACCGATACTAGCCGCACTGTATCTACCATCATTGCCCATCTCGATGTGCACTCCAAGATCTTTCTCATACAGATCAGGAAACAAATCTTTGTCTCCGGTCATATGAAAAGACGCACCACTGTCAAGAAACCATACTAAACCCATCATACTTGAGACCAAGCATGCGATCATTGAAAAATCCAGCTCAAACTGTGAAGCTAAGGCCTCTCCAGCTGTAGATCCAACAACCTGCTTATTTTTCTTCTTCTATGGACAATTAGTGGCGTAATGTCCGTGTTGGTGATAGTGAAAGCACTTCACCTTGGACATGTCCTGCTTCTTGCATTTTGCACTGGATTGAGAAGCATTCTTCTTGCTCTTCCCCTTCCTTGCTTTGTGATAAAGCATGGTACATTCCATCCCCGAGTTCTTTGATGAAGATCCTTCCTGATACCATTATCACTTACCTGACATGTAGCAAGATGATGGAGCTTAGTGAAATGAAGTCGCCTTCACTAAGTGGGCCTGCAGGCTATTTTTGGCGCAAAGTCTATTTTTAGACTATGTCTATTTTTTGACATATGGAGCATGGTCTAGGAGTTGCAGTATGCTATTCTTGGATGATTGGTCGAGTTGGTAAAAATATATGGACCTCTATTTTTAGACATACAGGTCGAAGTCTATTTTTAGACTGCCTGTCTAAAAATAGGTCAGTCAAAGATTATTAGCCCTTAATAATATTTGGACTCTAAACTTCGGTTTATTCTCTTACAACACTTCAGTTGGAGCTACGGATGTGGCACATGCAGCTGACAGAAGGAAATATGCTTTTCCTAAGGGTTAGTTGAGCTATTGCATGGTTGACTTCAGTTAGAACTCATGTGGCAGAGTTTGGTGGAGTTGATGAGACAGTTGGTGGAGTTGTGTTGGGTTTAACTTAGTTGAACTAGTTGTATTTAGTCTAACTGATAAATACACTAGTGATGAGTGGTGTGAATTAATTATTAATTAATTCACTAATTATTAACTCATAAATCAACTAAAGAATACATCAGTTAACTGCAGTGCATGGACGGTTCAGTGGAGACCAGTGTTAGAGGTGGGTGAAAGGGTGAGTCTACTATCAGTTAGGACATCGGTTGGTCCATGGTGCACCACACTTGGAGGCAGGTACCCATGATAGTTACCTTTGTCAAGCCAAGTCATTTCAAACCTTGGATCTCTCATTAGGCCAGCAGTGATTGCGCAATAGAGGCAGGCAATTAGTGGATGTGTTTTGAACCAGTGACCTGTTCAAAACCAAGCTAGTTTGTGTGTAACTTCATGAGACAGTACTGAGTACTTGTGAGGAGTATTGTACTGAGATTGTTACATGTTCTCTTCCATCTTAATATACAAAATAGCTGGGGTTTTTCAGCTATAAGCTTTCCCCATACATACTGTGTAATGTGTGTGATGTTTTGATGATCTTTTGATCGCATACCGCTTGTTTATTTCCGCATGTGTGATGATCTGAGTAGAAGAGATTATGTGTTGCATATGAATTAGAATTAGTATGTGATAAGGATAATCTCGGTGGATAAATCTTCATTATTCAGCAAATTTCTACATGGTATCGGAGCTATCGGAGCAAAGATTGATCATCACAGTGATTACAAACTTATTTCGGTAGACAGAGTCTGCATGCGGGCCAGGTAGCCTCTGGATCCATCCTTTCTTTGAAAGGTGATATATCCAGTAAATGCCCCTGCAGTCGATATCTGTGCTAGAAATAATTTGTTCTCACAGATCAAGGGTGGTTGAGCTTTAAGGTGGAATTCGAATTTTGCAGCAGTTTTTTTTTCTTGGTGCCAGAGTTGAAAATGTCTTTCAACGATTTGCGACTCGAATATGCTCTTGAAGGCAGTTCGAATTATGTTGCATGGAAGGATCACATGGAGGTAGTATTAGAAGATAATGGACTGAATGATTTCATGGATACGGATGTCCAGAAGCCCACTGATCCCGCTGAAGTCGAAGCATGGCAAAAGAAGATGGCGAAATGTCGAAGGATCCTGTTGGAGGGCATCAAGGATCATATTATATCCAGCTTGCATGGAAAGGCTTCTCCATTTTTAATGTGGAAAGCTTTGATGGATCTATTCTAGAGTAAGAGTGACCAAAGGAAGCTGGCGCTCAAAGATAAGCTCAGGAACATCAAGATGGAGAAGGGTGACAGTATCGCCAAATACCTCACGAAGTTCACTCAATGCAGAGATGAGCTGGGAAGTGTGGGGGTGACTGTCGAAGACGAGGACATGGTCGAACTGGCTCTCCTTGGTCTTCCGAAGGCTTGGCACTCATATCAAGATAGTGTCGATGGTCGGGAGAAGCTGCCGGGATGGGAGCGCCTTTGGGCGGATCTCATGCAGGAGGAGATAAGGAGGACTACCGAGGGAATGGATCTTCATCAAGGAGGCGATGAAAATTCTTGCTTTGTTTCTCTAAAGAAAGAAGAAGGAAAAGTAAGAAAACTTCTCATTCGATTGCAAAGGGCAGAAAGGATATGGCGTGAAGTGTTTTCTTTATGTGATCACGGACATTATGCTACCAATTGTCCAAGAAGAAGAAAAACAGCAAGCGGTAAGATCTGCGAGAAATAGAGGCTTGGCTTCATAGTTCGAGCAGATATTTTTTTGTGATCGCATGCTTGGTTTCAAGTGTGATGGGATCGGTGTGGTTCTTGGACAGCGGTGCGTCATTTCATATGACGGGAGATCGGGATTTGTTCTCAGATCTGGAGGACAAAGATCTGGGTGTGCACATCGAGATGGGAGATGACGGTAGATACAGTGCGACTGGTATCGGTACCATATCCTTTCAGAGGGAGTCTGGTAAACCCTTCGTGTTGAAGGATGTCATGCATGTACCTAGATTGAAGAAGAACTTGATCTCTGTGGCGATGTTGGAAGATAAGGGGTATGATGTGGTCTTCAGTGAAGGAAAAGCCTTCCTGTGAAGTAAGACTACTGGAGAGTCCCGGAAGATAGGGGTTCGAACCAAGAACCTTTATCCGTTGCAAGTAGATGGCTGCGCAGCAATGGCATGCAAGGCGGGAGAAGTGGTGAGCCGGGATGATGAGGGCGAACTGTGGCACAAGAGATTGGGCCACCTTCACCATGGATCTTTGAAGATCCTGCAGCAAATTTCTACTGGGCTTCCTAAGGGCACTCTTGCGCAGTCAGATCAGTGCAAGGGGTATACCTTGGGAAGTATGTGAAAGCCACCTTTCACGAGAAGGATAGTCGCGCCACGACGATCCTTGAGAGAGTTCACACAGACGTGTGTGGTCCTTTCTCAGTTGCTTCGACAGCAAAGCACAAGTATTATGTGATCTTTGGTGATGATTTCTCTCGAAAGTGCTGGATCTTCTTCATGCAGAAGAAGAGCGATACATTCGCGAAGTTCTGTGAGTTTAAAGCACTGGTCGAGAAGGAGTCGGGGAAGAAGGTGATTGCTCTAAGGAGTGATAACGGTGGTGAATTCATCTCGGATGAATTCAAGGAGTTCTACAGTGCAGAATGGATTCGGAGAGAGCTCATCGCACCCCATAACCCACAGCAGAACGGGGTGGCTGAGCGGAAGAACAGAACGATCGTGGGTGCTGCACGGGCGATGTTGCATGATCGGGGCCTACCCCTTCACTTGTGGGCTGAGGCATGCAATACAGCAGTGTATGTGCAGAACCGTTGTCCTCACAAGGTTCTTGGCATGAGTACATCGGAGGAGGCTTATTCTGGCAAGAGGCCTGATATTTCCCATTTGCGGATCTTTGGTTCTCCTGTCTACATGCATGTGACAAAGGATGCAAGAAGGAAGCTGGATCCAACCGCTGAGGTTGGAATATTTGTGGGGTACACTGATACACCTCACAACTATCGGGTGTATTTGTCGGACAGTCGCAAGACTGTTGTGCGACGGGATATAAAATTTCAGGAGGAGAAAGCCATGCAGTGTTCGCTTGAGAGGGAGCTACACTTGCATGCAGATGAGGAGCTGTTAGTTCCTAAGGAGGAGCTTCGGGATGTGGATCAGCCACAAGAGGAGGTTCAGGAGGTGGAAGAAACCACCCATGCAGCGCCAACCATCAGAGGGCGCATGCGCACTACAGAAGCTGAGCGACTGGCTCGGGATGCAAAGAAGGTTGTAGGACCACCTACAGCACAGCGCAGACAGAGACAGTCACCGGATCGGTACACTGGATACATGGCTCTTATGAGTCAATGTGTTGTGACAGAGCCATCCTCTTTTGAGGAAGCTGTGGAGGAACCCGCATGGGTTGATGCCATGATCGAAGAATATAATTCGATCATCAGGAACAGTGCATGGGAGATTGTCCCAAGACCGGTTGGGAAATCAGTTGTAGGTTCGCGATGGATCTACAAGGTGAAGCAGGCGGCTGACGGGAGTGTGGAGAAGTACAAGGCGAGATTTGTCGCCCGTGGCTTCTCACAGATCGAGGGGATTGACTATGAGGAGACTTTTGCACATGTCGCAAGGTACTCTTCCATACGGACGATCCTTGCTCTCTCAGCGCAGATGGGGTGGCACATTCATCAGATGGATGTGAAGACTGCGTTCCTCAACTGAGTCATTGAGGAGGAGGTGTACATAGAGCAGCCTGAAGGTTTCGAGATCTTCAGCAGTGAGTCGCATGTGTGCCGACTCAAGAGAGCATTGTACGGGCTGAAGCAAGCACCTCGTGCTTGGTACACTCGCATAGACAACTACTTCACCGGGCTTGGATTCTCCAAGAGTGAGGCGGATCCAAACCTGTACCAGATTGTGGTGGAGGGGAAGCTGTTGATCATCGTACTGTATGTAGATGATCTGATTTTGACTGGCGATGAGCAGTTGATACTTTCATGCAAGGAGGATCTTGCACGAGTGTTTGAGATGAAGGACTTGGGCATCCTTCATTATTTCTTGGGATTAGAGATTTGGCAGCGCAGCGGAGGACTGTTTGTTTCTTAGGGCAAGTATGCCCGAGAGATTCTGGAGAGGTTCAACATGCAAGGCTGCAAGCCTGTTGACACTCCTCTTCCTGGTGGTTGGAGGAAGGAGGATGCTACTTCGGCGGAGGTAGTGGATGCCACTGTCTATCGAAAGTTGGTGGGGTCGCTTATGTATCTGGTCAATACACGACCCGATATATGCTATGCAGTTAACCAGCTTTCGCAAGCTATGGTTAAGCCTACCAAGCTCTTTTGGAAGGCAGGCAAGCATGTATTGCGTTATATTAGAGGCACATTGGGATATGGTCTATGGTACAGACAGGAGGATGGAGCGAAGCTTTCTGGCTTCACTGATGCAGATTGGGAAGGAAGCCCAACGGACCGAAAGAGCACATCTAGAGGAGTTTTCAGCATTGGGTCGACAACAGTTTCCTGGTAAAGCAGGAAGCAGAGATCCGTGGCACTCAGTTCAGCAGAGGCCGAGTACATGGAAGCTAGCTTGGCTGCATACGAGGCTATTTGAATGAGGAAGATCCTCGTTGGATTATTCGGGTTGCATTTGGAGCCTACAGTGATTTACTGTGATAACCAGAGTTGCATTAAACTCTCGGCTAATCCAGTATTTCATGATAGATCCAAACACATCGACATCAGGTACCATCATATCAGAGATTGTGTTCAGCGGAGAATCATGATGCTTTCATATGTTCCCACCGAGGATCAGGATGCCGACATCCTGACGAAGGCGCTCACCAGGAGCAAGTTCGAATTCCACAGAGGCAGGATAGGGGTTGCAGATAATCCATATCTTGCTGAGAGGGAGTGTTGAGAATGCGGCAAGATGATGGAGCTTAGTGAAATGAAGTCGCCTTCACTAAGTGGGCCCGCAGGCAAATTCTGGCGCAAAGTCTATTTTTAGACTATGTCTATTTTTAGACATATGGAGCATGGTCCAGGGGTTGCAGTATGTTATTCTTGGAGTATTGGTCATGTTGGTAAAAATATATGGACCTCTATTTTTTTGGACCTATAGGTCGAAGTCTATTTTTAGACTGCCTATCCTAAAAATAGGGAAGTCAAATATTATTTACCCTTAATAATATTTGGACTCTAAACTTCAGTTTACTCTCTTGGAGCACTTCAGTTCGAGCTACATAAGTGGCTCATGCATCTGACAGAGGAATTACGCTATTCCCAAGGGTTTGATGGCATCATGCATGGTTGACTTCAGTTAGGACTTCAGTGGCAGAAGTTTGGTGGAGTTAATGAGACAGCTAGTGGAGTTGTGTTCTGTTTATTTTAGTTGAACTAGTTGAGATTAGTTTATCTAGCTAATCAATTAGTTATGAGTGGAGTGAATTAAATATTATTTAATTCATTAATTAGTAACTCATTATTCAACTCAAGAACACATCAGTTCACTACAGTGCATGGACAGTTCAATGGAGACCAGTGAAAGAGGTAGATGAAAGGGTGAGTACAGCTATCAGTTGTGACACCAGTTGTGCATGAGATTTGCACCACACTTGGAGGCAATTGCCCATGATGATTGCGCTATCAAGCCAAGGAGATTTGAACCTTGGATCTCTATTTAGACAGGCCATGATTGCGCAATAGAGGCAGGCAATTAGTGGATGTGTTTTGAACCTGTGACTTGTTCAAAACCAAGCTAGTTTGTGTGTAACTTCATGAGATAGTACTGAGTACTTGTGAGGAGTATTGTATTGAGTTTGTTACATGTTTTCTCCATTATAATATACACAATAGCTGCGGGGTTTTCAGCTATAAGATTTCCCCATACATACTGTGTTAATGTGTATGATGATTTGATGTGCTATCGCTTGTTTTATTTCCACATGTGTGATGATCTGAGTGGAAGAGATTATGTGTTGCATATGAATTCGAATTGATATGTGATCAAGATAGTCTCGGTGGATAATTAATCATTATTCAACAAATTTCTACATATCTCCTCTTGCACAAGATCTGACCAAAGTCGCTCCCATCCTGGCAATTTCTCCCGACCATTGATAGAGTCCTGATGGGAATGCCAACTCTTCGGAAGCCCAAAGAGAGCCAAGCTCACCAAGTCCTCGTCATCAACAATAACCCCCAAACTTCGCAGCTCATCCCTACATTGGATGAACTTCGTGAGGTACTTGGGCATACTGTCACCTTTCTCCGTTTTTATGTTCCTGAGTTTATCCTTGAGCGCCAACTTCCTCTGGTCGCTCTTGCTTTGAAATAAATCTGTCAAAGCTTTCCACATCAAGAATGGAGAAGCTTTACCATGAAGGCTGGACACTATGTGATCCTTCACACACACACACACCTTTAATAGAATCGCCAAGACACTCTATTTGTCTTGTTTTTGCATGCGTCCAAATGTTGACATTATTTAAGCAGGTTTTGGAATTTCTGCATCTGTGAACTCCTTCAACCCATTGTCATCCAGCACCGCCTCCATCCTATCCTTCCATGCAATATAATTCGAGCTGCCCTCAAGGGCATACTCCAATCGCAATCCGTTGAAAGACATCTCAACTTCGACACCAAGAAAACACTGTTGCAAATTCGAATTCCACCAGCACAAAACTCAACCGCTTCAATGTTTTGCAATTGCTCCAATGATCAATATCGCTCTGATACCATGTAAAAATTTGAATAACTGATATATTATTCACCAAGATTCTCCTGATCACACACTATTTTAACTTCATGCACAATATAGAATCTCTTCTACCATTGATCATTAATTGCGGAAATAAAAACAATCGCATGCGCACATTAAAACCATAAACAATCACACATATGAACACAGTATTTTATGGGAAAGCTTAAAGCTAAAAACCCCCAACTATCTATATATTATATGTCATATATATCATGTAACAATCATCATACAAAGCTCCTCACAAGCTCTCAATACAATCTCCAATTGCTACACACTAATCAAGCTAGATCTAGCAAAACACATGCTCCAATCTCTGCCACTTGGTAGCCTGCCTCTACTGCGCAATCAATGCTGAAGAATGGCTCATAAATAAATTTGAACCACTTGGATTTTACTGTGCAATACTCATTGGCATCTCCAATCATTGGTTGTTTCAAATCATGCAACAATATAGTCACAACTGATAGTCACACTGCTCTTTCACCTATCTCTTCACTGGTCTCCACTGAAACTGTCCATGCACTGAAGTTAAATGATGTATTATTTAGTTGATTAATGAGTTTATAATTAGTGAATTAATTAATAATTAATTCACACCACTCTCACTAGTGTATCAATCAGTTAGACTAGATACAACTAGCTCAACTATGTTTAACTCAGTTAAACTGAACACAACTCCATTAACTACCTCAATAACTCCACCAAACTCTGTCACATGAGTTCTAACTGAAGTATCCATGCAATAGCTCCACTTAACCCTCAGGAATAGCGTAATTCCTTCTGTCAGCTCCTGTGCCACACCTGTGCACTTAACTGAAGTGCTCCAAGAGAATAAGATAATGTTTATAGTCCAAATATTATTAAGAGCTAATAATATTCGACATATCTATTTTTAGACTGGCAATCTAAAAATAGATTCCGCCCAGTATGTCTAAAAATAGAAGTCCATCTATTTTTCCCGACTTGACCAACCATCCAAAAATAACATCCTGCAACTCATAGAACATGATCCATATGTCTAAAAATAGACATAGTCTAAAAATAGACTTTGCGCCAAAAATAGCCTGCGGGCCCACTTAGTGAAGGCGACTTCTTTCCACTAAGCTCATCATCTTGTTGCAATCTCAACACTCCCTCTCAACAAGATAAGGATTATCTACCACCCCTATCCTGCCTCTGTGGTATTCGAATTTTCTCCTGGTGAGCGCCTTCGTCAAGATATCAACATCCTGATCCTCCGTGGCAATGTATGAAAGCAACATGATCTTCCGCTGCACACAATATCTAATATGATGATACCGGATGTCAATGTGTTTAGATCTATCATGAAATACTGGATTAACCGAGAGTTTAATACAAGTCTGATTATCACAATAAATCATAGTAGGATCTAAGTGTGAACTAAACAACTCGACCAGGATCTTCCTCATCCATATAGCCTCGCATGTAGCCAAACTCGCTGCCATATACTCGGCCTCTGCTGAACTGAGTGCCACGGATCTGTGCTTCCTGCTGTACCAAGAAACTGTTGTCGACTCGATACTGAAAATCCCTCCAGATGTGCTCTTTTATCGTGAAATACATAGCTCGCATAAATCACGGGTTTGTCATACTATCCATAATCGATGTGCCTCTGAAATATCTCAATACATGCTTGCCTACCTTCCAAAAGAGCTTGGTAGGCTTAACCATAGCTTGTGAAAGCTGGTTAACAACATAGCATATGTCGGGTCGTGTATTGACCAGATACATAAGCGACCCCACCAACTGTCGATAAACAGTGGCATCCACTACCTTTGCCGAAGTAGCATCCTCCTTCCTCCATCCACCAGGAAGAGGAGTATCAACAGGCTTGCAGCCATGCATGTTGAACTTCTCCAGTATCTCCCGGGCATCCTTGCCTTGAAAGCCAGTCCATCAACGCAACTAAATTTCCAATCCCAGGAAATAATGAAGGAGGCCCAAGTCCTTCATCTCAAACTCCTTTGCAAGATCTGCCTTGCATGAGTGTATCAATAGTTCATCACCCGTTAGTATCAAATCATCTACATAAATTACAATGATTAGCAACTTACCCTCCACCACAATTTGGTATAGGTTTGGATCCGCCTCACTCTTGGTGAATCCAAGTCCGGTGAAATAACTGTCTATCCGTGTGTACCAAGCACGAGGTGCTTGTTTCAGCCCATACATCGCTCTTTTGAGCCTACACACATGCGACTCGTTGCTGAAGATTTTGAATCCTTAGGGTTGTTCTATGTACACCTCCTCCTCAATGACTCCGTTGAGGAACGCAGTCTTCACATCCATCTGATGGATGTGCCATCCCATCTGCGCTGAGAGAGCTAGGATCGTCCGTATGGAAGAGTACCTTGCGACAGGTGCAAAGGTCTTCTCATAATCGATCCCCTCGATCTGTGAGAAGCCACGGGCGACAAATCTCACCTTGTACTTCTCCACACTCCCGTCAGCCGCCTGCTTCACTTTGTAGATCCATCGAGAACCCACCACTGATTTCCCCTCCAGTCTTGGGACAATCTCCCATGCACTGTTTCTGACGATCGAATCATATTCTTCGATCATGGCATATACCCATGCGGGTTCCTCATGACTTCCTCGAAATAGAGTGACTCTGTCATGATCAGGTTGTCATAAAGACCATGTACATCTACATTATACCACTCGGGTATTTGTCTCTTATCTGTTGTGATGTAGGTACTCCTACAATCTTCTCTACATCTTTATTCAGTCGCTTAGCTTCTGCAGTGCGCTTCTGTCCTCTGATGGTTGGCACTGCATAAGTGGTTTCTTCCACTCCATGAACCTCCTCCTGTGGCTGATCCACATCCTGAGGCTCACACTTAGGAAATAATATCTCCTCATCTACATGTAAGTGTAGATCCCTCTCAAGTGAACACTTCATGGCTTTCTCCTCATGAAATTTGATATCCCGTTGCACAATAGTCTTTTGGCTTTCTGGAAAATACACATGATAGTTGTGGGGTGTTTCTGTGTACCCCACAAATATCCCAACCTCCTACGATCGGCTCAGCTTCTTCTGGCATCCTCGCCACATGAATGTAAGCAATTGAACCAAAAATCCTCAAATGGGAAATATTAGGCTTCTTACCAGAAAACACCTCCTCGGGTGTACTCATGCCAAGTATCCTGTGAGGAAAACGGTTCTACACATATACTGCAGTATTACATGCCTCAGCCCACAAGTGTATAGGAAGGCCCTGATCATGCAACATCACCCATGCAACACCCATAATTGTTTTGTTCTTCTGCTCAGCAACCCCATTCTGATGTGGGTTATGAGGTGTTATGAGCTCTCTTCGAATTCCTTCTGCGTTGCAAAAGTCCTTGAACTCGCCAGAGATGAATTCACCACCATTTTCACTCCTAAGAGCCTTCACCTGCTTCCCCGATTCTTTCTCAACCAGTGCCTTGAACTCACAGAACTTTGAGTATGTCTCGCTCTTCTTCTGCATGAAGAAGATCCAACACTTACAAGAAAAATCATCAACAAATATCACATAATACCTGTGCTTTGCTGTCGAAGCTACTGAGAAAGGTCCACACACGTCTGTGTGAATTCTCTCAAGGATCGTCGTGGCGCGACTATCCTTCTCGTGAAAGGTGGCTTTCACAAATTTTCCCAAGCTACACCCCTTGCACTGATCTGACTGCGCAAGAGTGCCTTTAGGAAGCCCAGTAGAAATCTGCTGCAATATCTTCAAAGCTCCATGGTGAAGGTGGCCCAATCTCTGGTGCCACAACTCGCCATCATCCCGGCTCACCACTCCTTCTGCCTTGCCTGCCATTGCTGCGCAGCCATCTACCTGCAATTGATAAAGGTTCTTAACTCAAACCCCTATCCTTCGGGTTTCACCAGTTGCCTTACTGCGCAGGAAAGCCTTTCCCTCGCTAAAGACAACATCATATCCCTTGTCTTCTAACATGGCCACCGAGATCAGATTCTTCTTCAATCCTGGAACATGCATCACTTCCTTCAATACGAAGGGTTTACCAAACTCCCTCTCAAAGGAAATGGTACCGATATTGGTCGCACTGTATCTACCATCATCGCCCATCTCGATGTGCAATCCAAGATCTTTCTCATCCAGATCAGTAAACAAATATTTGTCTCCGGTCATACGAAAAGACGCACCACTGTAAAGAAACCATACTGAACCCATCACACTTGAGACCAAGCATGCGATTAGCAAAAAATCCAGCTCAAACTGTGAGGCTAAGGCCTCTCCAGTTGCAGATCTAGCAGCCTGCTTATTTTTCTTCTTCTGTGGACAATTAGTGGCGTAATGTCCATGTTGGTGACAGTGAAAGCACTTCACCTTGGACATGTCCTGCTTCTTTCCTTTCGCACCGGATTGAGAGGCATTCTTCTTTCTCTTCCCCTTCCTTGCTTTGGCAGCCAAAGCGAAATTTTCTCCATCTAAGTTCTTTGATGAAGATCCGTCCCTGGTACTTCGCCTTATCTCCTCTTGCATAAGATCCGACCAAAGTCGCTCCCATCCTGGCAATTTCTCCCGACCATTGACAGAGTCCTGATGGGAATGCCAACTCTTCGGAAGCCCAAAGAGAGCCAAGCTCACCAAGTCCTCGTCATCAACAATAACCCCCACACTTCCTAGCTCATCCCTACATTGGATGAATTTCGTGAGGTACTTGGGCATACTGTCACCTTTCTCCATTTTTATGTTCCTGAGTTTATCCTTGAGCGCCAACTTCCTCTGGTCGCTCTTGCTTTGAAATAAATCTGTCAAAGATTTCCACATCAAGAATGGAGAAGATTTACCATGAAGGTTGGACACTATGTGATCCTTCACACCTTCCAATAGAATCCTTCGACACTTTTCTGTCTTATTTTTCCATGCGTCAAGTACTGCAGCATTGCTAGAAGTAGGTTTTGGAATTTCTGCATCTATGAAATCCTTCAACCCATTGTCATCCAACACTGTCTCCATCCTGTCCTTCCATGCAATATAATTTGAGCTTCCCTCAAGGGCATACTCCAATCGCAATCCGTTGAAAGACATCTCAACTTCGACACCAAGAAAACACTACTGCAAATTCGAATTTCACCAGCTCAAAGCTCAACCACTTCAATGTTTTGCAATTGCTCCAATGATCAATATCGCTCTAATACCATGTAGAAATTTGAATAACTGATATGTTATCCACCGAGATTCTCCTGATCACACAGTATTTTAACTTCATGCACAATACATAATCTCTTCTACCATTGATCATTAATTGCGGAAATAAAAACAATCGCATGCGCACATTAAAACCATAAACAATCACACATATGAACACAATATTTTATGGGAAAGCTTAAAGCTAAAAACCCCCAACTATATGTATATTATATTTCATAGAGATCATGTAAAAATCATCATACAAAGCTCCTCACAAGCTCTTAGTACAATCTCCAATTGCTACACACTAATCAAGCTAGATCTAGCAAAACACATGCTCCAATCTCTGCCACCTGATAGCCTGCCTCTATTGCGTAATCAATGCTGAAGAATGGCTCATAAATAACTTCGAACCACCTGGCTTGTACTGCACAATCCTCATTGGCTTCTCCAATCACTGGTTGTTGCAAATCATGCAATAGTATAGTCACAACTGATAGTCACACTGCTCTTTCACCTATCTCTTCACTGGTCTCCACTGAAACTGTCCATGCACTGAAGTTAACTGATGTATTCTTTAGTTGATTAATGAGTTTATAATTAGTGAATTAATTAATAATTAATTCACACCACTCTCACTAGTGTATCAATCAGTTAGACTAGATACAACTAGCTCAACTATGTTTAACTTAGTTAAACTGAACACAACTCCATCAACTAGCTCAATAACTCCACCAAACTTTGTCACATGAGTTCTAACTGAAGTATCCATGCAATAGCTCCACTTAACCCTCAGGAATAGTGTAATTCCTTCTGTCAGCTCCTGTGCCACATCTGTGCACTTAACTGAAGTGCTCAAAGAGAATAAGATAATGTTTAGAGTCCAAATATTATTAAGAGCTAATAATATTCGACATATCTATTTTTAGACTGGCAATCTAAAAATAGATTCCGCCCAATATGTCTAAAAATATAAGTCCATCTATTTTTTCCAACTTGACCAACCATCTACAAATAGCATCCTGCAACTCATAGAATATGATCCATATGTCTAAAAATAGACATAGTCTAAAAATAGACTTCGCGACAAAAATAGCCTGCGGGCCCACTTAGTGAAGGCGACTTCTTTCCACTAAGCTCATCATCTTGTTGAAATCTCAACAATCTTCTATCTCGTTCTATCAAGTTGTTTTAAGTTAATATGAACATGTATGTGCCATCTTTTTGAACTATACAACTAATCTTACTGTCTGCCTCGGGCACCGGAAAGCCCTGAGAGGGATATTCGATAACCAACAACCCAAGCATTTTACCCTATAGCAGCAGTCCTAGCGCTGAATAACACATTTCAACTAGATAGATTTCAGGAGGTGGATGACATGATGCAATTCTATCTGATACTCATCCCGATAGATCCTCCAGATGAAGGGATGCTCCCCTCATTGGAAAACACACTCACAAACTTGTGTATTTGACCCTCCACTACAACTGCCTTGCAAAATAACGCAATTCCTAAAGGAGACTGCGCTGCTGATGATGGATAAAGCTTGGCCTGATTTCGGATAGTGGAATGAAGCTCAAAGGAACCTCTCCTGATTGGGCACTCGAAGTCCCCCGAGGATGAGGGTGGGATTTCCGCTCGGAAACACCCTTGTGCTAAAAAACACAATAGACTTTGCTAAACAACTGAAGTGTGCAGAAATTCATAAGAGACCTGTTGTTTAGCCACCTCATCTATCAAGCAAAAGGAGCGCCCAAGTGGAAAAATATGAGAAGTTTAGAAGGGTGGCAAGCTGATTAAATTGTGAAGGTCTTGGAAAGAAAGTTCCTAAGGGACAGGTGCGGTGGCTAGGCCTGATCGGGGCCACTACACAGCAGAAAAAACACACTCATGGCTCCGCTTCGGAACCATGAGCCAAAAAGCACGTGGGAAGGGTTTTCCGTCAGCCCCAAAGGAGCATGGTGAGGTTAAAATTCAGGCCCCCGGAAAAGGTGACATCACCTTTCGGCGATCCAATCACAATCATTTCGTGGGGTAAGAAAATGAGCCCAAAGACTACTATGCACCTTGCCAAAGTTTAAAGGGGCCCACCAAATATGACAGTTGGCTTCAGTAAGTAAAAAGGGAAGGTAAGTCTAGGTTGGCGGTACGAAGGCCTGTACTTGCTTTAATTCAGCACGTGGCTCTCACCAACTCAGCTGCTGCCAGCCAATTACCCATTTCCACGTGTCCCATTGTCGACGTCCTTATGATGCCAACCCTACAGCTGTCGCCTTGTCTCGTACTCTATAAAACTTGGTCTAATATAAGTTCATTTTACTTTCAAATGTGTAAATAACTGGTTATTAACCATGTTTTCACGCAGAGGAGGTTAAAACGCAAGTGCAAGGTCGTTTTCAATCCCACGTCACTTTCCCCTTGGCTACTTCACTATTCTCAGGCATTTAGTCATTTTTATGTCTCACTATTTCCCTTCTGTTTTATTTTCAAATGGTCATGGGGAAAATGAAACCAAGAATTCTGCGCCTGAAACCCCACAAGCCCACAAGTTCAGGACTGCTCCTCGACCTGAGCCCCTCGTCGATGCCCACGCATGAATTCATGACCCAGTCTACCTGTTTAGTGTAGCCCTCACCAGAGCCGAGCTTTTCGACTATAATCGAAAAGGCGAGGAAATGTTCAGGGTCATCGAGTCAGGTTTGTATTACCAAATCACTCCAACCACATACCTTGTTCTCAAGTTCATTAGCTGGCTTAGGGAAGCCTATGACGAGCGCAGAGACATGTTTCTTTCTGCCCTGGGCAATAAGCTTTTTCGCATTACGCCCCAACTCATAAGGAAAGCCATTCGCTACCCTCCCAGCCAGGATTATGTTGAGTTCTCCGAGGTCTCCCTCTCCTGTCATTTCTCAAAGCTACCCTGGGAAAAACAAACCGATTTCCTCAGCCTCCTCTCATATTCCCGCCTGTCATCTTTCCCACTCACGGACTTTGTTCCCTTGTTGACTTTCCGAACCAATGTATAGCCTGTCCTAGCACTCATCTCGGGGTTGTTAGGGTCTGAGGAGGTCGACCAGGTGACTAAAGAGGGCATAGATTTTCTATGGCTCATGATGTAGAAGGACATCCTCTTGGATATCCCCTCTTTCTTAGCTTCGGTTATCCAAGTCCAGTTTCAAGAGATTTCCTCGGCTGGTTCTTTCAAGTACTCTTTCCTTGTGTTTTACCTATTCCTATTCGAGCATGCAGATAGATTTGAAGGTCTAGGCCTGAGCAGATTCTCAAGGATAAATGCCCAACCCAGAACCGTCTTCGAGTGGACCACGATAGTTCGCCAACAGCCAGAGGGGAAGGGGTATGAAAAATTTGTTAATGAGTTCATGTCCATATCTTGTGCCATTATACATGACAACCCTCCGCCTAGAATCTTTCCTGAGCAAAAGTATTGGCTACAGTTTGATGAGCAAGATTGCACAAGGCACTGATACCTGTTTGATGACTATACCGAGATCAGAGTCTACAGCGCAGAGGTACCTCCCTACCACTTGCCGGTGTTTCCAGCTATGCAAGTCTTTGCCCTCGAATTCATTCGACAGACCTTAAAGTTGACCAGATCCACTTCATACCTGCGAAGAAAAGATACATCCTCAAACTCCCAACTTCTATCGGTCCCTTCACCATAAATTCGAGGCATGCCCTCTCAATCGTGGAAAAAATGTTGCAAGAGATGAACCTCCCACAGGGAGAAGTTTGGCCCTACGACCCTAAGGGAGTCCTCACCAATAGGAAGAAGAAAATAAAATCAACAACTTATGCACATGATACTAGGCCCTTCATTGAATGGAGAGCTAACCTTGATGTGTGGCCTTTGGATGCATAGATGGAGGCCGAGTCCTCAGCTACTGAAGGGAAAGGAGATAATGTGTCTGTCGAGAGAGAGGAACAAGGACAGGAAGGCCCCTTTGTTGGTTTGGTGGATAAATCGTTCTTGCGAAGCATTTTGCCTCCCAGTGTCAGAAGAAGGAAATCTAGCAACAAATGAACAACTAAGTTTGTCTTTCTCTAAATATATTCATTTTACAAATAAATTTTATAAAGGTGTCGATCCTACCTTAGATCCAAATGCTTATTTGCAGTCGTAGTGCTTCCGTTGCATCAAAATCCTTCCGTTGCAACAAGAGTTTTTCCGTCGCAACAAGAGTTCTTTCGTCGCAACAAGAGTTCTTTTGTCGCAACAAGAGTTCTTTCGTCGCAACAAGAGTTCTTTTGTCGCAAGAAAGTGTCGTCTTTCGTCAACCTGCAATCACAAACAAGAACATATTAAATATCACCTGTATAATGAATAATCATAAAACATACCTATCATAGTGATCAAGGAATCTATGAAATAAACGATCAAACGACAACTTATTGAAATAAATAATCGAACGACAATTTATTGAGAACAACAAAACTTGATTGTATTAATCTTAAAATAAAAGAAGAACCTTACAACCTTAGCCTTGATGTTCGAAAGGCCTTCCCGGGGTCCGAAGTAGGAGTCTCCTCTACTTTGATAAGTCTTGCACTCTTCCTCCAGGAGCACAAAGAGGTATGTGATCTTTCCTCTCAAAATCTCAACATAAAGAATACTAAATCTCAACAACACTTCAACTCAATCACACATAAGGCTTGAACTCTAATCCTCAATCTCCAAAATCTCAATCTCCAAAATCTAACCATTTGAGGCTACCCAATGCCTCCTTTTATAGAGCAGATGAGGAGGTTAGGATTCTACCTTTGTAAGGATAGAACCTCCTTCAAAGGGATAGACTCCTCACATCAAGGGATTAGTTCCTTAAGGTGAGGGATACATGCACCTTATCAAAGCGTACTCATCCCAAAAAATTCTCATCTAGAACCTTCTAGAATTGACCTCAAACCACTTTTTGAATTTACTTTCTCGCCTTTTTGACTTTGAGGAGGGTACACAGGCATTGCAAAGGGAAACTGCGTTCTAGAACGCAGGTAAGCAGCGTATTACCTGTGTACCCAAGCTAGGAATGCAAGCAGGCCTCATGTTACCTGCGTACCCAAAGTTTCAGAGATTTTTAGGGTTTTTCCTCCTGTTTCAGGGCTTGACATGAGGAGTAAAGGTTATAAGACTTGCAGAGGAGGTATGTATGAGTGTTAATGAGCTCATACAGTCAGCAGAATGTCAAGGTGAAAATTTTTAGTGTAAGAGATTGCCCCCTAAAGTGCGAAGTCTGGAATAGATGAAGATGAAGTCTGTCATATATGAAGAGTGAAGTACTTTATCATTTCAAGGATCATCCTGTGGACACCCCAGTCAGAACCTGTAAAAACATTCAATGCAAAATATATATATGTAAACATATCATCGCTGAGGTAGGCATTCCCATACTCAGATAAAAAACTAACTAAACTTGTTCTGATACAGAAATGATTTTAATATTACATCAATAGTGTAGACACAACATGGGCACAACCATCTGTAATGAATAGTCGACTGAATAATAATAAAATTCCTCGCAGTCTGGATAGTGGAAACTAGATCCAGGGTCTTGATTTCTGCTTCCCGAACTAGTACAATTCTATCCATGCGATTAAATGTGTTTAAGTCGAACATGGTAGAAACCACTTGATTACCAGTCAATGATGTAGACTATTAACAAGTGTGAGAGTAACCACCAGTAATGTCAATGGTTCTCAAAGTACTCAGTACAATCCATGAAATGTGAATAAATGAGCTGAAGTCAAACACCTCACGGAATCGTTCGATCGAAGGTCAATGATGTAACCTGTCGTCGAAGGCAAGAAACCTTCCATTGAGGCATGCAGATTTCAAGGTACTGATGATTTCTGGATCAACTTCCTAGATAAAGAGCTGTCGTTGATAGAAAGTGATCCGTCGTAGGCAAGCCCACAACAAGAAATCATAGATCAAGTTTTGAAGAAATATATTGGCAAGGACTAACTCAAGGATGGTCAAAATGGATGACAGATATTTTGCAGATGAATGGTTTGTTTGAACTGTCCTCTTGAACACATAACGACACTGCAGATGGCAAGGTGACAATTGACCCAAAGCTAATACCCAGAAACCGGCTGAATACTTTCAATGTGGTTTGATTAACTGTTAGGCAAAGGATTTCCCAACCCAGGTGGACAAAAAGTGTCGTGTTCAAGAGTGGTTAACGGTTTTTCGAAAAATCAAAATGCAACAAACAAGTCCAATTTTCTCTCTTTTCCCCCACCATTTCTGGCAAGTACCTCTTTATTTTTGACAAGCTTGAGGAGGATAACATTTGCTTGTTTATAAGCTCATCCTTCGGATGAGTCCAACTTAGTTTAAGATTCGAACCCTAAGAAGGAGTGGTTCGTTCCTGTTAAAAATCGAACAGGTCCTTTACTGCTAAATTTTAACGAGTCAGTATAGGAGAAAATCGGTGTTTTTCAATTTTAGGGAGTTAGAAGAAAAAACTTAAGAAAACTCCATGGGTGTACTTTTTCGTAAATTTAGTCTCTCAGGCCCGAAAAAGGATAAAATAATGCGAGAGAGAACTCTATTGACCGTAATTAGTCAACGTATACCTTTTTCGTAAATAGTCCATTTCAGTCCGTAAAAGGGGTAAACTTATACTGAAAGGACGATCATTCATTTACTTTAACGAGTTCGAATAATCAAGTGCTCGGCAATCTTTTCATGTTTAGAGAGTCTGAAAAGGGCTTAAAAGAGAACTCTAAGGTTTCACTTTTTCGGTAAGTTTTAACGAGTTCGAAAAAGGGATAAAAATGTACTCATGGTTTTCACTTTTTCGTAAGTTTTAACGAGTTCGAAAAAGGGATAAAAATGTACTCCTATGGCCGACTTTCAATTTAATTTACGAGCAGGAAAAGACGGAAAGAACTCGACATTTTCATGTGTTTTACGAGAATGAAAGATAGCAAAATAATCTCGGGATTTTCATGAGTTTAATGAGTCTTGAAAATAACCGAAATCGACTCGAGATAGGTTTCATTTTTACAAAATCTTGAAACAGATAAAAACTATGCTTCAGAGTAGTTTCATTTTTACACAAGCTTGAAACAGAGAGAAAACTGTGCTTGATGCCCCCTAAGCGTAACTGCTAGAGCGCATGCCCCCCCAGCTTCATTTCATTCAACTAAGTATACTGCTGGTAATTAATAGTTGGATGGAATGAAGGTTCATTTACGAGATCATATGAAAGACTTGACCTAAAACTGTAAGAAAATTATGCAAAAAATAACCTAAATATACGAATTAACATTTACGAGATCTAGTCAAAGACTCAACTCAATTAGGGGAGGATTTGTTTCATTTTTTAATGAGCTTGACATAGGAAAAGAACTATGCTCATGGAAACGTGTTTGATTTTTTAACGAGGTTGACACAGTAAAAGAAACTATCCTTGTATCTACTCTCTACAATCTACTTATATAACCTACTGATTCATTTTTTTAATGAGGTTGACACAGGAAAATAACTGTCCTCATACCTGATTCATTTTTTAACGAGGTTGACTCAGTAACAGGAACTATCCTCTGACCAACTGATTCATTTTTTAACGAGGTTGACACAGGAAAAGAACTATCCTCAGAAACTACTTATTTCTAATCTATCAATCTACTCTCTACAATATACCTACTGATTCATTTTTTAATGAGGTTGACACAGGAAAAGAACTGTCCTCATGGAATCTTGTTTCATTTTTTAAACGAGCTTGACACAAGAAAAGGAACTATGCTCTCTACTAACTGATTCATTTTTTAATGAGGTTGACATAGTAAAAGGAACTATCCTTGGCCTCACTGATTCATTTTTTAATGAGGTTGACACAGTAAAAGGAACTATCGTTGGACCCACTGATTCATTTTTTAACGAGGTTGACACAGTAAAAGGAACTCTCCTCAAACTCACTGATTCATTTTTTAATGAGGTCGACACAGTAACAGGAACCATCCTCAGCTACATGTTTCATTTTTTAATGAGGTTGACACAGTAAAAGGAACTATCCTCGCACTCACTGATCATGGCTTCCAACTGGAAGAAAGACATGTCCATGGACATACCTCGATCATGGCTTCCAAGAGGTCTTCATCAGATGGAAGAACAATTCTCTGGAAGGAACACATGTCAAGGGACTCAAAAGGGATAAGAACATCGTGTTCAAGTAATCCCATAGAGTTTTCCATGTCAATTACCGGATATAAGTCAAAGGAAGACGAGCAAACAGTGAGAGGCTCGCTTACATTGGTAACTGAAAACATGGGACTAGTTGCCACATAATTAACCCATGGCAGGGTAGATACCACTTGCGTATGAGGAACATTCATGGATGTCAGATTGTTGGTAGTCGAATCAAGACTAGGGAATGAAAGCTGGTCTACAGTCACAATATTTCCATTGTGAGGGAAAGACATTACGCGAAAGAGTGTCGATACGACAGCTTTCATTGCATAAACATAGTCTCACCCAAGGAGTAAATTGAAATCCAAGGGACCTTGAACTACCATAAGATCAATACAGACAGTTTTACCTTCCAAAGTAATAGAAAACTTAGGAAGGATCCCTAAAGGTTCACTAATGGTTTTGTTAAAAGCTTTCAGATTCTGCGTAATAGGCACAAGCTGAGGGGAACCCAAAGCTTTCCAAGCAATTGAGGATAAAATACTAACAGAAGCACCTTCATCTACCTGTGTGCGGTGTATGTCCCTACCACCCAACTTCACAATGATTTGGAAAGGGATGGAGGAAGGAAGACGAGGTTCTGTCAGTCTATTCCAATCAAAGGAAAAGGCCTCAGTACTTGGAGGGGGACCTATAGAAACAGGTGAAATGCCCCCCGGCGTAGAAGAATATGATGTAACAAGAAGAACCTGAGCGGTATGAAGTTCACTCTCTACAGGGAGAATGGGATCGACCAAATGTGAAATCGAATCAACCACTTGATCAACTAATGGATCATCAACCTGAGTGATATGAGTTTCACTCTCTAATGGAAGAGTGGGATCGACTGTACTTGAAATTAGATCAATCACTCCATCAGTTGACGGTAGGTTGGGAGAAATTTTACGGTAACCAGTTGGAAATTCTTGTTGTGGAACAGTAAATTTTTCCAATAATTCTGAGGCTTCATCCATGTGAGGGAAAATGTGAGTTTGATGACTCCCTTTGCATAACTTACAAGAAAACCTAACTTTACCCTTTTTCCCAGGAACCTGACTATCACTGGTTGATGGATCAATGGAAAGTTGATGAGATTTTTCTGACCATACTTCCAAGACCTTTGGAATACCGGGACAATTGATAAGGAAGTGGTCACCCTTACAAAGCTTGCAAGGGTATTTGGGTTTACGATGCATGTTGGAGGTTTCCTCAACACAACTAACACTTACAACCATGGTTGGTTGGTTGACTTCTTTCTTACCTTGCTTCTTCTTCTTCTTCTTCTTCCCTTTCTTCTTCTTCTTCACTGCCTGGTTACTAGCATCAAGGCTTTTACCAGGCGAAGAGGAAGAAATGGAGGAAGAAATATTAGACGAAGAAGGTAAAGGGTCAACAGAAGGTTGGTGATGTTGAGATGGTGAACTCTGTTGAAATGAAGCATCCGGTTGAGGTGGAACAATTGGAGTATTCAGGGCCAACGAAGTTGAAAATAACCATATTGGTAAACCTATTGTAAATCCAGGTAATGACAATGTAGCCATATAAGGAGGACCAACATTTCCAAAGCAAGGAAAATTACTAGGATTCTCATTAAGAGGGGTTCCTTGGTTGGTAAATTCCGGAACAGTTGCCATTATATTCAACTTCAGTGAATTTTATTAACAATTTAAAACTAAAATTAAGAATTCACAATTCACACCTAACAATTAAAATTCACAATTCACACCTATGGTCTCTAAAAGTAAAAACAAACAAATTAACACGCGCTATCAAATCTAGGAGTCAAACCACACACAAATAGTAACTTCCTGTACTAAAAACACTAGTTGGTGATGAAATCCAACATCGTAGAATTTAATACAGAAAGGGCGGTTGGAATAGTTACCCCGACAACCTGCTTAATGAAACAGACTGGCACAAGTTTCTTCACAAAACCATCTCGAGTGAAGAGAACCCCCCAGAGAGTCCAAGTGAGTCTAGTCGACGTCTGCTCCAGGTACAGTGAGATCTTTCCTTCACCGTCACCTTAGTAAATAATCTTAAGCTTATGGACACTAAGGTTACCAATAGTAACAAATACAACTGGGGAAATAGTCAATGATCTGATCCCACACGCAAGGGCAGAGTAACAAAGCTCAATCCCCTTGAAGGTTCCTCGACATGGTTAATCCAAGGTTTACCGACAAGTGACCCCAGGCTCCTCGACAATGGTTAATCCGAGGTTTACCGTTTATAATGCACACAAAATCTTCTATCTTCCCCAATGAAACAGAATTTATTGTCTTAAAGATTCGGACATGATCTCGTGATTGACTTCTTTAAGAGAAGCTTCCCAGATTATACAAATTACAATTGGATTTATTTCCTACCGCAAGATTTATCTACTTGTTTGTTTTAGTTGCTTTGGAAAGTTAACTACAACCTATTCCAAAGCACTAATCCTGAGCTAGATTGGTGGAAAGAGCCCTAAAAATGTAAAAATTACTAGATGAATTTTAATTAAGCGTTGTGTTATTTAAGCTGTTATTACTCAAAAGGGTAAATGGATATGAAACCAATGGTGTTATGACCCGACCCAAAACTGAATGCAATCGAATATGATAATGTAATCTTTTCAATTCGATGAATCCTAACTAAAGTAAGGAAAGAGTTTCCATTCACTTCCAACAATGCAAAAAATTGATCACCAAGGGAAAATATAACAAATTCTCTAATGCACTAATTTCATCAAGAAAAACTAATGCAAATCAATTCCAAAACAATTTTTTATTTTTGTGTTTTTAAAACAAGCATAAAAACATCTAAATTCAAATCAAAGAAAATTGATCTAAATCTACGATTGATTTTTCAGAATGTAAACTATGCAGTTGTAATCTATGCACAATTCACTTGAAAAGTATGCAAATGTAATCTATGCACATTTTCATTCATATTCTGAAAATGAGAATTCTAATTATGCAAATGTGATCTATGCAAGAGAATTCTCAAACACAAGATGATTCTAATGTAATCTAAGAACCAATCAAGTGCAAGTCAAGAAAATTGGGTGAGAGTTCCAAAGATCAAAAATAAAAATACTCAAAGCCGATTAACACTCATACACAATTTTGCATATTTTTGCAAAAACAAAAGCAAAAAGATGCAAAATTGTGAAAATACTGAGACAAACCTCCAAGTAATGACCAAAGGAAATCAAATTAAGAATTTCTCAAAAAAGAGATTCAAAACACCCAATTAACGGAGATTGATGAGATGAAAAATTGCTGAAAGAAATTCAGAAACAAGAGATTTTTGACAGAAAAATACAGATCTGGGTAGATGCTAAAAATCCTAAATTAAATCTAAACTAAACTGGAAAAAAGAAATCTAAATTGTTTCAAAAAATTTAACAGGGTCCGCATGCTTCCAGAAGTAACAGGTGCGGTCCCGCACTGTTTACTCAAGGAAAGTGCGAAACTGCCCGCACTATGCAAAAGAACAAAGTGCGGTCCCCACAAAAGTTCAAGAAAAACTTAAAAGATTTCAAAATTTTAAAAAATAGAGAAAAAATAAGCTACCTAGGCAGATATCCATAAATCAAAAACCAGGAAAAACTTTTCCTCAAATCAAAATAAAAGAGAACCAAAAACAACAAGTTCTTTCCCCAGTGGAGTCGCCAATTTGTTGGCCAGATAAATCGTTCTTGTGGACAAGACCGATCTCCCTAGTGTCAGAAGACAATCTAGCAACAAACGAACAACCAAGTTTGTCTTTCTCTAAATATATTCATTTTACAAATAAATGTTATAAAGGTGTCGATCCTACCTTAGATCCAAATGCTTATTTGCAGTCGGAGTGCTTCCGTCGCATTAATAATCCTTCGTCGTAACAAGAGTTCTTTTTGTCGCAACAATAATCCTTCCGTCGCAACAAGAGTTCTTTCGTCACAAGAAAGTGTCTTCTTTTGCCGATCTGCAATCATAAACAAGCAAATATTAAATAGCACCTATATAACAAATAATTATAAAACATACCTATCATAGTGATCAAGGAATCTATGAAATAAACGATCAAACGACAACTTATTGAAATAAACAACGAACGGCAATTTATTGAGAAAAACAAAACTTGATTGTATTAATCTTAAAAATAACAGAAGAAACTTACAACCTTAGCCTTGATGTTCGAAAGGCCTTCCCGGGGTCCGAAGCAGGAGTCTCCTCTACTTTGATAAGTCTTGCACTCTTCCTCCAGGAGCACAAAGAGGTATTTGATCTTTCCTCTCAAAATCTCAGTAGAAAGAATACTAAATCTCAACATCACTTCAACTCAATCACACATAAAGCTTGAACTCTAATCCTCAATCTCCAAAATCTAACCATTTGAGGCTACCCAATGCCTCCTTTTATAGAGCAGATGAGGAGGTTAGGATTCCACCTTCGTAGGGATAGAACCTCCTTGAAAGGGATAGAATCCTCACATCAAGGGATTAGTTTCTTAAGGTGAGGGATACATGCACCTTATCAAAGCGTACTCATCCCCAAAAATTCTCATCTAGAACCTTCTAGAATTGACCTCAAACCACTTTTTGACTTTACTTTCTCGCCTTTTTGACTTTGAGGAGGGTACACAGGCATTGCAAAGGGAAACTGCGTTCTAGAATGTAGGTAAGCAGCGTATTACCTGCATACCCAAGCTAGGAACGTAAGCAAGCCTCATGTTACCTGCGTACCCAAAGTTTCAGATATTTTTAGGGTTTTTCCTCCTGTTACAGGGCTTGACATGAGGAGTAAAGGTTATAAGAATTACAGAGGAGGTATGTATGAGTGTTAATGAGCTCATACAGTCAGCAGAATTTCAAGGTGACAATTTTTAGTGTAACACCCTCAGGAAGCTAGGAGGTCATGGACATTGATGAGGAAAATCACTCCAACAAAAAACAGAGGACTGAAGGGCCAAATGATATAGGGGCCGAGCTATCCTATGAGGAGATTCCTGAGTTTGGGGGTCCTGACAAGGACAAGCCAGGTTTTCATGTTTCTTTTGAAAATTCCTCCTCGTTGGCCCCCTCAGAGCTTTCGTAGGCAGTCACAATGGACAGGCAAGAGACAAGGGAGGAAATAAATATCAGAAACAGATTCACCCAGGAGAAACTGAGGGCTACATTGGCAAGGTTCATGGATAAGCACCATTCCCAGCTTTCCTCGGTGCTAGATATGGATAAAGAACAACTTATGTTAGCTATTCAACAAGAAAATTTGCAGCCTTTGGCTTCTGGAGCCCAGTATCGAGCTTTGAAAATCATCCTCAACTTAACCAACATTACCTTGCTAGACAAGCTAGAATTAAGCAGCCTTGTAGCCCTCGGCTTCTGAAGCCCAGTATCGAGCTTTGAAAATCATCCTCAACTTAACTAGTAAGCAGCCTTGTAGCCCTCGACTTCTGAAGCCCAATATCGAGCTTTGGAAATCATCCTCAACTTAACCAACATTCCCCTGCTAGAAAAGCTAGACTTACACTAGTGTATCGGGGATATGCTACGGATTGAGGTAGTGAAACATGTAGTAGCCTTGAAGAAGCTCGAAAATAAGTACAATTTGGTAATAGAGAACCATAAGAGAGAGAAGTCTAGCGCCAGAGCAAACCACACCCAGCTGGAAATCCTCAAGAAAACGATAAGGGACAAGGGGGTTGATAAGGATGCAACACGAGAAAAAATTCTTGCCAAGTTAGAAGTGGAGAACCTGGACCTGAAGCGAAAGCTAAACATGTCTCACGAGGAGCATGTGTAGACGGGGGAGCTTGTTCAGGTAGAAAAGGAGAAATCAACTCTCGCTGTCTCACTTTCCAGGCAATAGGAAGAGAATGCACAGAAGGACACAGAGATTTCCAGACTAAATCAGAGGCTGTCAGAATGGCAGGTCAAATGGGACCAACATATGTGCGTGACCCCTGTGTCGGATGAGCCCGGGACAGTTCCTGAACAACTCACCAAATCCTTGTCTGATCTAAAGGTGTCAGAGGATGATATCCTCTTAGTTTTCCAGCACCTAAAGGATATTGAGGCCGCGCTAGTAGCAAACCAAAGGGTGACAGAATCCCTACAGAAGGAGGTGGAAAAACTATGCGAAGAAACCCAGGCACATGATAAGGCCATCAAGGACTTAAATGGGCAGATCAAGGGCAATATGTCAATTGTGGAAGCAAGGTGACTGGTTTGGACAGATATTATAAAAGAGGTTTAGCAGCATTGGGACCTCCTCGCACTGATAAATGACAAGAAGATTGCAATCCACCAGTTCAAATCCCAGTTATAGGATGGACGCATAGATGGAGAAGCAAAGGCCACTATAGCCAAGAAATATATGTGGTACCTAAATGCTGATGAACTACGTGTGCAGGGAATGCTTGACCATTTTAGGACGGTTATTATAGGTCGGAAGAGTAATCGAGAAAGAAACTGCACACACGAACGCACTGGGTTGTTTGGCACTAGTCTCGAAAGAAGTGGAGAAGTTCGACTGAGAGTGGAACAAGCTGGTAGAAGCCGACCTCCCACCATGCTAGGATCCACAGACATGCACGTTTTCTCAACTAACAGCATATGAGTAAAAGATGTCAGAAATTATGTGCAATGTAGATATATCATTGGAGAGAACATCACGGCTAAAAGTAGAGACAATAATAGTAGCGTTATGCAAAGAGTTCTTCCTTCTCTGTCAGGTAAAGAAATTCCTTGCTGTCCATGTGGACTATACCGAGCTAACTAACATGCAATCTCTGTTCGAGGCCTACACCATAATGCCATCAACAGGGGACAGGTTGTGGCAAAAGTGGTGTGAATATGCGAATATGCCGGTATCTTCTGCTTCACAGCAATTGCCACCTCCTTCGACTCGTGCACTTGGATCCTCTTCATCGTCAGCTCGACCATGCCAGCCACAGTGAGGAACTCCTCGGCGCAACACAAAATGATGAATTTCATAATTTGGCCCACGCGGCCTGTTTTTATTTTTATGTTCTATGTAACGTAAAAATGGGTGAAATCTTGATTTCACCCTATGCACTCACTTTATTTTCCATTTTCTATTATGTTTTAGTTATAGCCTGTGTCAGGCCATACTTTTTTAGATGAGAGGTCGTTTTTCCTCATCATAAATTTTGTTTTTTGATTAGGATTGGAAACAGACATATCTCCAGAGAATATTTTGTTTTGAAAAATATCTGCTCTGAACGTTCATGTGAAAGACTATAAAAGATCAGACCACAAACTTAAAAATGGTTTTGAATTTTCTGGCAGAAGAAGTTGTATTCTGTGTGTCATATTTTGTAATTTGAGGTTTTTCTCTTAATGCATATCTGAAGAGCCATTTCGAAGAATAATAGAAAATCTGTTGCGTTTATGGATTCCTACTGAGACTGGTGAACAATATGTATTTCCTGGAGGTGTTTGTTTAGCTTAAATGTTTATTGTGCTTACATTTTTCTTCTTGTTATCACTACATTCATAATGCGGGCGTTATATGATTTAGGAGTGAATTTATCTTTAATGGTACTCACATCATAATTCATAGTAACATCTTAAATATAGCTTGAGGCACCATTTATGTTCCAAATTCTCTTTCAATATCATTTTTCTACTAAAGCCTCTAAGGGGTGGATTCTTATACTTCTTTAAGCCCATCTCGTGCAAACTTTCTCTAACCTTTCCACATAGTTCCATACCCTGATTAAATTTTATGACTGTTCATTTGTTTCACATTTGACCCTTCTTGCAATAGCTTTATCTCATGACTGATTTAGGCCTATTCTGAGCAGGATTTTCTCTTTGCAACTGAAGCTCCCAGTTACTATCCTTCTTTCTCTAAGATCCAAGACCACCTTTTAAAAAGATTTCAATCCATTTCATATCAGGAGGTTCCTCCCCCCTCAAGCATGTAGAATAATCTAATAACCTCCTGTCTTAAGATGTCCTAGGCACTGGTCTTTGGCAACTCAAGGCTGTCTCTAGGAGTGACAGCAAGACCAAACATAAAGAATATTCAGAATGCCCTCTATGGCTTCCATCCACTTCCTTATATTCTTTGTGAGCCTCCTCACCCTTGGTCCCACTCATTAAAGATGCTACTTCCATGGAGACTCCCTCCCACTAACACTGTGCTGTCCCTCAATAAATCTCCACTACTTCCATACCAACGCTGTCCCTCAATAACTCTCCACTACTTCCATACCAGCACTGTTGATTTGGTCAAACTTGACCCCATCCACATGCTTCAACCTCTATTCACACCTAAGAGTGCTTTATTCAACTAATAAGATGATCCACATTCACATTAGAAGTGGTTTTATTCCTACTAAATATATTTATGGGTCTCCCTACCCTCTTATTCATCTATCTTAGTGACAAAATAAAAAATTAATACTCCAACTAGCTGAAAGCTAATTAGGAAATATTAAAAACTTTCCTTCAATGCGACCTTCAGATTATCAATAGTTGCATTAGGTTTTTTCACCACATAACTTATATACCAATCCAATGCACAGTCTTGAAAAGCAGTGGCCAGCTGTGTTTTCTTAACATCCTCATTATTAATTTGCTGCACTGTCCATACAATGTCTGTAACAACCCAAAATTGGTCTACGTCTTTGTTTCCGATACCATGAAAATTAGGTAACTTCATGGAAGTGGCCATATCAACATCTGGTGGTGGAGGTGGAGGTGGAGTATATGGCTTGTTAGAGTGAGATGAGTTTGGGAGTGGAGTGGATGGGATTTGAACTATGGCCAATGACCCAAGACAAGCCTGATCTTGCAATTCCTTTTCTTCCAAGCACGTAGATTCACCATAGCTATTGATTTCAGACTCCTCATCACTATCAAATTTACCTTTGAGAGGGCTATAAAGAAAACCTTCTTCTAGATCTACTATGTAAGTTCTTCCACTGTGCATAGTCGGGCCTCTATGGTACATTCACTCAATATGGCTGCACAGGGTGCCCTATTCACACAATAGCATTTTAATCCACAATTTCCAAGAACGCAGGAACTTACCTCTGGGGCCCTTGAAAAATCTTCATTCAGATTCTAAATAGGATACAAATTGATCAATAGCGATTTCAATCATAAATCATCTCAGAACACTATCAATCCAAGGATCTACCACGCAGGTGATATTGTTGCCTAGATTTCTCTAATTCCTGTACCAACTTCAGGGTCCACTGAGTGATTGCATCATCATTTGCACAGGTCTGGAATTCAGCAAGCTGAGACAACCACTCGTGCAACTCGATCGCAAAAGAAACAAAGAAAATTTCGTGGACCTTTGTGTATATATACCTTTGTGCCCAATCTTCAAAAGACAATTCAGAGCTTCTGTTTTCTTGGATCGCAAATTCACGTATCTTCTTGTCAAGCCAATCCTGCAGTTCATTCTTTGTTGGGTGCCAATACATAAAATCTCCCTCAAAATGATCCCGGTCCCAACAACGGAACCATTTGTTGGCTTTAGGGGTCTTGACCTAGGTTCAGAGTATTTGCACAACTAAAAAAACCCTCCAACTACTGGCCCTTTTGGCAGTGATCTTCTTGCGCAGGCTAAAGTCCCACCCGAAGTAATATGGAGAGGTGCTCGAACCAGGTTTCCGCACCCTGAGGGAGCTTTTGATGTGGTAGATCTAATCAAACTTACTGCAGATAATATAACATATTTCCACACACACAGTCAATGGTAAACACATCTAACCTTTTCACAGATTATCATGGAATACTTCGATATATTTCACGCACAGTAGCTAATTATACTTCATTTAGATCTACTTATCTAACATAGACTAATACTCACACATAGATGCAATTAACCATTTACAAAAGTAAATACACAACAATAGAACAGATCCAGATCTATAACAAAGAATAAGTAATCTAATAGAGTAAATCACATAAGGTTTTGATTGCAAAAAATGCCCTTCTTTATTAAGAGACTTTTAATTCAGTACAATTTATCTTTTTGCGCACACAACAGTAGAGTTAGGTGTCCACGCACATAGCTAGCAGGAACCTTTCTACCCAGATGAAAACCCAGACTAACAAATATACATAAACTGATTCAAGATTGCATTCATCCATGTCTCCCTTTCCTCACTCGACTCTTACATATTTATATTATAAAAAACACGTACATACCATGGTTTGAGACTCATGGTTTTTCCCTTTAACCCTTTACAATAATTAGGGAACTTTGACCTACCCTAAAGCCTCTTTGATCATCTGCGCACAACGCATACAAAAAAACTTAACAAAATTATCCCAAAAAACTACCCCAGGGGGTCATGCTCCAACACTGTCTTAAGTCTGGAAGTGCAAGTACTCAAGCTGAACTAATATTTTCTTTCAATGCATCAAATTACTTTTTTTGTTTATCTTCCCACTGGAAGACCTACTTCACACTTGTCAATGCATGCAATGGAGCTGCAATAGAAGAGAAGTTAGCAATAAACTTCCTCCAATATTGGGCTTCTCCTAAAAATATTCTTACGTCCGTAACTGTTTTGGGCTTTGGCCAAATCAAAATGATGTCAACCTTGGAGGGATCTATTTTTAATTCACCTCCTCCAACAATGTGACCCAAATAAAATAAAGAAGTTTTTCCAAACTCACACTTTGAAATCTTTAAAAACAATGTTTCATTCTTCAAGACATCAAGTAATTTTTTGACATGCATGACATGTTATTCACGAGATTTACTAAAAATCAAGATGTAATCTAAGTAGACTATCACAAACTCATCTAGAAATGGCCTCAAAACATCATTCATCACACACATAAAGGTAGCCAAAGCATTAAAAAGACCAAAAGGCATAACAAGGCATTCAAACAAACCTTGCTTTGTTTTGAATGTTGTCTTCCATATGTTACCTTCTATTGGGGTTCCCATGTTTTGGCCAGATTGGCAAGACCAAAAGATGAGACAACATCAGAACCGCTTTGGGGCCCTAGGATCTAGCCCTCCTGGACCCGGAGAGGGATCTCTCCAATAAAACAAAGAATGATGTATCTTTGAAGCTCTATATGAGATGTTAGGCTAGTTATGAAACACGAAGGGGCGTTTAAAATGATTTGGTTGGTTGTTTGCTGAGTTGGTCATGAGATCATGGATTGAGAAAGTAATGGGAGAAAAGGAACAAAGCAGCAAGATGTTTCAGCAAAGGGGATAGGTCAAGAAAGTGCCATCCATTGGGCTATGGATTCGTGAAAGGAAATTACTTGCAACAACTAGCCAAATCTTTCAAAGGGCAAGTCATCTAATACTAAAGGATCTTTTAGATTAGATGGTGGGATGGAAAATTAAGGATTGAAAGTGAAAGAAGGAAAGCAACCTAATTTCTGTCTATAGATTAGGTCAGAGGTCATTTAACTCCAGACCTACTTGGATATACTCAGAGGAAACTTTCAATGGAGGGACAAAGGGGCAGCTTATAGATCGGACCAGAGGTCATTTAACTCTAGGTCAGCTTTAGCATGCTCCAAGGGAAAAACAGAGATAAGTTTAACAAGGGATGTTGTAAAGGCCAGCTGGTTGCACAAGGATCCTAGTGGATAGGGCTAACTCTAATCCCTAGTGTTCCCAAATCTTCCAACTTAAACCCAACAAGAACAACTAAAGACATATTCCATTTAACTCATACATAAGCTAGCAGCATAAGGAACTACTACACCGGTTAAATTAACTGAGATCAGCCCTTAGATAGTCACATTTAGCAGAAAACATTAAGGCAAGGAGAGCAAAAGCATAGGGTGCCTAACAAGGGCAAATCCTATACCAATTTTCTGATGCAAGCCAGAAGAGAAATGAATAGCATGAAAATGCAATAAACAGAGTTAGGAAAACATCACCAATATTAATACACCAGGATCCTGCGAAATGTGCTTTGATTAATTGATACAAGACCAGTCACATACACTGAGCTCAATGGCTGTTACAAGCCAAACTTCTCCTCCCAGCCTACTACATACAACTACTCTGCTAATCCCTCCCAAGATTGTTCTAACAGTCCAAATGAATTTCCATAACTGCCACAGCAGCAACTGGACAACAACCAACAACAATGCTCTTGGGAATTATAATAGGGGAAAAGAAAAACAGAGGTAGATGAACATTAATTTGATTCATTAAGATAGAGTGGTGGAAGTGCTCGAGCCCACTCTGCTTAATGGCACCTGCAATCGCTGTAAGTACTTTGTAGATTGTTTGGAAACCACTGTCAGGTTGAGATTGACCTCTGCTGTTTTCTTTGGAGTCTTTCAGGTGTCTAGAACTCTGCGCTGCCTTCTAGAATAAGTGAACTGGATGGAAGGATCCGCAGGCCACTCCATACTCCATAATTGCGACCTGACAGTCTTTTATGAAGCTCCTGTCAGCGTGCTTAATTTTCCTGGGCTCGAGGGAGCACAAAGGGCACTGTAGGAATGGTGTAATGTCTGGAGAAAACGTTCTGCTGACACTGCGCTTGGCTTTCCATTTGCCGTTTTGAAGAAACTGAATTTTGTTTATAAATTCCGTTGAAATAAAATTGAACTGAAATATGCCTGCGTGAAGGGAGGAACATTGAATAGGAAAGAAGGGAGAGGAGGCGGGACCCATATAAATCACAATCGGGATGGACAGGCGGAGGGGCGCGATTGAAAACACCACATAAAGTTCCAATGCAATGGAGGAAAGGGCCTTTGTAATAATAAAACAAATGGATTTTAAACTTTACAAAGGTAAAAGGGGCTTTTGATATGAACGGCGGAGGACTTTAGTGGTGGGACCGGGGGTTTAATCGCAATCGCAAATCGGGAGTGGAGCGGAATATAATGACACATTGAAAACTTCCGATGCGATTGGGACCAACCCTTTGTAAAATTGAAAATCATACAAATTTCCAATTTATGAAGGAAAGGCCTTATATTATATGAATGGGGTGGAAGAGTGGTATGGTGGGCTCAGCAGGTCTAATCGCAATCGGAGATCGGGAGCGGGCGGGTAATCGCAACGCGGGAAAAAGAACTTGCGATGCGATTAATCGGAGGGAAAAGGTGCGATTGGGTCAATCGGAGGAGAGGAACTGTGATCGGGAGATCGGGGAATCACAATCGGGGAGGTCAACGGGGTGACACAAAGAAACTTGCAATTGCGATTGGGCGGGAAGTGCGCGGACCGTTGGATCAACGGGAGGGATCAACGGTGGAGAATGCAGTCGGGAGGTCGCAATCGGGGATTGGAACGATCGGAGGGGAGTGCAATAAATTAGAGGAATGGAATTGGGTCAATCGGATTTGGGTGCGCTTGGACGGATCAGAGGTCGGAGCAATCGAAGGGACATGCGATCAATCACAATCATAGTATATCGCGATGCGATCAATCGCGTCGCAAATACTAGCAATTGGAGTGATCAGAACGTTTAAAATAAAACATGCGATTGGAATAGTTTGCGATTGTAATGCGGCGGGTTTATATATAAATATGACATAAAATTTGTTACCAAAGTTTACGGGGTATGAAAGGGGAAGTGGTTAACACGGTGGGGAATTTATAATATAACGTTTTATTATAAAGTTCCACAGGTCATGGAGGGGAAGTGGTTATATAAATCGCACATTTTTGTTTTACAATGATTTACAATGCGATTTATAATCGGAAAAATGGGGGAAAGGGGTTTTAAAAGGGAATATTAAAACTTTAAACATAAAGTTAAAAGGGAAACATGGGAAATAGGGGATATATGGGGATATAAGGGCTTTAACTTCACTTAGGCATAGAATTCAATCCAGAAGTCAGTTTTGAGAGTGTAGCATACCGTTGGAAAGCTATTTTCGGGCTCTTTCTGATGGATCTACTTGGAGGATGATTTGGCACTGAAAATGCTATAGAAAACTTCTCTAAAAGTAGGGACCTAATTTTGTGGAGATAACAGCTTCTGAATAGTGACTGAAGGCAATAACTAGACTGACACTAACAGAAGGCACAAGGAGGCTTCACGGATGATGTGTTTTCAGAGGAAATGCATTCCTTGAAGGCTCAGAAACATTTTAGCTCCCTATTTTCTTTTCAAAAATTTATAGGTGGGGCTAACAGTGGCTCCACATGGGGATGGCTTCTTCTTGAAGGAGTCAAGAATTTAGAAAGTAAATCTTTGGTGTAGGCCAGATGCCTTCTACTTGGCACATCCCTTTCTTTCTTTAGATCAGTTGCCACAAATCATTAAGACATTATATCAGAAGTAACATTCTCCCAAACAACTACCTACCCACACTACAGCTCTAACATTTTTTCTTCTAGGTGCATTTGGACTTGCCGACCCTTTACATCATCAATTTTTATAGGGAAAATAAACCGATTCTACTTCTACCCTTATTACTCCATGAGGCCAGATTATATTGTTGGCCTCATAACATTCTCTACCTAATCTAATATCTGCTAGGATTAAACTGTCTAGCAGATTTCTTCTCTACCTTCTAAGACAGAAATTGAAAAACAGTCAAGCCAGGATTAGAATGTCTGGCTTGCTGGACTTTTGCAGAAATTAAAACAACTAACTACAGGCTCACAGGCTGAGCTTTATTTCAAACTCCCTACCTACCCTACTCTAACTGGAAATCTCTGATGCTCTAGGTGATACAATAATGCCAATGCAGCCAGTCAAGTAATAGCAAAAAGGGGAAGAAGAACTGACTGCTCATCAGAGACAACCATAGGATGCTCTGCACGTGGATCTTCAAAACTGAGGCCATCAGTAGTGGTGACCGATTTTGATGTACTTGGCTCTTGCAAAATATTTATGCTTGAGGAGATGAGCCAATCAGGGCCTCCATGTATTCTGCCACGGGATCAACAGAAATATGGTATATACTTCCTTCTTTAAGGCCTGCCATGACTGGTAGGCTGTCTGTGTCCCGGGCAGCTTCGATCACTGCATCTGTAGTGAGGCCTTTGTAATCATACTCCTCCTTTTCCTGGTTGGGAGTATTTGGCATATGGGCATCAACCAGGAATACCTCTTCTTCCTCTAGATCAAGACAAAGATGTCTGTGGGGAAGAAAATCTCGCTCATCTTCACTGCAGCCTGAGCTAGAGGGCTCATTATATTCGTCAGTGCTGTCCTATAGAAACGTGGTCTGGTTCTGTTGGAACTCTGTGAAAAAATTAACATATTCTTGAGCGGGGGTTTCTTTGATTGCCTCAATCCCGTTGGGAGAAAGCTCCGGATATTCTTTCCGCTCAAGATTTTCTTCACCCCTTTTCTCCTTGTCCTCTGCGCTGAAGAGTTGCTGGCTTCCATCCTCTTGGAAAGTATAACTGATGTTCGGATATAAAGCAGAGAGAAGATTCAATGAATCTTCGTCTGCTATCATGCTTTCAACGCTTTCTCCATCACTATCATAGATAGCCTGCATTGACTCATCATTTTCTTGAAGTTGATGGTCGTAATCTTCCTCCCATGAATCTACTGATGATGGCCCTGCAAGCTCAGTTTCCCCTTGGAAAAAATTATCATCAGACAGATCAACATCAGAGAAATCATAATTATAAGCATTGTCACCCATCAAGTCTTCAGGACTCTTGGCGAGTCTTTCTTCAAAATAGTCTGCAAGTTCATTTTCTGATTCAATCTCTGGTTCATCATACATGCTTTGCATGTGGCTTCTGTCTTGCAGTGGTCTGGTTTGTCTTTCTTGAGGACAAGGTGTAGGACTTTCCCAATCATTATTTTTGGTTTCAAACTCATATTCTTCCTCTTTTGTGTTCAACAGGGTGTTGGCAGTCTCTATCAGTTTTTCCAGCTGTTTCTCTAAAGAGATCTGCGCTATTAACTCTGTTTGGTTTCTCTTTAATGCCCTTAATCTCTCCTCCCTGCACTGTATGTTGTATTCGACAGTGATTGCTATATTCTTCATTTCCTCCAGGCTCAAAGGTTCTCTTTCTCTTATATGGAATTCCACCTCGGGGTCAAAAGAACTTGGATAGTGCAATAAAGCCCATCCCAAAGGTGGTTTTATATTTGAAGGTATTGCATCATATACCTTATTAAACCTGGCTGAAAATTCTTGTACTGTCTCTCCTGGCTGCCTTTTCAAGTTTTGATACTCTCCTAGGATGAGGAGAGCATTCTTTGGGGCTGCCCACCTATCAAGGAAAACTTGAGAAAATTGATGAAAGCTGAAAATGCTTTCCACTGGAAGGCCTTTGAGCCAACCCTTAACATTTCCTTGTAATGACAAGGAAAACATTCTAATGCACACGTCGTCTTCTTCTATCTCATACAATTCAGGTAAATCCTCGAGATTTTGAACATGTTCTTCGGTAGTGGCCCTTTTATTTTCTCCATCAAACAGAGGCAACTGGTTTATAAGCTCTGCAGGAAGGGGTTGGAAGATAAGAGGTAAAACCAGAGGCTTATATCTTTCTATGACCTTCGTAGGTGTGGGTGGTGCAACAATGGGCTCATGGATGCTTGAAGCTTCTTTAGGGGTGGGAGATACAACATGAGCCTCTTGTTCCACCAGGTTCTTCACAGGAGTACAGGTCTGCTCGTGGTATGAAGACTGAGGCTTCAAATCTTTTCCATACTCATTGTGGGTCTCATCTTGGTGCACTTGATTAGGCTTAAAGTAGGACATAACATAGTGGTAAAAAAATACAATGAATTCTTTAAACCAAATCCAACCCATGTGTTCTATCCTTCTATGAGGTTTGGCCATATTTTAGGCTCTTCCTCCAGTGGAGTCTTTGAGGATTATGGAGTGTGGAGTCGCCAGGTGGATGAATATGAATGTTTGAAGTAGGAAACTGTCCACCATCAGCAATATAATGCCAATCTAACCAGAGATATTGGGTCTTTGAGTGCCTAAGAATGTTTAAGGTGAAATGCACTCAAGTCCCCAGTGGAGTCGCCATTATGTTGGGGTTCCCATGTTTTGGCCAGATTGGCAAGACCAAAAGATGAGACAACATCAGAACCACTTTGGGGCCCTAGGATCTAGCCCTCCTGGACCTGGAGAGGGATCTCTCCAATAAAACAAAGAATGATGTATCTTTGAAGCTCTAGATGAGATGTTAGGCTAGTTATGAAACACGAAGGGGGGTTTAAAATGATTTGGTTGGTTGGTTGCTGAGTTGGTCATGAGATCATGGACTGAGAAATTAATGGGAGAAAAGGAACAAAGTAGCAGGATGTTTCAGCAAAGGGGATAGGTCAAGAAAGTGCCATCCATTGGGCTATGGAGTCGTGAAAGGGAATTACTTGCAACAACTAGCCAAAGCTTTCGGAGGGCAAGTCATCTAATACTAAAGGATCTTTTAGATTAGATGGTGGGATGGAACATTAAGGATTGAAAGTGAAAGAAGGAAAGCAACCTAATTTCTGTCTATAGATCAGGTCAGAGGTCATTTAACTCCAGACCTGCTTGGATATACTCAGAGGCAGCTTTCAATGGAGGGACAAAGGGGCAACTTATATATCGGACCAGAGGTCATTTAACTCCAGGTCAGCTTTAGCATGCTCCAAGGGAAAAACAAAGATAAGTTTAACAAGGGATGTTGTAAAGGTCAGCTGGTTGCACAAGGATCCTAGTGGATAGGGCTAAATATAATCCCTAGTGTTCCCAAATCTTCCAACTTAAACCCAACAAGAACAACTAAAGACAGATTCCATTTAACTCATACATCATCTAGCAGCATAAGGAACTACTACACTGGTTAAATTAACTGAGATCAGCCCTTAGATAGTCACATTTAGCAGAAAACATTAAGGCAAGGAGAGCAGAAGCACAGGGTGCCTAACAAGGGAAAATCCTATACCAGTTTTCTGATGCAAGCCAGAAGAGCAATGAACAACATGAAAATGCAATAAACAGAGTTAGGAAAACATCACCAATAGTAATAGACCAGGATCCTGCGAAATGTGCTTTGATTAATTGATACAAGACCAATCACATACACTGAGCTCAATGGCTATTACAATCCAAACTTCTCCTCCTAGCCTACTACATACAACTACTCTGCTAATCCCTCCCAAGACTATTCTAACAGTCCAAATGAATTTCCATAACTGCCACAGCAGCAACTGGACAACAACCAACAACAACGCTCTTGGGAATTATAATAGGGGAAAAGAAAAACAGAGGTAGATGAACATTAATTTGATTCATTAAGACAGAGTGGGGGAAGTGCTCGAGCCCACTCTGCTTAATGGCACCTGCAATTGCTGTAAGTACTTTGTAGACTGTTTGGAAACCACTGTCAGGTCGAGATTGACCTCTGCTGTTTTCTTTGGAGTCTTTCAGGTGTCTGGAACTCTGCGCTGCCTTCTAGAATAAGTGAACTGGACGAAAGGATCTGCAGGCCACTCCATACTCCATAACTGCGACCTGACAGTCTTTTATGAAGCTCCTGTCAGCGTGCTTGATTTTCCTGGGCTCGAGGGAGCACGGAGGGCATTGTAGGAATGGTGTAATGTATGGAGAAAACGTTCTGCTGACACTGCGCTTGGCTTTCCATTTTCCGTTTTGAAGAAACTAACTTTTGTTTATAAATGCCGTTGAAATAAAACTGAACTGAAATACGCCTGCGTGAAGGGAAGAACAATGAATAGGAAAGAAGGGAGTGGAGACGAGACCCATATAAATCGCACTCAGGATGGACGGGCGTGATTGAAAACACCACACAAAGTTCCGATGCGATGGAGGAAAGGGCCTTTGTAATAATAAAAAAAACGGATTTTAAACTTTACAAAGGAAAAAGGGGCTTTTTATATGAACGATGGAGGAATTTAGTGGTGGGACCGGGGGTTTAATCGCAATCGCAAATCGAGAGTGGAGTGGAATGGAATGACACATAGAAAACTTCCGATGCGATTGGGACCAACCCTTTGTAAAACTGAAAATCATACAAATTTCCAATTTATGAAGGAAAGGCCTTATATTATATGAATTGGGTGGAAGAGTGGTACGGTGGGCCCGTCAGGTCTAATCGCAATCGGAGATCGGGAGCGGGCGGGTAATCGCAACGCGGGAGAAAGAACTTGCAATGCGATTAATCGCAGGGAAAAGGTGTGATTGGGTCAATCGGAGGAGAGGAACTGCGATCGGGAGATCAGGGAATCGCGATCGGGGAGGTCAGCGGGGTGACACAAAGAAACTTGCGATTGCGATTGGGCGGGAAGTGCGCGGACCGTTGGATCAATGGTGGAGAATGTAGTCAGGAGGTCGCAATCGGGGATTGGAACGATCGGAGGGGAGTGCGATCAATCAGAGGAATGGACTTGCGATCGGGTCAATCAGAGCGGGGTGCGATTGGATGTATCGGAGGTCGAAGCGATTAGAGGGACATGCGATCAATCGCAATCACAGTATATCGCGATGCGATCAATCACGTCACAAATACTAGCGATTGGAGTGATTAGAACGTTTAAAATAAAACATGCGATTGGAACAATTTGCGATTGTAATGCGGCGGGTTTATATATAAATATGACATAAACTTTGTTACCAAAGTTTACGGGGTATGAAAGGGGAAGTGGTTAACACGGTGGGGACTTTATACTATAATGTTTTATTATAAAGTTCCACGAGTCATGGAGGGGAAGTGGTTATCTAAATCACACATTTTTGTTTTACAATGATTTACAATGTGATTTATAATCGGAAAAAGGGGGGAAAGGGGTTTTAAAAGGGAATATTAAAACTTTAAACATAAAGTTAAAAGGGAAACATGGGAAATAGGGGATATATGGGGATATAAGGGCTTTAACTTCACTTAGGCATAGAATTCAATCCAGAAGTCAGTTTTGAGAGTGTAGCATACCGTTGGAAAGCTCTTTTCAGGCTCTTTTTGATGAATCTGCTTGGAGGATGATTTGGAGCTGAACATGCTGCGGAAAACTTCTTTGAAAGTAGGGACCTCATTTTGTGGAGATAACAACTTCTGAATAGTGACTGAAGACAATAACTAGACTGACACTAACAGAAGGCACAAGGAGGCTTCACGGATGATGTGTTTTCAGAGGAAATGCATTCCTTGAAGGCTCAGAAACATTTTAGCCCCCTGTTTGCTTGTCAAAAATTTATAGGGGGGGCTAACACCTTCAATAATTCTAATTTGATGATAGCCACTCCTCAAGTCCAACTTAGTAAAATAATTTGCATCTTTCAATTGATTAAGTAAATCATAAATTCTAGGAAGTGGTTAACGGTTCTTTACCATAATTTTGTTCAACGCACGGAAGTCCACACACATGCGCCATGTTCCATTATCCTTCAACACCAAAACAATAGGTGACCCGCATGGAGAATTACTTGGCCTGATGATCCGCTTGTCCAACAAATCTTGAATTTTCTTTTTAATTTCTGAACTTTCCATCACTGACAGTACATGCCAATGTTAGGAAGAGGACAATCTTGCTGCAATTGTATCATGTTGGATTCCCCTCTTAGGAGGCAATCCTTTTGGCTCCTGAAACATCTCATCATATTGGTTAACAACCTTGACCAAATCAGATTTTAATGTTGAATCAAAACCTTGAAAATATTCATTTTCAACATCATTCTTTTTCTTGACCATTAGAAGCACGAATTTCTTGCTAGAGTTAATTAGTCTCTTCATTTTTCCAGCATTTACAAGTGAAAGATTTAGATTTTGTCGATGTTCTCTAACAATGTACTCTATGCCATCTTTGAACAAGTGATACTTGTTTTCATGGCGATGGAAAATAGCTTTTCTATCATACAAATATGGGTTCCAAAAATAATTCTGGAAATATCAAGTGGTACTACATCAAGTTCAACTTCATCAACAAAGTTTTCTGTAATTGCAAATTTAAAGTTGCATTTCCTCGTAAGTTGTAAGTTTTCATTCTTGCATATCCAACCTAAATGATAAGGTCTTGGATGAGGAATTTTCTCTAAGTTTAGTTTCTTGACTAAGTCTTCGAAAATCAAATTTTCTTGTAAACCACTATCAAAAAGTGTTTCAATTTTGGTGTGCTTTGAAATAACCGAATATGGAAAAGTTCAATTCTAGTTTTCTCATCTTGAGTATCATTATGAAAACTTGAAGAGCTAGTGCTTGCTATGTCATACCTTTCATTACCATTGTTGTGATATTTTTTTTATCTCCCGAATTGCAGCCTAAGTCATGTTGTGTAGTTGCAACTGTCTTTTTCTTCCCTTTGTTGTTAAACTACATTGGTTTCATATTAGGTTGAAGCTTCCAACAATAAGCTTCATTATGACCCTCTTTAGAACAATTTTTTCATGTTATGTTTTCTCCTTCCTTTCTGAAAGATGCATTTTTATTTCCATTCCCTTTGAACTTGTTCTTACACTTGTCTCCACTTGTGAATGGCTTCTTGCTACCCTCTTATGGAGTGTTTTTCCCTCTTTATTCAAGATGAGTTGTCTGGACACAAACTTCATCTAAACTTGTAGGATTGAACATAAGGATAGTGTGTCATAAATAACTGTGTAGACCCTCATTATATTTCAACAAAGTGTCTTGTGAATTCAAATATACTCCTAATAGGAAGCATATTCTTCTAAATTATTGAGTGTAGATTTGGACACTTTGACCCTTTAGTTGTCCAAAATTCTGCCAATCTATAATAGCCTTTTGCATATAAGCTAATGGATAATATTGTCTTCTAAGTGCAACAATAAAATCTATCCAAGATGTGGAGACCTTACCATAATTTTTCATATCCTCTTGTGTTTTGGCTTCCCACCAAATCAAAGTAGCACTTTCCAACCTCAATGAAACCAACTAAATCTTTGTTCCATCATCTTTGATGTTTTGAATCGTGCAATAAACTTCAAGTTGATGAACCCAATTGTCAAGTTTTTCAGCATTCACTTCACCATTATACATAGGGAACTCAAATTTTATATCAAGTTTTAATAAGGGAGTTTTACCATGCACCCTTGGAGTATGTGGACGTGCTTGAGTAACAATGGTTGTGGAAGAGGAAGAAGATGAGGGTGAGGATGGAGGTGAAGATGATGGTGGAGAGGAGGGTGGTTTGTCACCATTTCCCTTTGAAGGCTTGTCATCATCTGCTCCTTTTCCTCCTGAGGAACCCTCTCCTTTTGAAGGCTTGGAACGTTCACCCTACAATATTGAAGTCCTCTCTTCATAGAGAACCTTGACCATTTCAATCATGTCAAAGAAAGCTTTTCTAAAAGTATATTCATCATATGACATGTTATTAGTTCCTCCTCCATGATACATACTTGATGAAGCTTCAACTACAATTTGAGGAAGGATTTGTGGTGGAACTTGAGGCAAACTTGCTCTCCTTATCCTTGACCTAACTTGAGGACTTGCAACCACAAGCTTTCCTTCTCCTCTCTTGAGCTTCAACCTTGTAAGCATAACATACACTTGAAAAAAATTAAATCCTCACTGTAGCTAAGAAAACCTAAACTATGATACTACAATTGATCTGTATGAGATCTTAATCAAATTGTGCTTGAGGGTTTGCAAATTACAAGTGTTTAAAATGAGTTTTTGAGAGATTTTACGTTAAATTTTAAACACATAAAGCATGTAAAAAAACTCTGTAATATAAAGAAACAAAAGAAAAATGAACCATAATAATAACCACAAAACAATAGATGATGAAGGAGTTCACCCCTCCTGGGCTATGTCTCCTTAGTCCAGCTTCTAATGGCTTGGCCCTCTTTCATTATGCTCAAAATAATGATTACATGCATTTAAAGTGCTCAAATGGCTTCAAAACTTGTTACATTGGCTCCAGAATGCCAAAATATTTTTGTCTAGCCTCTTTTTGATCTGAAATTGGTAAAAAGCTGGAGAAGTTGTGACCCTCCCTAGTTTTCCTATTGACTGCTCCACAATTTCCCCAAAGTCCAGACCGGTCCTACAATTTCGCCCTTAATTCGACTAACTGGGTGACAATTTTCCAGAATTCCAGGCGAAATTGTTAGATAGTTAATTTTTCCACTAATGCCTTAAGTCTGAAAAATCAGATATAATGGTATTGGCGTGTTATATATATTTTATATATAAAATGTGTCAGGCGATTAGCTAACTACTGGCAGTTAGAGCTTCAGTGGCCACATTGGCGACTGGTATTAAGGCCTCCATCCCCACTTTCGATTCCCAACAATGGTCACATACTATGTGTTATGGGAAGCCACGTTCCCAAGTCTAGCCCTCCCCGCTAATCGCGTGATAAAAGGTTAAGTCTCTAGTGACGTTCACATTGAAAAGGATTGGGGACTGCCGGGCGGGCGACCCCTTTCCCCCATACCTTTGTCCACTATAATATATATAGTATATGCGCCATAACATTAAACAAGGAGAAATGGTGGTGTATTGGTAATGTGGTGTTTGTTGTTGCGGTGAGGTCCGAAGTTCGATTCCCATGGGGTGAAGTTTGACCCTTACCAAAATTTTGTGGCCTCCCGTGCTGGCACGTGGCAGCCTCCGGTTGGGCCATGTGGTATCATTTGGTTAGCCACATTTCCAAACAATAAAACCATGCCACAAAAAACCACTAAAATTGTGCCACTTGGAACCACCCGATTTTCCGGAGAAAATACCATTTGACTAGTAAACCTGCCAACTGGGCATGCCCAGTCAGTAGTATGGACTGCTGACTAGGTTGTCCTGCATTTTTTTTTCAAAAAAAAAAAATCTTGTTTGGAAAAGCGGACATAACATGTTTATCGGAGCATACGGTGTTGGTTTTTAACGAAACGAGTCGTGCCAGATTTAGAACGATGAGATCTACACGGTCGTTCAGGTTGCACACCATTCTGAAAACTTTAATTTTTGAGCATAATTTTGAGCACCTGGCCAGTAAGAGAGAGGGAGAGAGAAGAGACAGAGCTCCAAAAATGAATTGACAAAAAGGTACCAAATGATCCCCATAAGCCTTTTTATTAATGAGGCCTCTATTTTATTCAATTTTCCATTATTTTCCTTCATTTTCCTCCTCACATGCAACCTGTGACCTTTCACCTTCCTTTTCTCTTAATTTCCATTATTTTCATAAATAAAATGCCAATTAATATCTCATGCCTTTCCAAAGCCTTTGTCATTGCCTTTGCTAATTTCCTTAGCCATAATAAACCAAATGAACACCCACACTAGGATGTTTTGCCCAACATTCAACCTGGTATACGTGTACCATGACCATGGTCATTATTTTGCCTTTTATTGACTTTATTACATGGAATTTTGACCAGGGCTATTACAGAACCCTCCTGTTTTGTAGGTAAATCCCCTTTACGGACAGAGGCGATCCCTCTAGCCCTAGGTTGGGTGTAGCAACAAGAGGACATGCTAATGTGTCGGTTCCTAGTTAACAAATGAAACGAGTTGGGATAGATTGTCCTACTTGTAGTCCAACGCGGTTGTTGTAGCTGCAGTGGAAGTCTTCTGATCCTTGTCCCGACACGTCGCAATATTTCAACAATGGTATTTGGGTATCTGCACAAAGATAAAAGGACAAATCAGCATACATAACAATAATTGCATTCATAACTAGCTAATCAGTCAAGGAAGATTAAACGTATTAAGTAAAATAAATCACATCAACACAAGACGGGAACCGAGACATCAGTCATGTATATATTAAGAGAAAGAAAGAGATTACAACCAGAGCCTTGACGTCGTAGTCTCCTTTAGCGATTCTAGTCGAAGTGCATCTCAAGCATTCGTCGGGGAATTTGGACGTGGTGAGGCAAAAGACTAAGCTCTCTCTTCACAAGGATCTCTCTCTCTGCTCTATCTCACCAGCTATATCAGACTGTTTCCACAAAGTGTTCAGAAATTCCTCTTCAACTATTCAACTAGCTGCATCAATGTGAGATAGGTTTATTTATAGAAGGAGAGGAGGAGGTTGGGATCCCAAAAATGGTGGAAGGGAGGCCTTATCCTTTGGGAGCTTCCCCCAAAAGGTGGAAACAAGAGGCCAAAGGAAAGTGTTCGTGGTTATGCAGTCGAACAACCCAAGTTGACTCGCTCACGAAGTAGTTAGCATGGAAACTTTGCCTCTATATTTAAAAAACATTCCAAAAATAACTCGACGTGGGTATCTCATTGGGACAGAGTGCCAATGAGCACGGGGCCTAGTGTTAATTTCCTTCATCGACGCGAGGGCATAATGGCCTACCCGCACCAACCCAAAAACATGTGTTTTTGATGGTCTGCTCATGGAAAAGTCAACAAAGGAAATGTTCTTCTCATGGCAAGGGATGCAATGATACTATTTGGAAGGCATGAAACTTCATATAAGTCACAGAAATGGTCCTCCAATGTGTGGGATTGGGATTGCAGGGACGGTGAAAAAATACTATGTAACAGATGCCCCCTAAAGCATGAGGCCCGAGAGAGAGGGAGGGGTGAAATGCTTTATGAGAACGCGTTCGAACCAAACAACGATGCCGGAAGACCTGCAAGTACAAATACAACTGATATATCTGATACATGAACATGTGGCATGGATGCAGTCAGCCATAATAGAGTACATGAAAAATAAGAGCCGAGGTATGGACGCAACCATCCAGCAATAAGGATCAACAAATAGACTCAGGTATGGTCGCAACCATCCAATAAAAAGGAGTCATGCATACAGTCATGGTAAGCCAAAATATCCCGTAGCCTGGATCTTATCAGACAAAACTAGGGTATTGCGCTCCATCTCAACCTGAATAAGTAAAAATTCAAGCATGCGAATATGTGATCTGAAGTTGAACATGCAAGAAAATCACTGATTACCAGCCAATAATGAAAGCTGTTAACAAGCGCGAGAGAAACCACCAATAATGAAAATGGCTCTCAAGGTACAACAGGTACAATCCATGGAATGTGAACAGTGATATGGCATTGAACACCCGTAGAATCACTCGATCGAAGGCCAATGATGTGCACCTGTCGTCGAATGCGAAGAAATTGCCATTGAGGCATGAAAGCTCCAAGGTACCAGAAGGGAGTCTCTAGGTCAACTTCTTGGATAATGAGCTGAAGTCGACAGGAAGCGACCCGGTTGAAGGAGGGCCATAATGTTTCCTACATCATTGATAAGAGATAGAGGAACATGATGATAGTGAATCAAGACTAAACAGAGGATCAGAGGGAGGTTGAAAACTGCAATCAGAAACTTCTTTTGAACATATCAGCGACATAACTCCGGATTTGGAAGTATTTGACATCAAGGGATCTGAGGTCATGATGATGTGTAAAAGAGAATATGAGAGGCAAAAATAGATTACCCAAACCCATGGAGGCAAAAAGTGACGAAATGAGATGTCCCCAACCCGACACGAATGCAGATGAGTGTCATGTTCAAGAGCGACATACTGCCGACACAACTGAGAACTGGTCCCATTTTCCCCCACCATTGCTGGTGAGTACCTAAATTATTTTTGGAAAACAAGCTTGAAGGGGATAGCATGTGCTTTTCATTTAAGTTTTTCCTTTGGAAAAATCCATCCTAGTACATTTTACGAGCCCTAGGAAGCAGGAACTCGGTGACGTCATGGTGACGATTTCTGATGTCATTTAGGGTTTAACGAGTGTGAAAAAGGAAGAACTCGACATATTTTCATGTTTAGATAGTTTGAAAAGAAGCAGAAAAGAAAACTCCAGCAGTCCCTTTTCGTAGATAGTCTCACATATCCGAAAAGGTAGAAAACTGTGTCTGAGAGAACCTCTTAGTCGTGATAGGCTAAGGTATTTCTTTTTCATAAATAATCTATTCCAGCCTGAAAAAGGGGTAAACGTATATTGGGTAGATATCATTTCACATCCATTTATCGAGTTCAAAATGACAAGAGTCTCGACAATATTTTCATGTTTAGAGATTCGGAAAAGAGCTCAAAGATGACTCCAACAATGAGTTTTTTTATGTGTTTTTATCGATTCCGAAAAAGTATGAAATACAAATCGTTACTTCATCACTGTTACGTTAAAAACTTGTTGCTGCACAAGAGACGCACGTAAAACCCATTTCTCGAAACAATATAATGAAATAATAAAAAAATATGCTTTTAAAACCTAATTAGGGTTCTGAAAAGTATTAATATGCCAAAAATGGTAGAAAATAAATTAGTTTTCACTTTTACCTCTTGTGAGCAATTGTTACCCTTTTTGCACTGTGATTTTGCGACAGTGACAGTGGGCAATCCGGAAGACCAATATCGAATTCGTCAGTTCTGGGTAAGAGCTAACATCCTTTCCTACATCTTGAATGTAGTTTCATTACCTGCAACCCCAAATTTGTGAATCTATGGGGGGATTTATGAAAACTAGGGCACGAAGATTGGCCAATCATCCTAAAATTTGAACTAGGGCACGCCAATTGGAAATAGTCTCGCCAACCATAAAAATCAATTTTAGCATGTCACTGGAGACAAGGAGGCCCAAATTAATGTTTCAAAAGCTTAAAATTTGGCTAATGACAGTCATATGAACGTGTTTGCAGGTTTGAAAGAATGAGAACACGGTGAAGAAGATGAACTTTCTATGGAAAATGAAAGATGCATGGAAGCTCTCAGAGATTGTGGTCTCAAGAAATTATTTATGACACCGTGCCTCAAATCTCAACAAGAGTTGTTACAATACTTGATCAATGTCTGGGACGTTGATCAGGAAAATTTCATTATTCATGACCAGGAACTCGAGATCGAAGTTTCATATGTTTATTTCATAACCGGAGGGGGGCAGTACCAATCCTGACCGGCACCCGGCCCTCAATGAAGAACATGAGTATGGTAATTGACAGGGTGTGCCCAGGGGCAAGGAAAGGATCAGGAAGTGGAAAAGTGGACATCCAAACGATTTTAGATTTGGCACTAAAGGTAGTGCTGCACACCACCACATGAGCTGTACGATCGTAGGCACCGCATGAGGCCACAAAGACACAACTAATTTTTGCTGTAGATTGCATGGCACTGACCTTATAAAACTGGGCAGAGGCAGTGACAATCAACATGAAGTGTCAATTGACAAAGTGAAAGAAAACCAAGCTGAAGCAGTTCGGTTACGGGTCCATTCTGGTATCATTAATCTTGGAACGACTACCAATCTTTCAGCGACAAGAGGTAATAGTTCCGACACCACCAGAACATGAGCCACAGATGGCCCATTGGGAAGCTTTGAGGCCAAGGTCAGGGGGCGGTCAACAGATGTCCTGGATACCAGAGTTCTTTGAATGGCTCCGTCGACAGCTGATTGTCGTGGAGGATTGGCCCTACTCTGGCATAGATTTCACCGGTGATGCAGATCTTCTGCTCCCAGAAGGAGAGGATTGGGATGAAGTACTTGGTAAGACTTATTTTTTGTTTTCATGAGTATTATGATTTTTTTTTGTTATGCATGTTCTAACATTAATCCATGTAATTACAGATGTTTTCCCAGAGATACCTGTAGGTATGTCTCTGATAGCGAGGCAGATTCCTCGCAAGTTTGATATAGCCCCTCATGGTGAGGGAGGCGAAGAGGAGGAAATCATATGCAACTTGGAGGGAATCCCCCGTGGGATCCCAGACTATGCGCGATTCGATGACGTTCCTAGTGCATACCAGAGACACATTGTAGTGGTGTCAAACCGTGTCCACCATTTGCTGAGGTGGATTATACGAGCCGTGACGTGTTATCATAAGCGTCACGCCGAGTAGACACCTAGGTTTTTTTTCGCATATTTTTTGAGAGACATGATGTCTCAGGATGTAACCTAAACATACATATATTTTGAACTTATGATGCACACTGATGCAAACATTCAATATATATATATATATATATATTTTCTTGTATGGATCTTGTCATATGATGATGATTTTTACAAATTAAGCAAGTGTCTATCTAATACAATGTTAGCTACTATATCATTTAATGCGTTCATTTGTCTAGGAATATGCTGATATGTAATATAATCAAAATGTCTTTCCAGTAAATGAACACACAAATACAACCTTAAGATGTGAGGGTTTCTAACAGAATAATGTCCATTAAGTTGAAGAACAAAAAGCTGTGAGTCTAGGTTAACAATCAATGCACGAATGTCGAGAGAAATCGCCTCGGTCAATAGTTCAATAAAAATACTATATTCAGTGACATTGTTTGTAATTCGTCCTAGACAGATACCTTGGAGGTCTATCAACTCACCAGCAGGATCATAAATCACCCAAGCTTTTGAAGACAGGTTCCGGGCACTGTGGGAAGCACCATCCGTGAAACCGACATAAGGGGTAATAGACATCTGCACAATAAGCAACGATCCAATGAGCATGAAAAATATCGCAAAGCACACCAAGCCAAAAATGTACAAAAATGAAAAGAACACCTGTGTACACAAAACATGCATGAATGACTCATGCATAATATTTTTTAAGATACAACCCATTTTTGGGCTGATCCAGAGGATGACCTTCATAATCAATAAGCTTATAGGCCCCATTCCACAAAACACGTTTAACAATGTAGGGCCCATGCCACATGGGTTGAAATTAGCTTGCCCCCAGCTTATCGTGAGCTTGGTCGTACAAGAGGATGAGGTCTCCTTTTATGAAGGAACAAGGGGAAACCAACTGGTCAAAATGAGCTTTGACCCACTTTTTCTGTGCTTCAATGACTAGAACAGCAAAGCGGCGAGTTTCATCTAGCCTTTCTAAGTAGAGAAGATGCTCTTATTTTGGTGAAGTATTTGGCAGCAATTCAACAGCTAGTTTGAGCGAAGGTATTTCACATTCAATCGAAAGGGTAGCTTCCAGACTGTAAACAAGCTGAAATGGAGTGAATCCGGTCACATCTTGTACTGAGGTTCGATACTCCAAAGAGCCAAAAACAACATGAGATGCCAGTTTGATTTGTGCATCCCAATGGTATGTTGAAGCATAGAGACAAGAACTTTGTTCACGTCTTCAACTTGGCCATTGGCTTGAGGATAGTACAACGTTGAACTGTCGTGACGTAGACCCAACCTGGAAATCAACTCCGCCAATATGTAATGCTGAAAATGGGAACCATGACCGGTAACAATGGCTTGAGGGACACCAAACCTAGTAATGACATGATTGAATAGAAATTGAGCTGCTGTCTTAACTTCGGTCGTAAGTGTAGGCATTGCTTCGGCCCATTTGGTGAAGTAGTCAACGACTACTATGATATAAGCATGCCCCACGGCCGAGTGAGGGTTACACGTCATAAAATCGATGCCGCACTTCATAAAGGTACCAATGGTAATGACAGGGTGGAGATGAGAAGGCGGCGCGCACATCTTGTAATGATAGATCTAGCAATCATGGCACTTACAGACAACAATAATGCAATCTTTAAAGATGGTGGGCCAGAAATACCTAGCACGAATAATTTTGTGTGTAGTAGCATAACCAGACACATGACTGCCACAGGCACTACTGTGACAGTCATCAAAGATTTCTCAGCTTCCTCGAGAGTCAAACACCGGCGGAGAATGGAGTCAACTCCGATGCAGTAGAGTGTATCTCCGACTATACAATAGGGTTGCAATTGATGATGGATGGGTTGGTGGGCATCCTTCGTCAACTCAAATCGGAAGGTAGAAGTCTGAAGATATACGATGATATTACCGTACCAAGGATCGAGGGTGCTAATAAGAAAAAGCGTATCATCCAGAATTCATTCTGTTAGTCATCAGTAATTTTTGCTTTTCATAAATGACTAAATGCTTATCCTAGATTTCTAGAAACAAAATTCATGAATATTGTGAGTTCTAGAAATCTCACTGCCTTCATTATCCTTAAGATAAAATTTTCACTATTTTACCATCCTATCATGTCAGAGCCAGCCTATCACCCTGTTGTGCTATACAACAACCCCCTATTTATTTTTTATAAATAGGTACCCTTTAGAAATAAATAGGAAATTATTTTTATAATTTCCTAAAATAAAAAAACTTAGAAAATAAAATTTTCTATTTTTTCCTTAAAGCGCATCACATATTACATATCTTATTTCAAATAGAATTATAAAACGTAAAATATGCGAATTTCGAAATGCGCTCGAAGCCTTTCCGAAGAAATAATTAAAAAAAAAACCTTGTAAAAACATCAAATCATTGTTTTATTTTATTTTCCTTTTCGCATTGCACTTTATTTAATCAATGAAGCTTTAAGAAGTAAATGATATAAGTTACGATACCTGCGGACCTGACAAGAAAATAAACTAGGAAATATAAAATCTTTCGCTATCACCGTCACTTTAAGTTTTTCGCAGTTCACATTATGCACAACTTATAATATATACTCAAACTCTATCCTATAAAAGTTGCAATCTGTGATTTGCGCAGATCACATTTCGCAGCCTTTAAGGGTCAAGAATCATGAAATATTATAAGGAATGATTATGATTTGCGTATTAAATGAATTCAGCTTGTGAAAACAACTTGTGTCATATAAAATGGAATTTAAGATCTTAACAGATTTAAAATGATTGATAGATCTTACGTGTGAAGCCATGTGAAATATTAAATTAGGAATTATGAAATATGATTGATAGATTGACATATTTTCGCGTGTGTTTGAAGTAAATTATTGATTTAATCTCATAATAATCCTTATGTGTTAAATTCATTTTGCTCTCAGGAAACCAATTATCAGATTGAAGAAGTTCAAAATGAGCAGAAGAGGCAAAGAAATTTCTCAAACGTCATCCACAAAAGACACATATATGTATTCATTATTTTTAGACACTGTCTGTAACAAATACTGCGGTAGTTCGACATGGGAGGCAATGTATAAACTCTTCGAAGACGAGGGACCAAGGGTGATAAACAAAGTTTCTTCAACAGGCACTGATTCTACCTCTGATGCAACCCTTTTTGACGTTGCATGCTCGTACATTCACACGATAGCTGCGAGACCAAAGATTCTTCCTTATACAGACATGGTTAAGTGGGAAATGGACCACTTAAACATTGAAGATAGAATGTTCAAGAATGCGAGAGGAGAAACCATAGGTTATTTCAAAGTAGAGGATTTAGCAACAATGTATCACCTACCAACCCCACAACAAAAATACGACAATAAATATGTGCAGACTTTCAAAGCTAAACATCTAGATCTTATCAAAGTCATCCATGAATGGAAGGACAATGAAGGGAAATTGAAGCAAGATAAGTCTGGTACGTACCCAATTTCACAAATTCCTAATCCTTATTGTTATATTGCTGGTATGTTATGTAGAATATTTGCCAAGCCTAATAGTACTATATTTTCAAGATATTGGGTTCCCCTAATTGATGCAATCGTCAATTCATCCATCTTAAATTGGTAGACATCTTATCCAATTACCTAGCCAAGCATATAACTGAATATAGGAATAAAAGAAGTGTTTCACTCAGAGAAATGCCTTCTTTTTATATGTCTGCCTATGTCATGGACGCTATCTGTTTTACTTCTAATTTTCCTACCATGGGTAGGAAATGGACTACCAAAAACCCTACCCCGATTCATATCTACCACAGAGAAATTTGGGATTCTGAGTTCCAATTACACTTCTATAAAATCTGCTATGGAGTCATATTGCCCATAAATCAGATGATTTTCAACAAAAAGGCTCCTAGGGTTTCTGAAGAAGCCAATGTAGATATTCTTCTAGTAGCTAGATGGTTTTCCGAAGAAAATTTAACATATATTAGAGTATTTGGGAGTTATGCTCTTCCCCATGTTTTACCTTACTATGTTCCAGATAAATTACTTGCGAAATAAATAGCCTATCAGCTTGTCAACGGTGTAACAACTAAAGGATGGTAAAAGGGCTAGTTGGCCTACCTTCCCTCTACAGTGCGACACCTTTGCTCTGGATAATATTGGCCACACATTCAAAGAGGTACCTAAGATTCAGTTATTGAAATTGGCATTTATACCAGGAAGATTATATGATCCCAATAATGTGATTAAAAATTACATCGCAGAGTTAAAAATGAAGCCTTTTGTAAAGGAAGTAGATGAATTTGATGAATTTTTCCAAGGCATGGAAAATTTCTCTGATATTATCAAATACGTTTCTAGTCAATTAAGTCAAGAGGATGCTGAATCTTTTCAAGCATATAGAAACAAGAGACTAGAAAACGTTTCTTTGAATTTTTTGACTATTGAACATGAAAAACACACTCCAAGTGTTAGTCTGGATGATGAAATGAAAGATATATCTGAAAATTAATTAGGTCAATCACAACAGCAGTCTGATAATTCAGATCAATCTGAAAATGAATCCGAATCTAAGAAAGAAAATTTAGAAATTGACCAAATTATTCAAGAGATAGAATTTCTGGAGAAAACAAGGAACAATGGGACAAAATCAAATTCGGAAACAGTTCAACATAGTCATAGTATGTTAGATCAGTCCAAGCCATCTCAAGTAAAAGATCTGATGAATGAACAGGAAGAATTTTCTAAAGCAATAAAGACTCCCAAAGAAAATCCCAATACTGATCAAGCATCAAGTTTCCAAACACCAGAACCTTCACAGAAAATAGTTGAGACTGTCAATCCACTACAAAGAGTTCCAGCAATGCATGACAAAGAAATCATACTGGCCTACCCTACAGATCAGATAGTTCTATAGATTGAAGATATTCCTTCATTAGATATTTTCTACAGTCCTAGCTACAAGGCTGTAGTTAAAAGAAATAAAAGAAGAAGGATTGATGAAAAAACTCCAAAAGCAACAGATGAATTGGTTGATGTACATTGGAAGGATTCCTTAGATGATCCCACTGAACATCTAACCAATTTATCACAATATGTAGGGGCATATGTCACCATTAATGTTGATAAAGCTACTGAGGTTAGAGTATTGTTGAAACAAAAGGAAGCCAAAGTACAAGAATTAGAATAGTTGTTAATTGAAGAGAAAGCTAAGTCCATTGAGCAGATAAAAATAAGCACAACCCAATTTCATGAAGATATTAAAAGCCTCAAATCAAATTTTCAGAGAGAGGTTAATGAAAATCAAGCACATCTAGAGAGAGCAATGGCTGAGTTACAAAGTCAACCACAGTTAGAACAATTCATCAAAGAAGCACTTGATGTAAACACCATGTTAAAGAAAGAACAAGAAGTGTTTTGTCACCAAGCTTCCATGATTGATTCTTATTGTGATTCCAATAAGATAATGATTCAGCAAATTGAAATTTAGAAACTGGAATTTGAAAGACACTAAAAGAAAATCAAAGAACACATTTAGTGGAAAATTTCAGAAATAGGAAAGCAAGCTAATCTACCACAAATAGATAAGCTTCACAAAGAACTGTTATTCGTAGAATGGAGAGCACAAATTAATCAAGTAGAGAAAGCAGTGACCAAGACATCCAATAAATCAAATGAGATTATTCAGTCTATATGTGATCAATTGTTTAAAACATAAAGTCTTAAAGAAAACACGTCTGATGTGTTTTCAGGAACAAGAGAAGTAGAAATAAAGTGGAGACAGAGAGAAGATACACAAGAAGAAATGATCAAAAAATTTAATAAGTTTGATCAGGAAAATTACTGGAATTTTCTAATCAAACCTTACCATCAACATCAAACTCTTCAGTCTCTTACAAATTTGGCAAAAAGATCTCAGTCAGTAATCTCAAATGCTATTTTCAAGGGACAGATTCGATCACGGATATCAAAACTAGCTTAGCTTAAAGTAATGCTAGATATTTGTCAACTTCGTGATCACACTCAGAAATAAGGGGAGGATTCTCAAAATCAGGATTGTTAGTTTAAAATTCCTAGATTATTGTTTAAGTTAAGCTTTTAGAGAAAGGTTGTTTGAAACCTCTACTTTTTTGTAATAATTTAATTTTAGTTTATAGTTAGTTTAGTATTTAAACCCTTCTCATGCATTTAGATAAGGGTCTAGAATTTTATTGAGAACATTTGCAAATAATGCTTAATTGTAAGTAAGTTTGTGGATGCCTTGATAAAATAATGGAACACGACCTTTTCAGTTATATATCATTTTGTTAATCACTGTTGATGCACTTTTGTATTCTTTGAAAGACTTACTGATAGAAGAGTTGAATATGGCCTACTATCATTGATCAGATGAAAAAGACAGTACACATATGGTACTATTATCATGTATGCTAGTTCTGTTTTGAATATTAGTGATGAATCCAACTTTCATGAATTATATGTGAAATCGATTGTTTTTGTTTGAAATATCAGTTGCACTGTTGTACGATATAAAGATAGAAATTGGTTTGTTTGACATATGATCATAAATATATGTGATATGTTTCTCATTTTATTTTGATTAACTATTTTTCAAGAGAATAATCTTACAAAGTAATAATTCTATTAAATCTGTGATGATCTTAATCATCACATATTGAATAGATATCATTCTAGATCACATCAAATTAGTATTATTCCAGGTTAGATTAAATTAGACTTAATTCAAATTTTTGCATTTTAGAATAAATTTGTTTTTATTTTTTAGTAATTCTTCATGCAAATCCTTTGAGAGAAACTCAACAATCAAATAAAAAACCCAACTCTGGGAAACTGGTCCCATTATACCCAGTCGGAGCCACTATCCCAAATGGAAAAGGAATTGTCTTAAGGTCCGGACTGGGTGGTTATCCCCCTTGTTGTCACCACAGATTTTTGAGGCCTCAACATTTTTGGTGCTAGAAGGAGGGCGACTATGAATGTCATATAAATGTAAACCTCAAAATATAAAACCTCATAAGATTTGATCTCCCCAAAATCATTCTACAACTTCCCTATCACATTCTAGATCACGAACTATGAAATCGGAAATAGTAGAAACCTTTCCATCATCTCCTGAAGTATCTCGATAGTCATCTGCTTCAGGATTCACTCCCGAGTCTCCCAAAGTTTAGTCTTTAATTTAGAAATTAGAAGGAATATCTATTTCTGCTGAAAATCTTGTTAACCTAGAAGCTTCTAAAGAAAGTGTTACTTATCTATTTAGAGAAACTGGTATATTAACTAGATCCAAAAGTGAAAGACTTGGAATTCCTCCTTTTGAGTTTCCAATAGAACCACATCGTAAAAAAGTTTCTATATCCAGATCTAAGTTAGATACGAGTGAAGTCACATCAAATTTCCCTTCAGTTGCTTCCTCACATCCTCTTACTCAATCTACATCTTCTTATTTTTCAATTTCCCCTACTCAAACAATTAGTACTATCACAAGTAGTACTGTTCCAGTTGTAAGTTCTTCAATCATTCCCTCTACTTCTGGATCTACTTCTGTATCTTCACAAACTTCTAATCCAATTATGGCTAATCGAACTTGGATGAATCCTGGTGCTGTATTGATAGCAAATCCAAGTCCTCTTCCAGATCATCCGGGTTACCTAAATATAATCCAGATGATGGTCTTCCTGTGGAAGAACATATCAATAATTTTATGTTGGCCATGAATCTTAATGAAGTTTCTCATGAAGATATTGTAGTCAGATTGTTTCCTTATACTTTACAAGGATCTGCGGGATCCTGGTATTTTTCACTTCCAACAGGATCCATTACCGACTGGGAAACTTTTGAACAAGTTTTTCTTGCAAAATTTGGAGATGATAGAATTGTTGCATCCCTAATCAATGCTCTTTCCAATCTTAAAACAAATTCAGGGGAAAGAATCAAAGATTTCAACTCCAGATTTAACAAGTTATTAAACAAAATTCCAACTACTTCCAAGCCTGCTGTTGATGTACAAATAGAGTGGTATATTTCTTATTTGCCTTCTAATATAGCTATTTTTGTAGATAGAGATGGTAAATATTCCCTCTTAGAAAACATGAAAGAAGCTCTCGCTGTAGAGAAAAGAATCTTAGCATTAGAAAAACGTTTAGAGATAAAATACAAGAAATCCAAGAAAGGGACATTTAATCAAGATTCCAAAAATAAAGTCTCGAAAGATCCATTTGATCTTGAAGGTATTCAAAAAGTATTAAAGACTATGTCAAATGACATGATTGAAATAAAGAAACAGGTTGCTGAAACTTCAGCCCCTAAGAAATCATTTCGCCCATTTAAGAAAAATCCTTCTTCAACATCTCAGCCTCCAAATGTGATTTCGAATGCTGAATCTGATCAAGATATTGAAGATCCCTCACCATCTGAACAAGAACCAGAGTCCGAGGAAGAATTTGAATTGAATGGTTTATGGGATTTTATTCTCCCCATAGAGGAAGAAAGTGAAGCTATGCCTGTGTCTACAAGAAGTAAATCTTCTTCGTATTCAACTGTATCAAATCAGAAAACAAGAGTGGACGTTATTGGCGAAATTATGTCAGTATCTATTAGGTTATCATCCAATCCAAAGGTACTACAAGTAATTGATATTTTGGTCGCAGACATCCCTGAATTTTACGGTCTTATTTTAAGCAGGGATTGGTCTGAAAATTTACATGGATATTTTGCTACCGATTGGTCACACATGTGGTTACCATATAATGGAAAACCAAATCAAATTAGAATTGAACGTGAAAATTCATGAAACATACAGTCACCGAACTAGAAGAAGAAAATGAACCTATAGCTTTTACCAATAATATTATTGGAAATTATTTAGCTGAATCATTTCTTGGATCATTCAATGCCCAGATTTCACCTTTTTCAACAAACACTGCTATTTCTCAAATTGAAAACTTTTCTCAAACATACACTTCTAGATGTGTTAACCTTAGCAATCAAATTCCAAAACAATATTTATTTTGGACTCTATACTTTGATGGTTCAAAACCAGAAGATGGTGCAGGAGTAGGTTGTGTTTTAATCCATCCACAAGGAGAGAAAAAAATGTTAGCTTGAAGACTTGAATTTCAATGCACAAATAATATTTCTGAATATGAAACATTGAAACAAGGCCTGTATAAAGCTATTGGATTGAATGTTAAATAATTGCATGTATATGTAGATTCTGAAATAATTGTTAGACAAGTCAGAAATAAAATTCATTGTATTTTTGGACATTTGAAACATTATCAAACTTTAGTTCAGAGTCTTACTTCCCATTTTTACTGCATTTATTATCTCCACAGTTCCTAGATTACAAAATGGAAGTGCTGATTTACTTGCTAATGTAGCATCTCGACTTATACCATCCGAAGAATTTAGTCTAAATAGATTTTCAATTGAGTTAATTTTTAGGCCTTCCATTCCTGATAATGTAACAAATTGGAGAGTATTTAACAATGATGCAGATTTAGTAGAATTTCTTACATCAAACAGAGCTTATGAAGGTTAAATCATAGATGAACATGAACATGATTTACAGATTGAAGATAAACCAAATACTAATCCAATTCCCAAATCTGTAGTCAAAATGGAAGATCTCTATGATTTGAAAGATAGATTTAAGAAGATGACCAATTCAAAAACTTATAGTTCTACTTTAAAATTTGAATTGATTAATCTTGGTACACCAGAAAAACCTCAAAACATCAACTTAGGTCTTGGTTTAAAACCTGAAGAAAGGATGTCATTCATTAAATTGTTGAAAACATATAAAGATATCTTTGCATGGGATTATTCAGATATTAAAACAATGATACTTCCATAATTCATCATACCATACCTATGATTTCTGATGATAAGCATGTTCAACAAAAACTTAGAAAAATTCATCCGAATTTAGAAAGTCAAATTAAATCTGAATTAAATAAAATGCTCAAAGCCAAAGTCATTTTTCCTGTTAGACATTCGAAATGGGTGTCAAACATGGTCCCAGTTAGAAAAAATAATGGATACATTAGGATTTGCATAGACTTTATAAATTTGAATAAATCTTGTCAGAAAGATAATTTCCCCTTACCCACCATGGAACAGATATTATAGTCACTTGCAGGATCTGAATTGATGTCTTTTCTCGATGGATTTTCAAGATATAATCAGATCATGGTACACCCTGATTATAGATTAACTACAACATTTAGAACAAAGTGGGGAACATACGCATACCAAAAAATGCTTTTTGGGTTGATTACTGCTGGTGCTACATTTCGACGTGCTATGGATATAGATTTTAGAGGACTAATCAATAACTCAGTTGTTATATATTTAGATGACATTACTGCTTATTCTAAGCATAGAAGCAATCATGTTAATCACCTAAAACATATTTTTGAAAGATGTAGAAAATACGACATTTCCTTGAATCCTAAAAAATGTTATTTCGCCTTATCAAAAGCTAAATTATTAGGGTTCATTGCCTCTAAAAAGGGAATCCATATCAAACCTGATAGGATTCAAGAAATTGAAAACATCCCTTTACCACCTAATAAAAAAATGATGCAATCGTTTTTAGGAAAAATTAATTTTGTAAAAAGGTTTGCTCCCGATTTTTCCCAAATCATCTTACCCCTGCAATCAATGATCAAGAAAAATTCAATTTTTAGATGGGGAAAAGAAGAGAGAAATTATTTTGAGTTGATTAAAAAAGACATCATTGAAGCTCCCTCTTTAACAACTCCTAATTTTCTTAAATCATTTGTATTATATACATTTTATTCTGATACATCATACGCAACAATTTTGACACAGTTAAATGATCAAAGCATTGAAGCACCGATTGCATTTTTTAGTTCTAACCTTCAGTTAAATTATTCAGCTGTGGAAAAACAAGCTTATGCTGTGTTTAAAGCTTTGAAACATTTCTGACCTTTTCTCCTAAAAACACATACTAAAATAATAGTACCTTACTCAGCAGTAAGGCAATTATTAATCCAACGAGAAGTAGGAGAGAAGAGAGAAAATTGGGTTACTACACTTCAAGAATATGATGTAGAGATACATCCTGCTAAAATTTTTAAAGGACAAGGTCTTTGCAGGATGTTAATTGGAGCCTCTCATTTACCAACAAAAGAAGATCAATAAAATGAAATACAACTGTCTGAGGTAAGCCTAAACGATTCTCAGTCACAATACGCTGATCTGAAAATTTTCTTGAAAAATGGATATGCTCCATTATATCTCAATTATACAACAAAGCGTTCTCTTAGGATTAAAGAAAATCAATATCAACTCATAGATGATGTGTTATTTAGGAAGAATTATGATTCTGTATTATTGAGATGTTTAGAAAAAACTGAAGCTGAAAAATTAATGCAGGAATTACATGATGGATCAGTTGGAGGTCATTTCGTAGGAAACACCATAGCTCATAAAATACTGCATGCTGGTTACTATTGGCCAACTCTATTTAAAGATGCACATGAATATGCAAGAAAATTTAAAGTATGTCAAACTACAGCGGGAAGAGAAAGGAAAGCAACATTTCCACTACAACCAGTAAATATCCAACAACCATTTGAACAATGGGGGTTAGATATTATAGGTGAAATAACCCCTAACTCTTCAAAATAGCACAAGTATATTCTTACTTCAACTGATTATTTCAAAAAATGGGTAGAAGCTATCCCATTAAAGGTGGTTAATACACAAAATATTACATATTTTATTGATTAGTTCATAATCACCAGGTTTGGTCTCCCATCAGCTTTGATATTTGATAATGCATCTTACTTTTCCGGAAATTCCATGATAGAATTTGCTTTGAAAAGAGGTTTTAAATTAAAATACTTAGATAAATATTATCCAAAAGGTAATGGATTACCTGAATCTACAAATAAAAACCTTATAAGAATCATCAAACGAACTATAGAACAAAATCATAAAAATTGGCACAAAGCCCTATTATTTTCTCTTTGGGCAGATAGAATCACCTAGAAAGCCTCAATAGGTACTTCTCTGTTTGTTTTAGTTTATGGGAAAGAAGCAGTTATACCCACACACGTAACAATACCATCATTTGCTTTAGTGCAGTTTATTTATCATCAACAAATAATAAAAGCCTCATTTGATTCAAATTCTGTCGGTCTAAAGAATTTTCAAATTGGTGATTTGGTATTGAAATGGGACAAAGCACATGAGGAAAAGGGTAAACACACAAAGTTTCAAAAACTCTGGCTAGGTCCATTTCAAATAATTGAAGAAATAGGCCCATCAACATTTCTTTTACAAGATTTATCAGGAAAAAATGATTCATTGCCTATTAATGGGCAAATTTTGAAAAAAATATTTCTTATAGGAGGTAACCCCTTCTATCCTTATATATTAAAACCTTTTGTTTTTCTTGTAAAAATAAAAGCTTGCTTAGTACTGATAGTTGGCCTTTCAAAACAAATCTCAGATGACTTTCTTTTGATTTTTCTTTTCACTTATAAAAAATGAAAATGTTAAGGAAGGAAAATTGAAAGATTTAGAGAGACAGATTGATTTTATCTTTCTAAAAAATGAAATTTCAATAAAACAATTATTTTTTTTGATGAACTCTCGTTTTTATATAGCATGAATATTCTTTTATCAGTCAAGAAAAGAAACTTTAATATAGTAAGAAACCTTCTTTTAGAAAAGCAATCTAAAACTCGACATTATCATCCAGTATCTTAAAAAGACCTATGGTTCATCCCATCCGGAAAATCTTATAAAATTTCAAAAGGAATTCAAAAGAAAATAAAAATATATGATTTGAAGAAAAACTTAAAAGATAATAACTCTCATTACGAGCTTGTTTACCATGTCCATAAAGAAATAGTTAAATTGACATTACTAATATTGTCTACCAAAATAGTGTAATGACTTGAGATTATATCATAAAGACAAGGGGTCTCATCAAGAGCCAGCTTGATCAATTTAATTACTATTTGTGAATGGCATTGTCATTATTTGGTTACCAAGCCCAGACAATGGCTTTTAAGTAGATAAAAATATATAGAAAGTTCTCATAAATTAGAATTTACTTATGAAGATTATAAGAAATACTGGATGGGAAAATGGATCATAGCTGGGTAAAAGGTAACCCTGCCAAAAGCTTAAAATTGCCTATTGGAACAAAGGCTCTATTGGTGATAAAAGAGTAAATTTTTATAAAAATGATCTGTAAAGGTTATTTACTTATCCTTTTAAACTAAGTAAGGACTGATATAGATTTTCATACTTATATCTTTATAGAGGAATTCTCATGAATAGTGAATAAAAGAAATTTTCATTGCTTGGCAAAGATATTATTTATTTGAAATTTCGTTCCTTTAACTATTTTATTTTCAAAAAGGTTTAGAATTTTCAAAAATTTTATCAGAGACATCTGGGGGGGTTGTGCTATACAACAACCCCCTATTTTTTTTATATAAATAGGGACCCTTTAGAAATAAATAGGAAATTATTTTTATAATTTACTTAAACAAAAAAACTTAGAAAATAAAAATTTCTGTTTTTCCCTTAAAGCGCATCGCATATTACATATATTATTTCAAAAATAATTATAAAACGTAAAACATGCGAATTGCAAAATGCGCTCGAAGCCTTTTCGAAGAAATAATTAAAAAAAAACCTTGTAAAAACATCAAATCATTGTTTTATTTTATTTTCCTTTTCACATCGCACTTTATTTAATCAATGAAGCTTTAAGAAGCAAATAATATAAGTTGCGATACCCGCGGACCCGACAAGCAAGTAAACCAGGAAATATAAAATCTTTCGCTATCGCGGTCACTTTAAGTTTTTCGCAATTCGCATTGTGCACAACTTATAATATATACTCAAATGCTATCCTATAAAAGTTGCAATCTGCGATTTGCACAGATCACATTTCGCAGCCTTTAAGGGTCAAGCATCACGAAATATTATAAGGTATGATTACGATTTGTGTATTAAATGAATTCAGCGTGTGAAAACAGCTTGTGTCATATCAAATGGAATTTAAGAGCTTAACGACTTTAAAATGATTGATAGATCTTACATGTGAAGCCATGTGAAATATTAAATTAGGAATTTTGAAAGATGATTGATAGATTGACATCTTCTCGCGTGTGTTTTAATTGAATGATTGATTTAATCTCATAATACTCCTTATGTGTTATATTCACTTCGCTCTCAAGAAACCAATTACCGGATTGAAGAAGTTCAAAATGAGCAAAAGGTGCAAAACAATTTCTCAAACGTCGTCCACATAAGACATAGATATGTCTTCATTATTTTCAGACACCATCTATAACAAATACTGCGGTAGTTTGACATGGGAGGCAATGTATAAACTCTTCGAAGACGAAGGACCAAGGGTGATAAACAAAGTTTCCGCAACAGGCACTGATTCTACCTCTGATGTAACCCTTTTTGACGTTGCATGCTCGAACATTCACATGATAGCTGCGAGGCCAAAGATTATTCCTTATACAGACATGGTTAAGTGGGCAATTGACCACTTAAATATTGAAGATAGAGTTTTCAAGAATGCGAGAGGAGAAACTATAGGCTCTTTCAAAGCAGAGGATTTAGCAGCAATGTATCACCTACCAACCCCGCAGCAGAAATACGACAATAAATATGTGCAGACTTTCAAAGCTAAACATCTAGATCTTATCAAAATCATCCATGAATGGAAGGACAATGAAGGGAAATTGAAGCAAGATAAGTCTGGTACGTACCCAATTGCACAAATTCGTAATCCTTATTCTTATGCTGCTGGTATGTTATGTAGAATATTTACGAAGCCTGATAGTACTAGATTTTCAAGAGATTGGGTTCCCCTAATTGATGCAATCGTCAATTCATCTATCTTAAATTGGGTAGACATCTTATCCAATTACCTAGCCAAGCATATAACTGAATATAGGAATAAAAGAAGTGTTTCACTCAGAGAAATACCTTCTTTTTATATGTCTTCCTATGTCATGGACACTATCTTTTTTACTTCTAATTTTCCTACCATGGGTTGGAAATGGACTACCAAAAACCATACCCCGATTCATATATACCACAGAGAAATTTTGGATTCTCAGTTCCACTTACACTTCTATAAAATCTGCTATGGAGTCATATTGCCCATACATCAGATGATTTTCAACAAAAAGGCTACTAGGGTGTCTGAAGAAGCCAATGCAGATATTCTTCCAGTAGCTAGATGGTTTTCTGAAGAAAAGTTCACATATATTAGAGTATTTGGGAGTTATGCTCTTCCCCATGTTTTACCTTACTATGTTCTAGATAAATTACTTGCGAAAGAAATAGCCTATTAGCTTGTCAACGGTGTCACAAAACAACTAAAGGATGGTAAAAAGGCTATTTGGCCTAGTTTCCATCTACAGTGCGAAACCTTTGCTCTGGCTAATATTGGCCACACATTCAAAGAGGTTCCTAAGATTTAGTTATTAAAATTGGCATTTCTGCTAGGAAGATTATATGATCCCAATGATGTGATTAAGAATTACATCGCAGAGTTAAAAATGAAGCCTTTTGTAAAGGAAGTAGATGAATTTGATGAGTTTTTCCAAGGCATGGAAAATTTCTCTGATATTATCAAATACATTTCTAGTCAATTAAGTCAAGAGGATGTTGAAGCTTTTCAAGCATATAGAAACAAGAGACTAGAAAATGTTCCTTTGAATTTGTTGATTATTGAAGATGAAAAACACTCCAAGTGTTAGTTTGGATGATGAAATGAAAGATATATCTGAAAATGAATCAGGTCAATCACAACAGCAATTTGATAATTCAAATCAATCTGAAAATGAATCCGAATCTAAGAAATCAAATTTAGAAATTGACCAAATTATTCAAGGGATAGAAGTGCTGGAGAAAACAAGGAACAATGGGACAAAATAAAATTCAGAAACAGTTCAACATAGTCATAGTATGTTATATCAATCCAAGCCATCTCAAGTAAAATATATGATGAATGAATGGGAAAAATTTTCTGAAGAAATAAAGACTCCCAAAGAAAATCCCACTACTGATCAAGCATCAAGTTTCCAAACACCAGAACCTTCAGAAAATAGTTGAGACTATCAATCCACTACAAAGAGTTCCAACAATTCATGATACAGAAATCATACCGGCCTACCCTACATATCAGATAGTTCTACAGATTGAAGATATTCCTTCATTAGATATTTTCTACAGTCCTAGCTACAAGGTTGTAGTTAAAAGAAATAAAAAAGAAGGATTGATGAAACAACTCCAAAACCAACAGATGAACTAGTTGATGTACTTTGGAAGGATTCCTCAGATGATCCCACTGAACATCTAACCAAGTTATCACAATATGTAGGGGCATATGCCACTGCTATTGCTGATAAAGCTACTGAGGTTAGAGTAGTGTTGAAACAAAAGGAAGCCAAAGTACAAGAATTAGAACAGTTGTTAAATGAAGAGAAATCCAAGTCCATTAAGCAGATCAAAATAAGCACACCCAATTTCATGAAGGTATTAAAGCCTCAAATCAAAGTTTTAGACAGAGCTTAATGAAAAGCAAACACATCTGGAGAGAGAAATGGCTGAGTTACAGAGTCAATCATAGTTAAAACAATTCATCAAAGAAGCACTTGATGTAGACACCATGTTAAAGAAAGAACACGAAGTGTTTTGTCACCAAGCTTCCATGATTGATTCTTATTGTGATTCCAATAAGATAATGATCCAACAAATAACAATTTAGAAACAAGAATGTGAAAGACTTGAAAAGAAAATCGAAGAACACATTCAGTGGCAAATTTCAGAAATAGGAAAGCAAGCTAATCTACCACAAATAGATAAGCTTCACAAAGAACAGTTATTCGCAGAATGGAGAGCACAAATTAATCAAGCAGAGAAAGCAGCGACCAAGACATCCATGAAATCAAATGAGATTATTCAGTCTATATGTGATCAATTGTTTAAAACATAACTTCTTAAAGAAAACACGTTTGATGTGTTTTCGGGAACAAGAGAAGTAGAAATAAAGGGGAGACAAAGAGAAGATACACAAGAATAAATCATAAAAAAAGTTAATAAGTTTGATTAGGAAAATTACTGGAATTTTCTAATCAAACCTTACCATCAACATCAAACTCTTCAGTCTCTTACAGATTCGACAATAAGATATCAGTCTATAATCTCAAATGCTATTTTCAAGGGACATATTTTATCACGGATATCACAACCAGCTCAGCTTAAAGCAATGCTAGATATTTTTCAATTTCATGATCACACTCAGAAAAAAGGGCAGGATTCTGAAAATCAGGATTGTTAGTTTAAAATTCCTAGATTATTGTTTAAGTTAGGATTTTAGAGAAAGGTTGTTTGAAACCTCCTCTACATTTTTGTAATAATTTAATTTTAGTTTATAATTAGTTTAGTATTTAAACCCTTCTCATACATTTAAAGAAGGGTCCATAATTTTATTGAGAACATTTGCAAAGAATGCTTAATTGTAAGTAAGTTTGTGGATGCCTTGATAAAATAATGGAACACGACCTTTTCAGTTATATATCATTTTGTTGATCACTGTTGATGCACTTTTGTATTCTTTGAAAGACTTACTGATAGAAGAGTTGAATGTGGCCTATTATCATTGATCAGATGAACAAGACAATACACATATGGTACTATTATCATGTATGCTATTTATGTTTTGAATATTAGTGATGAATCCAGTTTTCATGAATTATATATGAAATCGGTTGTTTTTGTCTGAAATATCAGTTGCACTATTGTACAATATAAAGATAGAAATTGGTTTGTTTTACATATGATCATAAATATATGCGATATGTTTCTCATTTTCTTTTGATTAACTATTTTTCAAGAGAATTATCTTACAAAGTAATAATTCTATTAAATCTGTGATGATCTTAATCATCACAGATTGAATAGATATCACTCTAGATCGCATCAAATTAGTATTATCCCGGGTTAGATTAAATTATAATTAATTCAAAGTTTTGCGGTTTAGAATAAATTTGTTTTAGTTTTTAGTAATTCTTCATGAAAATCCCTTGACAGAAACTCAACAATCAATCAAAAAACCCAACTCCAGAAAACTGGTCCCATTATACCCAGTCGGAGCCACTATCCCAAATGGAAAAGGAATTGTCTTAAGGTCCGGACTGGGTGGTTATCCCCCTTGTTGTTGCCACAGATTTCTGAGGCCTCAACACACCCCCAAGATACCCATCATGGGCTCATGCCACTCATTTTCACTATATTTTTCCATCCATGACTTTAGCACTATGTTTTGACTTTCCTAGTGCCTCCACTTGTCACCTAGAATCACCAACAAACCTACTCACTCTTGTGTTTTTCAAATACATCAAGCATTGGTGGTTTCAAGCTACCTTTCCAGGCTCTTTAAATAAATCAAAATTAGTAGTTTTGGGTTTGCAATTCATAAAGTCTATCAAAAACTCTGTTTTACACCTAAAACCCTAAGTCAAGTTTTCAGCCAAAGGAAAAATCCAAGAGCCTCCCACTAGGTCACCTAGGGTTTCATAGGTCATAGGATTTTTTGGGTGTTATAAATATTTGTTTTTCTTGTGCCAAGAGGCTACAATCAAAGAGGAAGAAGGACAACACATGATTGTCCAAATGGATAAAAAAATCCTTCAAGAAAGGCCTCCTTGGTCAAAGCATAACTTCTGCAAAAGACAACTTCCCATCTTAAACATTTCTGCAGGAATGATTGAGATGGTCATCAGCAGAAAAAGACGTAAGGTAAGAGGCTAAGTCATCACTAAGGATAGCCACAACAAAGGAAGAGGCAACAGGGCTATGTACAAAGAAAATCAGGGTTTTGAGGACTGTTTGGCTAAACAGTGCTGCCAAGAAAGAAACCAATGCAAACGCCACAAGGACATAAGGCACAACAACACAACCAGGCACACGTTGAATATTTTTAGAAATTATAAATCAAAAAGGGAAAAAGGTGAGGTGAATTGACCATAAATGAATGACCTTGAAAGGGCTATAGAGAACTTAGAAGACAACACTAATTATTTGTCTCTAACAACCCTAAAACCTAAAATTTGGGAAGGTAGGCAAGAAGGTGAAATGAAGACTGTGGGTCTCCATGATGAAAACCGGCAGAATTCTGAAGAATGATATTAGGAGGTGACCTCCATGGTTTTTCAAGGAAACCATGCTTCACTACATCAAAAGGAGAGAAATACATAGAGTATCAGTGTGAGGAAAATCAAGCTTTCAAGTGCAGTCAAATTCCCTCAAAGTGATTAAAGAAATGAAAGCATAAGGTTAGGTGTCAAAACAGAAATCAAGCTGAACATGAGTTTTCTGTTGAGTAACTAAGACTATCAAAACTCCAAACCATGATAAAAGAGACCAAATAACTGTGTCACAGGAACCTACAAAGATCAGAAGTGGCCAAGAGAAAACATAGCAGGCATGATGTACAATCTTTGCCAAGATGGATATATCACTGTCAATATCGGTAAAAGGTAAGAAAAACATGTTTATGGTCTCTTACACTCAGGAATGCCAAAAGGGGTAAGAACAATGGTTTCAGTTTATCAGTGCAAGAAGGGATAGTTTGGGTACTGCCCAGACCTTCAAAGATAAAAAAAAGGACCTCTTCATCCCTTTAGCACACCATCACCAAAGAAAAATCACTTGGGAAAGTTGTAAATCACCTGCGAAAAAGGCTAAAGAGATATCAGTGAAAATTATAAAATAACAAAAGGGAAACATAACAAAGTGGGTTTTATAAGTTTCATTTATTTCTCAAAGGGTATAAAAGGCCCTCTCAGTCTTTTTCCATCTCATTTTGTCATTACAAAGAGAAGAGAAGATTTGCAGAAGAAAAACAAAGTTTTTTGGTTAATTTTCGGGTAAGGGCTACTGGCACTGCACAAATCTGTGGCGATGTGCTTACCAGGCCTGGCGCTGTGCTAATCGGCATTTTTCCCATTCAGATTAACACGACATTGCGCTAATCCAAGGTGGAACTATGCAAATCAGTAGCGCTGTGCAAATACAGGCCCGACATGCCCAGGGACCTGACTCGGGAAAGGCCGACCCAACTGCTCGGGAAAGGCGCTGCGCTAATGCAGAGGGCCTCCAACAATAAAAATTTCTTGCCCCAAGGCCCAAAATCATCCTCCAAGTTTCATTAAAAGGCCTGCAGAGGAGAAAACAGATGGTAGGTGGCCTCTCTTCCTTGACCCATAAGCAATTTTAATAATTTGGTGGCTAAAAAAGTAATTAAACCCTAGGTGTGCAAACCCTAGGTCTCAAATACATTTTACCCCTTTGTTTTTAGCCTCCTTGAACAAGTGAAGTGTCATTTGAGGAAAGGTAAGCTAGTGTGTTACAATTCATTTTCAAGAGAAGCCCCCTTAAGCTCCAAAGTAACTCAGTCTTTAAACTAGCCTCCATTTCACCCATTTGTAAAAGTTTCCCTCACCACCATTCTCATTTTGCTCCTCCAAACCCTATTTTGTCCACAAACATCTCCTATCACCATGTCAGGAGCTGAAGACAGTAGTAGCAGTGACAGGGGCCAAGGGCCTATGAGACCAAATCATAAGGGAGGAAAGTGAATAGGGTTGAACCCTATAGCACAGTGGCTATCACCTCATCTCCCATGATCCTCTCATGTTTTCAAAATATGGGATGTTTTCAATTTTGTGATAAGGTCAAAATAGTACAACACCACCCAGAGCTTACAAGGTTGTTTATCCTCAACCTCCACAACAAACAGGTGAATCATGCAGGGGTGGATTTTGAACTATCGACAAATACCATCTCTGATGCTACAGGTATCCCTGTTTTTGGTGAAAATTGGTTTAATAAGGCCAAATTAGACAAGGATTATCATGAGCCATTTATCAAGACTAGCTACAGGCAAGGCAACAAGTCTGTTTTTCCCTTCTCACACCTCAAACAGAGATTTTCACCCTTGATGAAAGTTATCATGAAGTACTTCACCTCTGAGGGGAGGTACTCTAGGCTTTATTCCTATCATATTAGACTCCTAATGCATTTAATAAGGGTTAAGATGCTCAACTTGACCTACTACCTCTATAGAAGTATGGAAAAAATGTCTTCTGTTGTTTGGAGAAGGAGTCTTTCCCAACAAATGCAAAGTGTATTTCACCATTCCTTGATCAAAATGGTGGTATTACTTTAGTTGGAACAACAGGGTATACCTTGGGAGGTATTCATAGCACATGAAGTCTTCATAAGCCCACACCCTCCTCATCAATCAAACTTGCCCTCCTCATCTACACAAGTGCCCTCACCTCAAGGAAACCTCCTTTCTTCCTCTTCTGTTGATGCATCAAATGAAAATTATGAGAGTGGCAATGATGAGCAAAGTAATAACAATGAGGGCAATGATGATGAACACAATGAGGAGGATGATGATGATGGGATAAATCAAGAAGATTAACAGAATACTGACAATGAGGCAAATGAGACAGATCACAGTGAGGAGGAGGTAAAAGACAATGACAAAGGGGCAGATGATAAGGAAGATAGTGAGGGACAAGACAACAAAGAGGAAAATAGTCAGTACAACTTTCATGACTGTCATGACAACAATAAACCCTTCAATGACAAAGAAAATGATGACATGGCAGAAAACAAAGATGAAAGCAGTCCTAGTCATGATGACAGTGAAAAAGGGGAAGAGGCTCATAGTCTAAATGATTATTACAGCCATGGCAAAGATACCAACAAAATCACCATCACACCTCTTGCATGCACATACTAGAGAGGGCCAAGGCAAGTGTTTGCTGCCTCCAAAAGGAAAGGGACCTTGCCATCTACATCAGCTCAAAGGCTTGACAAGGGTAAAGAAAATATGGAAAAGGATAAGAAAGGTAAGGGAGGCAGGCAAACTAAACAAGAACCCTAATTCATTGACCTTGACAGTGATAATGAAGATGAGGAGATGGCCACTAGGTTACTGCTCCAAAGAAAAGATGTAGAAATTAGGGAATGGGAGAGATATTTTGAAATGGCACAATGTATCATTCAGTATTACAAGAATGAACACAAGTACTTTAAGAAGATAAAAATGAGCCTTGCTTTCTAGAAAAAGATGAAGAAGCATTATGCAATGAAAAAAAAACTTGCTTGTGCCAAACTAAAGAAAGCCCTAATTGAAATCAAAACCCTAAAAGGAGCAAAAGGTCATGAAAAACTTGGAATTTTGGCATGAAGGAGACCTCTACAAATTTTGAGGGAATTTGGATACTTTTTTGTTTTTATTTTATTTTATTTTGAAGGCCTATTAGCGCAACGCCACTGGCGCTATGCGAGCATCCTCAGAGGGAAAACTCTGAATTTTTGGATTTCTCATTATTATTACACTATGCTCACAAAATTTCAGAGTAATTGGAGCAGTTTTGACCCCTCAAAAGGTCAAAAAACACCTAAATTTTCACCATTCTACCTCCTTTTTAGGCCTCGTGCTGCGCACAGAGAAGTGTTGGGATTTTTACATTTTGGATAGGTTATAGGGGTTGGATCAGAAAAAAAATAGTATTTTTGGAAATTAGACTCATCAGGCTTTCCAATGGGCCATCACAGAGCAAAATCTGACATAAGGAAGGTCTCCAAAACTTTGTTGCAAAAGGACCTATTTTCTGCCTAAGGTGGCACTGCGCAAATGGACAACACTGTGTGTTTTGGACCAAAAGTCAACAAAACACACTCATTTATTGCAAAATCATATTTTAGTGGTTTTTGAGGCAAGTCACTCTAGAATTAGGTGCTAGAAGTTATTTTGGCATTTAATCCATGAGATATTTTGTGCCTTGGGCCTTGCATGGTCTCTTGGACATTTATGACATTTATGAGTGATTTTGACATTTTCCTAACCATATCTAGGGTTTTTTCCCTCCTTTGCTGAGTTAAATAGAGCATGAGGGCTTCATTGTAAATGTTGGCATTTGATGAGTGTTGAGAGCAATACATGGTTTTTTGAGGTTGAAGAGCAATTTGGTGTTATGGAGCTTGTGAATGATTTGCTTTGATTGATGATGATGAAGGCTTGCTTGCAAGATCCCTGAGCTTGGTTAATGGTGATGTGTCTCTAATTTTTTCATTTTTTCTTGTTTATCATTGTGTCCATCCTTCTATGCTGCAGTAGATTAGAAAAGTATAGGCTAAGAAATGTTTTTTGAGGCACCTTAGTCCTTCTTGTTTACTATTGTCTTTATGTTTTCCTCTGCTGGGTTATTTTAAGAAATTCTTAGCTGCTCCTTAGACCCACCTAAGCTTGTTTTTTTCATTAATGGTTTAAGAATTAGTTTTCAAATATGTTTTATGGTTAGCCATGCTTACTTGATGCTATCTAAACTTTGTTTGTGGAATCTCTCTTTGATGTGTTATTTTCTAGGTTTATCAAAAGAAGCCATGTTTTGATCATGCTCTTTGTCCATGCTTAAGAAGTTGCCTTAAAGTTCTTAGTAGCTTGATAATTGATGTTTAGGCATTCCCTATTCATTGATTAAAGTTATTAGTCATCTTATACTTTTTCAAATCTTGAATGTGAAATCACTAAAGCTAGATAAGTATTCTTGCTTTCTTTATTTCACTGAAATGTTCATCTTGAATATCTATTTGTTTAAGTATTGTCATTGAGTTAATGGTTTGCCCTATCTCATGATTATTATATTTTTCTTATCAGTATATGAGACCTTCTTGTTTATGGGTATATGACAAAGGATACTTCACTGCCCTTTTACCTACCTTGATTCACCAACTTAATGTCCATTTCACTTCACACATAACCTTACAGATCCATTGACCATACTAGATTTGCCTTGTGATGCACTATAACTCATTGTTTAGATATCCATGACTTTCATAGACTCCATAACCCAATGATTTGATGACCTCTCGCTCCACCTATCCTACTTGATTATCTTACCGAACCAAACAAAAAACAAACCCTACACTTAACAACTAGCCTAAAATCAAACCCTAGAAGAAAAAAGTTCACATCCTTTGCATACAATAGAGAGAGCCCTCTCTGAGTCCAATAAGGCGAGGTCCTAGGACTCCAAAGATTGGTTTCATGTTACCTTGTGCATTTGGTCTACCAATTTGCTAAATCACGGGATCCTAACATTCTGGCGATCACGGTGGGACCTATGAGTATATAGTTTCCTGAATACATATTAAGACTCATTAGATCCTCAATTAGACTTAGAAAATCCAGTGAATCTGCCACCTCATCGCCAAAATAACATTCTGGCGATCACGGTGGGACATTTTGATTCTGTGGCAATCTAAGTACCCCTTAGGACTTCAGAAACCCTTGTTAAAAATTATCCATTGATTTATAGCTACCTCATCACTATCACTAACATAATGGTGACCATGGTGAGACCTTTGAGTCAGTGAAAGTCTTAATATCCATAAAATAACTCAGAAAACCCAAAAAACATCCCTATATTGGTTTTTTGTCAGTTATTGGTGGTGGACCATACACACATATCCTCAAAACAACTAAAAACATCCACCTGGTGACTCCACTAACCTCCAGTAGGCCTATTACTTCACTAGTTCTCATTTAGACTCCCCGGGATTGTATCAATTCAGCCCTGAAAGTTTAGAAGCCTAGTTCCATACTGTGTGAGCTTACCAATCACTTATAGAGGTCTGCCTTCCAAAAACATTCCTAAAATTTCAGCCTCTCTACATTTTGAGTTTGAAATCTGGCTTCACAAAGGATCAGTACCAGATCTCATCCGGACCCAAACCCTCCCACCATAGTTGATGACCCAGAAAAGTTTTTGTGGAAAATTTCTATATCTAGAAACTTAACTACTATAGGACCATATATAGAGCAAGCTTTGTCCCTGAACATCTTACAACCTTGCAAGATTCCCAGTTTGACTTGCATCATACAAAGAACCTTTTCAGAACCAAGTCACAAAGTGATATCGACCAGACTGACCTTGAGCCCATAGATTTGCAACAAAGTTCTAGTAGAGAAGCCTCTCCTTCCACACCACCTGACTTTCAGCTTCTCCATCACTTCAGCTCTTTCCATACCAAATTTTCTCGGAATCAGTTTGCTGGTCCAAGTACTTCCATCACACCCATCCATACCACCACTGTGCAAACCACTCCACTTCATCCTTCACCTCCTTTCACAAACCCTCCTCTTGTAAATCCTCCATTAGCTCCCATCATGGTAGCTTGGTATGCCCCCTTGGCTTTACCTCAACCTCTAGTGCCTTTGCCAAATGACTACCAATCCAAGATCCCTCATTTCACAGGAGCTGAATCCATCACCGCCCAGCAACATGTAGATAGGATAAATGACGCCTTTGATTACATGGAAATAGAAGAAGAAACCATTAAATGAGGATCTTTGCAAAAAGCTTAGGAGGAGAGGCCAAAAAATGGTTCAAAGCATTAACTCCTAACACCATACATGATCTCCCTTCCCTCTACCAAACTTTCATAAATAAATGGGAATTCAAGAAAAACCCCCTCCAAATCCTTTCTGAATATAACAATATTAAGAAAAATGTAGGGGAAAGTGTATAAGATTATTGCACCAGGTTTAACAGTGTCTACAATGCCCTCCCACCTCACATGAAACCCCCACAAGGCCTAGCACTAGTGAAATTTCCTGAAGGCTTTGATCCAGACATGACATTCCAACTGAGAGAGAGATACCCCACAATTTTAGAAGAGATGCAAAGGGAAACTATTAGTGCAGAGGTCAACTTGATTGAAAAGAGAGATAGGATGAGATAAGAAAAGAGAGTAACCTAAAAAGATGAAACCATGCACTCAAACTCCTCATCCGATACTAAAATGGACAACCTAATGAGAACAATGGAGAGAATGATAGAAAGGATAAACTTGAATGAAAGGACACCTCCTAGGGAAAACCAAGCCAATCCCCAAAACATAAATAAAGCTCAAAAATTCAGAAGAGACACTCCTCAAATCAAACAAAGGGAAAATGATCAACAAATTAGACCTCCCTTTCAATAAAACTTTATAGATGAAGAAGAAGGAGAAATTATAGAACCTAAAGAAAACCATGTAAACTTAATAGGTTCTGATAATGAAGATGATGTTTTTCTCACTAAAGAAGAACAAGGTTTCTTTTCCTTGGATCAAACTGAAATAAACCATGAGGATTCTGAAAACTACTGCTTGGGATTTGAAAAGTCCATAATGGAAGTCCATAGGCAATATGACCTTAGGAGCAAAAAGAACCAAGATCCCCCAAAAAAAAACCAAATAGACATTGCTGTTAGGAAAGCACCTGAAAACACTCCTAAGAAGACAACAGAGAACGTCAACACTATGGCTAATAAAACTGATCCAAACAAAGGAAAAATCAGCCAACAAAACAATGACCCAAGCTGCCCTAGTACCTCCACTAGTGGCCCTGAGAGAACTATTTTGTCTAAAGCTCCAAATCAAAATCAACAAATTAAAAATTTAGAAAGATTCATGGCTGATAAAACTGATGTAAATATTTCCAAAACACAGATACCTTTCATCTTTGAGGGACAGATAGCCAAAATCAAGATAACCATGCCTCTCACTGAACTGGTTACCCAACCAGTGTATAGGTCCCAATTTTTGAGGATCCTAAACATAGGAAATGATACTGATACTTTAAACTTGACAGATGATAAAGCAAAGTTGTTATTTGGTCTTGGAGTAGAAGGAAAGTACCAAGAAGGAGTCGTTCCCCCTTTCTATGTTATCTTAAATATACATGAAAAAATCTTGCATAATGCCATGCTATATTCCGGTGCCTCTCACAATCTTATGCCTAAAGTTGTGATGGAGAGATTAGGCCTAGAAATTACTAAACCTTACAAAGAATTGTACTCATTTGATTCAAGTATAGTCAAGTTTTTAGGCCTAATCAAAGATATTTGTGTCAATCTGGCACAAATACCTGCTAAGAACCTAGGCATGGACATAGTGGTTGCTGACATTCCCCCTAAGTATGGCATGCTTTTATCCAGATCTTCGGGATCCAAAGTTCAGGGAAACCTTCAACTAGACATGTCCTATGCTACCATCCCTATTTTTAACCAGAAAAGGAGACTATATCGAGAGTCACATATGAAATATATGGTTAGCAATCAAGACAGACCCAATAACACTCCCCTTTATTCCATTCACTCAGATCTTGATTCCTTCATCTTGTGTAATTAAGAGGACATTAATGAGCAGGTAAGTGAAGTTGAGACAGATCTAGGCACACTACAACAGTCAAAACAGTCTCTGTGTGAGGAACTCAACAGTCAAAACTATAACAACCCTGAACAACCACATGATGATAAAACTGAACTTGACTTTCTACAAACTGAAAATGAAATTTCAAAACCAAAATTCAGTTTAGAATCTAAATTAGGTTGCTTAAATAAAGGACAAACCTCAAAAATAGAACTTTCCCCTTTTGCCAATCCAGAAGTGTTGAAATACTCTCACATAACATAAATCTTTGGGAATCTGGATCAAAAGAGTCTTATGTTTTTTCCTTACATAGACACCTCATCATCATAGAGTTTTGTCCCTTCAGAAGAGTTTTTGACTCTCACAAATGTTGCTATGGACCCTAAAGGAGTATCTATTGAAACTGATATAGAGAAGTATAATGTGGGTAGCCTAGAAAAACCCAAAATGATTAAGTTATCCAAAAGTCTGTCATTACACACAAAACTAAAATACATAAGCCTATGCAAGAAGTTTCAGGATGCTTGTATATATAATGATGAAAGCTTAAAGCCTTGTGACACAGACATTATTAAAAAAGGGTCTCCTTCCAAGAAAGACCATGAAACCCTTGGGAAAGTTGTGTCACTAACAAAGAAAGCAAAATGATGCAGACTATGTATAGACTTTAGGTACCTAGACAAAACCTCCATGAAGTACAAATACCTTTTCCCCAAGATAAATCATCCTATACAAAGGGTAGAAATTTCTAACAAGATGTCTTTACATGATAGTGTTTCAGATTATTATCAGATTATTCCTCTTCTGATCAATCAGCATAAAGCCATTTTCAAAGTTCCTTGGAGCAACTACATATTTGACCAAAGGCTTCTTGGGTTGAGGAGTGCTGAAGATGTCTTCCAAAGAGTCATGGCCCCTGTTTTCAACCTCTTCGCTATGATATACATTGATGACATCATCATATGTTTTGAAGCTGATAAAGAATACCTTTTTCACCTAAGAAGGATCTTTGACAGTAACAAGTTTTGGAAGCAAGACTCAAAGAGGAAATACCAAGGAGAGCATGGTCTGTTTGAATTTTTTTGGAAAAATCCTTACACCATGCCCTCAAATGGAGGTAACCATGTTTTCTGTTTACAAGAGCTGGATGGACAAGGGATGTTGGGAGATCCTGTTGAAGACATGATGCTCAAATACCACTGCTGTAAAAACCTCTAGTTTAAATTTTTCTTTCATTGTACATAACATTGCATGATGAGAGAATAAAAAAACAAAATACAAAAACATAAAAATAAAAAAAAAGAGGGCAGGTTTGAAAAGAGGTACAACCCCATACCCAAAAAATAGTAATCCTGAAAGTGTGCAAGCCTAAATGCCACTACTTGTGCCAAAAATTCTTATTCAATCATCTAGCCTAATCATGGATGAACATGTTTTCAATTTATTGCTGACAAGTTCGTGAAAGAGAGCTTGTCAAATCATTCAAACTTGACTTGTCAAAAATGATAGATTAGGAATGAAAGATACTGGTTCCATATGCTCAAAACTGAACCAAAGAGAAAGATGGGGATGCATACCAAATTATAAATCACAACCCTTGTTTTTATAGTTTTGTTTGTACAAAAATAATGCTTGTGTGCAGCTTGTCCTAATGCCACAACTCATGGTAAGTCAGATTGCCTAATCCCTATTTAAACCATGTTTTTAATTTCATGTCAATAGCTTAGAGAAGGAAGTCTGTCATACAGTTTAATCTTGACATTCAAATAGTCTAGATAGAGAATAAAAAGAGTTCAATAGCCTAATATGAACTCTTGGAAGTGATAAGAGTAGAAGTAGATAGTTTGTTTTGCTCTCAAAAGAAGAAAATGTCAAGGGTTTTCCAGTTCAAGTGCACCCAATGAAGAAAAAATGTCAAGAAAGTAGGTTGGATAGGTAGAGATGAAGCTGAGCTAATCATGTTTTTTAGATTATTGGGATCACAACTTCAAAAAAGCACCAACAAATGAGAAAAAGAAAAATCTGCCCAATGGATGATACACTGGTCTTCATGAAACTAGAGATCTGAAAGTTCTGGACACCTCCTTAAAAGGAGTTGCCCTCTGCAAGTGGAGCCACTGTTAGTCATTAGTAATTTTTGCTTTTCATATATGACTAAATGCTTATCCTAGATTTCTAGAAACACAATTCATGAATATTGTGAGTTCTAGAAATATCACTCCCTTCATTATCCTTAAGATAAAATTTTCACTATTTTACCATCCTATCATGTCAGAGCCAAAATATCACACACAGGAGACCCATCAATGGGATCATGCCACTCATTTTCACTATATTTTTCCACCCCTGACTTTAGCACTCTGTTTTGACTTGCCTAATTCCTCCACTTGTCACCTAGGATCACCAAAAAACCTACTCACTCTTGTGTTTTCTGGATACATCAAGAATTGGTGGTTTCAAGCTACCTTTCTAGGCTCTTTAGATAAATCAAAATCAATAGTTTTGGGTCTGCAATACATAAAGTTTGTCAAAAACTCTGTTTTACACCTAAAACCCTAAGTCAAGTTTTCAGCCAAAGGCCAAATCCAAGAGCCTCCCACTAGGTCACATAGGGTTTCACAGGTCATAGGATTGTTTTGGTGTTCTAAATATTTGTTTTTCATGTGCCAAGAGGCTGCAATAAAAGAGGAAGAAGGAAAGTGCATGATTTTCCAAATGGATCAGAAAATCCTTCAAGAAAGGCCTCCTTGGTCAAAGCACAACTTCTACAAAAGACAACTGCCCATCTTAAAATTTTTTGCAGGAATGATTGAGATGGTCATCAGCAGAAAAAGAGGTAAGGTAAGAGGCTAAGTCATCACTAAGGATAACCACAACAAAGAAAGAGGCATCAAGCCTATGTACAAAGAAAATCAGGGTTTTGAGGATTGTTTGGCTAAACAGTGCTGCCAAGCAAGAAACCAATGCAAGAGCCACAAGGACAGAAGGGACAACAACACAACCAAGCACACATTGAAGATTTTTAGAAATTATAAATCAAAAAGGGAAAAAAGTGAGGTGAACTGATCAGAAATGAATGAACTTTAAAGGGCTATAGAGAACTTAGAAGACAACACTAATTATTTGTCTCTAACAGCCCTAAAACCTAAAATTTGGGAAGGTAGGCAAGAAGGTGGAATGAAGACTATGGGTCTCCATGATGACAACAGACAGAAGTCTGAAGAATGATATCAGGTGGTGACCTCCATGGTTTGTCAAGGCAACCATGCTTCACTGCATCAAAAGGAGAGAAAGACAAAGAGTATCAGTGTGAGGAAAATCAAGCTTTCAAGTGCAGTCAAATTCCCTCAAAGTGATTAAAGAAATGAAAGCATAAGGTTAGGTGTCAAAAATAGAAATCAAGCTGAACATGAGTTTGCTGTTGAGTAACTAAGACTGTCAAAACTCCAAACCATGAAAAAACAGATCAAATCATTGTGTCATAGGCACTTGAAAAGATCAGAAGTGACCAAGGGAAAACATAGTAGGCATGATGTACAATCTTTGCCAAGATGGATATATCACTGTCAATATCAGTAAAGGTAAGAAAAACAAGTTTCTGGTCTCTTACACTCAAGAATGCCAAAAGGGGTAAGAACAATGGTTTCAGTTTATCAGTGCAAGAAGGGACAGTTTGGACAGTTCCCAGACCTTCAAAGATAAAAATAAAGGAACTCTTCATCCTTTTAGCACACCATCACCAAAGAAAAATCACTTGGGAAAGTTTTAAATCACCTGCAAAAAAGGCTAAAGAGATATCAGTGAAAATTATAAAATAACAAAAGGAAAACATAGCAAAGTGGATTTTATAAGTTTCATTTATTTCTCAAAGGGTATAAAAGGTCCTCTCAGTCTTTTTCCATGTCATTTTGCCATTACAAAGAGAAGAGAAGGTTTGCAGAAGAAAAACAAAGTTTTTTGGTTAATTTTCGGGCAAGGGCTACTGGCGTTGCGTAAATCCGTGGCGCTGCGCTTACTAGGCCTAGCGCTGGGCTAATCGACATTTCTCCCGTTTAGATTAACATGGCGTTGCGCTAATCCAAGGTGGCACTACGAAAATCAATGGCGCTGCACAAATACAAGCATGAAATGACCAGGGACCCAATAACCCTGCTGAACGCCCGGTGCTATGCTAACCTACGGGCATGACTGCCAGCGCTACGCTAACAGGCCGACCCAACTTCTCATGCAGGGCGCTGCACTAATGCAAAGGGCCTCCAACAAGAAAAATTTCTTTCCCCGAGGCTCAAAATCATCCACCAAGTTGCATTCAAAGGCCCGCAGAGGAGAAAAAAGATGGTTGGTAGCCTCTCTTCCTGGACCCACAAGAAATTTTCATAATTTGGTGGCTAAAAAAGTAATTAAACCCTAGGTGTGCAAACCCTAGCTCTCAAATACATTTTACCCCTTTTTTTTTAGCCTCCTTGAACAAGTCAAGTGCCATTTGAGGGAAGGTAAGCTAGTGTGTTACAATTCATTTTCAAGAGAAGCCCCTTGAAGCTCCAAAGCAACTCAGTCTTTAAACTAGCCTCCATTTCACTCATTTGTAAAAGTTTCCCTCACCACCATTCTCATTTTGGTCCTCCAAACCTAGTTTGTCCACAAACATCTCCTATCACCATGTCAGGAGCTGAAGACAGTAGTAGCAGTGACAGGGTCCAAGGGCCTATGAGACCAAATTATAAGGGAGGGAAAGTGAACAGGGTTGAACCCCAGAGCACAGTGGCTACCACCTCATCTCCCATGATCTTCTCATGTTTTCAGAATATGGGATGTTTTCAATTTTGTGAGAAGGTCAAAATAGTACAACACCACCCAGAGCTTACAAGGTTGTTTATCCTCAACCTCCACAAAAAACAGGTGAATCTTGCAGGGATGGATTTTGAACTATCAGCGAATACCATCTCTGATGCTACAGGTATCCCTGCTGTTGGTGAAAAATGGTTTAAGAAGGCCAAATTGGAAAAGGATAATTATGAGCCAGTTATCAAGACTAGGTACAGACAAGGGAACAAGTCTGTTTTTCCCTTGTCACACCTCAAACAGAGATTTTCACCCTTTATGAAAGGTATCATGAAGTACTTCACCTGTGAGGGGAGGTACTCGAGGCTTTATTCCTATCATCTTAGACTCCTCATGCATTTCATAAGTGTTAAGATGCTCAAATTTCCCTACTACCTCTATAGAAGTATGGACAAAATGTCTTCTGTTCTTCGGAGAAGGAGACCTTCCCAACAAATGCAAAGTGTATTTCACCATTCCTTGATCAAAATGGTGATATTACATCAGTTGGAACAATAGGGTATACCTTGGGAGGTATTCATAGCACATGAATTCTTCACAAGCCCACAGCCTTCTCATCAATCAAACTTTCCCTCCTCATCTACATAAGTGCCCTCACCTCAAGGAAAACTCCTTTCTTCCTCTTCTCTTGATGCATCAAATGAAGATGATGAGAGTGACAATGATGAGAAAAGTAATAACAGTGAGGGCAACGATGATGAACACAATGAGGAGGATGATGATGATGGGATAAATCAAGAAGATGAACATAATGTTGAAAATGAGGCAAATGAGATAGATCACAGTGAGGAGGAGGTAAAAGACAATGAAAAAGGGGCAGATGATAAGGAAGATAGTGAGGGACAAGACAACAAAGAGGAAAATAGTCATGAAAGTCATGACAACAATCAACCCTTCAGTGACAAAGAAAATGATGACATGGCAGAAAATAAAGATGAAAGCAGTCCTAGTCATGGTGGCAGTGAAAAGGGGAAGAGGCTCATAGTCTAAATGATGATTACAACCATGGCAAAGAGACCAACAAAATCACCATCACACCTCTGGCATGCACATACCAAAGAGGGCCAAGGCAAGTGTTTGCTGCCTCCAAAAGGCAAGGGACCTTGCCATCTACATCAGCTCAAAGGTTTGACAAGGGAAAATAAAAGATGAAAAAGGATAAGAAAGGTAAGGGAGGCAGGAAAACTAAACAAGAACCCTAATTCATTGACCTTGACAGTCATAATGACGATGAGGAGATGGCCACAAGGTTACTGCTCCAAAGCAAAGATGCACAAATTAGGGAATGGGAGAGATTTTGAAATGGCACAACATATCATTCAGTATTACAAGAATGAACACAAGTACTTTAAGAAGATAAAAAGGGGCATTGCTCTCCAGAAAAAGATGAAGAAGCATTATGCAATGAAAAATAAACTTGCTTGTGACAAACTGAAGAAAGCCCTCATTGAAATCCAAACCCTAAAAGGAGAAAAAGGTCATGAAAACTTCTCAATAGGTCTCCCGAACCCCGTGAAAAAGACCTCCACAAATTTTGAGGGAATTTGGATATTTTTTTGTTTTTTGTGATTTTGAAGGCCTATTAGCGTAATGCCACTAGCACTACGCTAATCCCTGGAGCATCCTCAGAGGGAAAAATCTACAGTTTTGGATTTCTCATCACTATTACACTATTCTCACAAAATTTTAGAGCAATTGGAGCAGTTTTGACCCCTCAAAAGGTCAAAAAACACTTAAATTTTCACCATTCTGCCTCATTTTTAGGCCTGGCGCTGCACACAGAGCAATTTTGGGATTTTGAAATTTTGGACAAGTTACAGGGGATGGATCAGAAAAGCAAGAGTATTTTTGGAAAGTAGACTCATCAGGCTTTCCAACAAGCCATCACGGAGCAAAATCTGACATCAGGAAGATTTCCAAAACTTGGTTGCAAAAGGACCTATTTTCTGCCTAAAGTGGCACTGCGCAAATGGACAACACTATGTATTTTGGACCAAAAGTCAACAAAACACACTCATTTATTGAAAAATCATATTTTAGTGTTTTTTGAGGCAAATCACTCTAGAATTAGGTGCTAGAAGTTATTTTTGCATTTATTCCATGGGATATTTTGTGCCTTGGGCCTTGCATGGTCTCTAGAACATTTATGACATTTATGAGTGATTTTGACATTTTCCTAACCCTATCTACAGTTTTTTTCTTCCTTTGCTGAGTTAAATAGAGCATGACGGCTTCATTGTAAATGTTGGCATTTGATGAGTTTTGAGAGAAATACATGGGTTTTTGAGGTTGAAGAGAAATTTGGTGTTGTGGAGCTTGTGAATGATTTGCTTTGATTGATGATGATGAAGGCTTGCTTGTAGGATCCCTGAGCTTGGTTAATGGTGATGTGTCTCTAATTTTTTCATGTTTTCTTGTTTATCGTTGTGTCCATCCTTCTATGCTGCAGTAGATCAGAAAATTATAGGCTAAGAAATGTTGTTTGAGGCACCTTAGTCCTTCCTGTTTACTATTGTCTTTATGTTTTCCTCTGCTGGGTTAGTTTAAGGAATTCTTAGCTGCTCCTTAGACCCACCTAAGTTTGTTTATTTCATTAATGGTTTAAGAAAGTAGTTTTCAAATATGTTTAATGGTTAGCCATGCTTACTTGATGCTATCTAAACTCTGTTTGTGGAATCTCTCTTAGATGTGTTACTTGCTAGGTTTATCCAAATAGGCCATGTTTTGATCATGCCCTTTGTCCATGCTTAAGAAGTTTCCTTAAAGTTCTTATTAGCTTGATCATTGATGTTTAGGCGTTCTCTCTTCATTGATTAAAGTTATTATTCATCTTATATGTTTTCAAATATTGAAGGTGAAATCACTAAAGTTAGATAAGTCTTCTTGCTTTCTTTGTTTCACTGAATTGTTCATCTTGAATATCTATTTGTTTAAGTATTGTCATTGAGTTAATGGTTTTCCCTATCTCATGATTATTATATTTTTCTTATCAGTATTTGAGACCTTCTTTTTTATGGGTATATGACAAAGGATACTTCATTGCCCTTTTCCCTACCTTGATTCACCAACTTAATGTCCATTTCACTTCACACATAACCTTATAGATTGATTGACGATACTAGATTTGCCCTGTGATGCAGTATGACTCATTGTTGAGATATCCATGACTTTCATAGACTCCATAGCCCAATGATTTGATGACCTCTCACTCCACCTATCCTACTTGATTATCTTACCCAACCAAACAAACAACAAACCCTAAACTTAACAAGTAGCCTAAATGAAACCCTAGAAGAAAATAGTTCACATCCTTTGCATACAATAGAGAGAGCCCTCTCTGAGTCCAAGAAAGCTAGGTCCTAGGACTCCAAAGACCAGTTTCATGTTACCCTGTGCATTTGGTCTACCAATCTGCTAAATCACGAGACCCTAAGATTTTGGCGATCACGGTGGGACCTTTGAGTATATAGTTTCCTGAATACATCTTAAGACTCATTAGATCCTCAGTTAGACTTAGAAAATCTAGTGAATCTGCCACCTCATCGCCACACTAACATTCTGGCGATCACGGTGGGACATTCTGAGTCAGTGGAAATCTAAGTACCCCTTAGGACTTTAGAAACCCTTGTTAAAAAGTATCCATTGACTTATAGCCACCTCATCACTATCACTAACACAATTGTGATCATGATGAGGCCTATGAGTCAGTGACAATCTTAGTATCCCTAAAATAACTCAGAAAACCCCAAAAACATCCCTAGATTTGTTTTTTGTCAGTTATTGGTGGTGGACCATACAAACATATCCTCAAAACAACTAAAAACATCCACATGGAGACTCCACTAGCCTCCAATAGGCCTATTACTTCACTAGTTCTCATTTAGACTCCCCGGGATTGTATAAAACAACATAGTTAGGTATAAAACGACGTAAGAAATTAGCCTTTCCCTACAAACTCTGCATATGATGTACTGAGGATGGAGAGGGGAGATTAATGATAGCTTCAACTTTGAGTGGATCAAGACGAATCTCGTCTTTGGAAACGATAAACCCTAAGAGTGTAATGGAGTCAACACAGAAGACACACTTATGCGGATTCAATCGGATGTTATAACGTCAACAGTGAAGAAAAATCTGATGGAGATGATCAGGATGGTCATTACGCTTAGCTGAATGAGCCAGAAGGTCATCCAGATAAGGCTGAAAAATGTGCTTGATATCGTTGAAAACATATGACATTACTCGCTGAAACGTGGCCCCAACATTTTTCAGACCGAAAGGGAGTTTTTTATAAGCGAAAGTACCCCAAGGATAGATAAAGGCGGTCTTATGTTGATCAGTCGGGCGAATGATAATATGGTTGTAGCCAGAAAAGCCGTCCATAAGGGAAAAAATCTCACTCCCCGCATAGTCATCAATGATTTGATCAATAAAGGGAGTAGGATAATTATCCTTAGGGCAAGCCCGGTTAATGTCATAGTAATCAACACAGACATGAATGGTACCCTGTTTCTTATCTACAGGGACGATATTGGAAACCCATTCTGTCAGGGGAATCAGATAGATAAAACTAGCTTTGAGAAGCTTTTCAACTTCTCCCTTAATAGCGGTAGCCTTTCTAGGGTGTACAGGACAAAGACGTTGACGAACAGGCTTCACACCAGGATAGGTAGGAATATCATCCACCACTATACTAGGATCGATGCCTGGCATCTCTTCGTAAGATCATGTAAAGACGTTGCGAAACTCGCAGAAAATTATAGTATAAAATTGAACCTCATCAGAAGAACAGGTCACCCGAATATGGATGTTCTCGAAAATTACCGGTTTGATAGAAATGTCGATAGGCATCGTTTGTGTGATATTAATCAAGTTACCTTATGTAAAAAATTCATGTGTTAGAATAGGCGTTTGAAGCAGAGGAGAAGGAACATGAGAAGCAAACCCATCAAGACACGTAGACATGGCCCCAAGGCTAGGCATGAACAAGGAATGATCATGAATATCGTCCCAAGGAGGATCCTGGAGAGACATAGTTTCCACGATGGCTTCATCGAAGGGAAATATCTCTTTCAAGGGATCGAGTGAATCTGAATCTCAGAGTCAAGGGGATTGAGAATAAGTATCAAGAGACATTCCCAAAGGAGCATGATCAGGAGGCGGAGGATTCGAAGTCGAGATAAGCTCACAATAATCAATCTTGATTGGACTTAACAACATTGAATCTCCAAATGAATCAATCTGCTTGGGCAAAGGGACGATCCATTGATCGTCAGACCTAGAGATCATATTAACCTAAACAGTGATGGGTGGAGGAAGAGGAAAAATACCCATGAGGGTAGGATCTTTGAAGAGACTCGGCCCCACGCTTTCGTAAGGCGTAGGAATTTGATCTATGTATAGAATGTTTTTCTCGAAAGAATAAGTGAAGAACGACAACTGATCAATAGCAACGATCTTTCCTTCATGCAGAAATCGCAAAACACGAAAGGGAGTGGACGGAATGCACAACATGGCGTGAGTCCAACTACGACCGAGGAGAAGATTGTAATTGAGCTTGGCGTCAACTACTTCAACCTGGACATTGAATGTCTTCCCTTCTAGAGTAATCAACAAACTAGCGAGAACACCAAGAGGTTTAGATTCCCTTCCATCAAATGCTTCTAGAGCATTTGGAGATGAATTCAGAGCTGGAGAACCAATGGCTTTCCAGCAAGCAGATGACATGACGCACGTAGACGCACCCTCATCCACGACCACTCGATGGATATTTAGTCCATTAAATCCAACTTGTATGGTGAGTGCAAGCTTGTGAGGTAGATGTGGCATGAAATTCTCCAAGTTGAAAGTGATAAGGCTTGAATAAACAGGGTCAATCCCACCGATGGAAGATAACAAAGCCTTCCGTTGAGACTGACAACTCTGAAGTACTTCTAATGCAGACATTGTAGATGGCGCTTGAGCTAAATCCTTAACAATACTGTAATGTTGAGCAACACGGGCGTTAGGATTGTAAGAAGACTTACATAGTACACCTTTAGAAGGAGGTCGTACAACGAGCTCAGTACTGGGCCTTTCAATTTGAAGAGGGCTAGAAACAGGTAGAGGAGGAGGTTCATCAGCGATCTCCTTCCCCGTTGCCTGACGCGGCTCATAATAATATTCGACCGTGTAGCTATGGAAATGGATGCAGAATGGTTCATCATAAAAACTTGAGAGCCAAATGTGGTAGAGGACTAAGGTTTCTATACCAACTGAGTTTGTTGTGATGGAAATGGTTCTTTGAGAATAACCGAAGTTCCTTGGGTGCCTTTGAGCAAGTGACTCACTTTGGCCTGTCGAGGATAGTCCTTGGTGTAGTGCTCTTCGCCACATATCAAGCAAGGATATTTTGGTTTACGCTATGAACCATCATCAACACGAGATTTATGAGAATCCTATTTCGGGGTATCGGCTTTGGCCTTACCTTTACCCTTCTTTTTACCTTTGGAAGTTTTATCGGCTGAATTGGCCTGAACGACATTCACTTTCGTGGTTTTTCCAGAATTCAGGATTGGATGAGAAGCAGTATCATTGGAAGGAGTGTATTTTTTCTTCCCAGGATTCGGAGGAGAAGACTTTCAAGAAGTCTGAGACACGAAATCGATGATACCTTCGACGGATGGTGTCGTCAGTTCTTTGGACGTTCCAGTTCTAGGAGCATCATGCAAGAGATCATATAATGTGTCGGACTGAGAGTACACAAGATCAAGGTACTGGGCATGAGAAATGGCTTGTTCCTCAGTAACGCATGCCCCCATAGCAATGTACTTAGCAATAGGACTAATGAAAGAGGTAGTAAACCAATCAGTTAGAATCTAATCGGGAATCTCAAAATTTATCAGGCGACGACGATGCCTCCATTCATGAATATGATCTGAGATATGGGTATCTCAATCTTGCTTTAAGGATGTGAGGAGGTGCATCCCAGTTTCATACTGAACCAATAACTAAAAATCTATGAGAAAGGCCATGGATAAAGAATTCAAATCCTGAAAGATGCCACGAGATAACCTGATGTACCACTTGGTAGCGACACCAGTAAGAGTTCATTGGAAAAGACGAAGTCAGATAGAATCATCAATACAAGAGTTAGAGGAACACCAAAGATGGTATGTCATAACATGCGCTTGGGAGTCTTCTCCGGACTTGTCCTCAAACTTGGGACAATCACCAGGGATTTTGGTTGGAACTGGAGGCCAATATGGGTTATGAAGGATTGGATCGTTCGTCAATTTTGACACATCAGGTAGTTCCAACATTGCGAGAGTCGGTAATTTAGGATTAAAAGGCATTGGAGGTCATTGATAAAGACCAGTGTTAGCATTGCACCCAGGTTGAGAGAAATTCTGCCCCCATATGTTTTGTCCCGGAGGATTTTGTCCATAGGGGCTATAAGCTTGATAGTTCTGCCCATACTAGGGTTGAGGACCAGGATACTGATTCTGAGCATACTATTGAGGTCCTTGCTGAGCAACATAGGGATTTTGCTGTGGAATGTAAGCATTACCTTGAGGTGGATTATACACCATCGGGGATTGTGTTGGTTCGAGGGTTCCTGACCCAGGTTCGGAGTTCAAGGTTTTTCAAAAAACCCCTATACTACTGGCCCTTTTGGCAGTGACCTATTTCCGTAGGTCAAAGTCTCATTCGAAGTAGTATGGGTGGGTGCTGGAACCAGGTTTCCGCACCCTGAGAAAGGATAGGTAATGCAAGCATAGTTGCGCCCTGCCTCGAGATGTCCAGATCTTCTCGAGCAGCGCTGATAGGTCTCTTTTCACATCCACGTGTGCACGGTCAATTATGCTATGGTGCTCAACAATCATATACTTCTAAGATAGTAGCTCAATATTGCATAAAATAGAATAAAATAGATCTAGATGCAGTAAAACACTTACACAGAACTTTCGCAGCTAAATTCAGAATACACATAATACATCAATTACCAAAAATTCGCATAAAAAGTACACATAGATTCAGTTATTAACAACCTTTCTTATTCATCAATTCATCAATTCCCTCTTACAATACCCGTCCCAACCTGTGCACAAAGCAGCAGGGTCTGCACATAGCCAGTAGGATTCCTTCCCCAAAAACCCAAACAAATTTCATAAACCACAATTCACATCAATATCTCCTCATTTCTCTGCCTTAAAATTCAAAATGCTCCCCTATTTATAAAAATGTAGCTTAAACTTTCCTATGGTCAGCAAACTGTGGTTTTCAGACCCCAGGTTTACCCTTTTTCCCATTACAATGCTCTAGGGGCTTTGACCCACCCCAAAACCCCTACACTAGACTAAATATAATAAAAAATATACAAAATCAGACCAGTTTCGCAGCTCGTAGGAGACCCTGTTCCTACATTCCCCCAATACAATCTTGTGACTCATCCCAAGTCACTGTGGTGGTGCGGTCTCTATTTGTGCATGTAAGGAATTGAAGGCGACGATTAGTGGAGGTAACACTTCCTGACTTTGGACAACAACACTTTGTGCAATATCGACAAGCTTTAGGGAGGTAGGTCCTTCAGGAGCCGTGGTAACTTGCTCCAATATCTGGTTGAGTCGCGTAATGGCATCATGAGCACCTTGAGATATCTGGAAGGAAGCATTTCCCCATGGCTTCAAGTTCTTTTTGATGACATGCTTAGCACGTCAGAGATCCACAATCGTGTTGATGAAGGCGTTTCTAGTTTTCAAGAGTGCCAGACGCTGCGTAAGGGTGAGGGAGGGCAAGGTCGCTTCGATCTGATCAGAAGCAGCTTCCTTTTGTCGCAAGTCTTCCTTGACACACTGAAGCATCGGGTTGAACTAGACCACTGTCTAGAGCTTCATGGCCGCCTCGAGCAACTAAGTACCCAGAGTAAGCTGTCCTTTAATAATATCCGTTGCTTCTGTTATCAACGCAACCCGTTGTGCCCGTACCTCCGAGGGTATGGCAGGTTGTGCTTTGTCCTGACACGCAGTGAATTGGTGGGCCATTTGGGTCCTGAGGGTTTGTACTTCGGCTTGGGATGCCTTGAGTGTTGCAACCAAGCATTCCATGGTAGCCTAAAATGGAGCTGACGCTGGGATGTCATCAGGGATCTCTGTTTCGAGCTGGTGAACCCCTGTTTCGAGCTACACCATTCGGGAGATATCTTCGGTTTGGTGTGTGAGGAGCAGTGTGGCCACATCGAGCTGTTGCTGCGTGGTCTGGTTGCGATGATGGATATCTTGCAGCACGACGGTGTGTAAATCTTGTAACGCCTCGCAGGGCAGCTGCACCAAGTCTATTTGTAGCTCTATAGCTGTTAGGAGGTGTTCACCGACCAAGATGGTGCGAGGTAGTGAACAAACATGCCTTTCGCTGGTAGGTAGTATGGACCTGCAGAGAAGTCACAGCATATCCCTATACCGCTTCATTCCTCGGGGGGCTGGAGTATCCTTATTAGTCGTCCCTTTCGTGCGCAGGACTAGCTGCGACTCGACTGCATCATTTCTTATAGCGAGCTGTGGTAGTTGCGTATCATTCTTTGTGGCATCTTCCAAGGCCATCTGGCTAGGGCCTGCGATCATCCCAGGGTTGTAAAGGTCGGGAACTCCCTTCGTGTAGCTTTGGAGCCATTCTGCACAGGGTTCAAAGTCAATTTTCCCTGCAGGTAGCCAGAGGGCAATCATCTTATCAATCTCAGCATCCCCAGATCTTCTCAACACAATGTCTGTAGGCGTTGGACTGGTAGGTGCTGAAGTGTTCGGTAAGTTAGGGGCTGTCATAGAAACAAAAGGATAAGCTTCCCAATTGGGAAACTTGCAGATGGTAGAGGTAGGTTGATGGGGTATGACCCAAACGCTAAAGGTCCAGAAAATCAAGCAGTAGAATAACAGAGGCAGATTACAGCGACAATATGGAGCCTTGAGTGGAGTTATCCTGTTTTCCTTATAATGTCCGGAGCTATCCAACGATAGAGTAAATCTAATTCGAAACTTACCATCAAGCAACCAGTAACAACTCACCATAAATTTCCGCATTGATTGCCAGCCGTCTATTTTCCGTAACGGTAAGATTCCATTTTTATCAGAGTTCAGTGTTTTGACGGCCATTATTCGCACCTGGCGGCTTTCCCATGGATTTACTAAATTTGGATGACGCCTCTGTGCTGCTCGCATATCCTGAATTAAAGCCGACATCGGGTGTGTTGTAATGCGATTCAGGTACCACTTAATCAACTTGGCTACCGTACGCATCACGTCTAGTTCCGCGGTTGGGACAGTTCGGGGATCAGTCTTTCCGGGTGTGATGTACAGGTGTGATCTTTCCTCATTTAAGGCGTTCGTGTTTTGCAGAGCTATGTCGAGTGCCCCTGTGCCATCTTCCACCCTAAAGGTTCGCAAAAACTCATCCCGCAATTTCTCCCAATGGCGCGTGTGTTGATGCTGCTCCGCGTCTAGATACCATGCAGCTGGACGCAGTCCTAGGTCATGAATAAACAGGTGAACCTGTTCGTTTTGGTTACTGTCACCCCATTGCATTTCCCATGTAAGAAAATATCTGCATGGGTCTTCTGACCCAAGGAATTTTTGGATTCGTCTCCTAGCTGGGGATCCAAATCGCAGGATCATATTATCCCGACATTCCTCCCACTTGCGGAATACCTTCCCATGCATATCCCACCAACGCATAGGCGCTCCGCACAGGGCTAGTTGAAGGGCCCCTAACTTGCGTCCCTTGTGAAATTCTACTTCAAATGCACGTAAAAATTCCTTAATGTCACCCGAGTCCTCAAAGTGGGGTACGTCTCTTACCTCGGCGGAGATGCAGTGGAAGTTCCTTGTGACCCGAAGACATCGTAGCGCTGAAACCTCATGCAGCCAGCCTTGCCAATTCTTCAATTCCCCATCAAAGTCAGAAAAGCATTCACTGTCTTTTTCCCAGTAGAGCACTCCTTCCACCATCAGGTTAATCCAGTCCTCGTCCTGCGTAGTCAACTTGTAAATGTGATCTACGTCCTCCTCATCGTGCGTTGGCTCTGTGTACCACACACCTTCCGCGGCATCTAGTGGTACTATTACTCGCGTACCGTTATTTTCAAATACCATGCTGCACTTTTTGAGGTTGATGACACCCCCCATATCTATAGCCTAGTCCAGTCCTATGACTGCAGGGTAGGGATCCACATCTTCCACGATTTCTATTACCTCAATTTTAGCTTGGACCTTTACTCCTACGATATCTACCATGAATTTTGGCAGCCTTCCCAGAGGGATGATCTTTTATTGATTAGCCATGCGTAGCTGGATGGTGGACCATTCCAACTTAGGTTCTCCCATTCACTGCCAGGTTTTCTTAGGTAACACGTTCGCATCTGATCCGAGGTCCAAAATAACTTGATCCATCTCATAGTCACCAATCTGCCTAGTCAGCCGCATTTCTCTACCAGTGCGTTTTTTATACCTATATAGTTTGTGTACATCCTTGGTTCCGGAGGTTAGATCAGGCCGTGCTGTGTAGCTATTCATTAATGCCTGAAGGTTCTCTACAGCCTTTGGGCTACATAGCAGCTTCAGACATGCCTGCAGAAAGGGCTCAACCCCCTCATCTATCTTATGGTGTGTCGGTACCTGCGCAGTAGCTGCTACCCTCTGAGCGAGGTCCTGGTCAGTTATGGCCATGGTTTCTTGTCCCCTCTTTATGTTCAATCCTCCTTGATAGGTCAGAGGATCCCTGGAAGCCTCCTCCTTCGATCCTTGGGTGACCATCACACTGCGTGTTATGGCTTTCACACTTGGGTCTATGTTCCTTAGCTCGGCTTTAACTCTCTACACATTTTGCGTAGGGGTGGGATGCTTTTCCTGCATATTTTCTATTAATATTGGGAAATATTCGACCGCATGGTCTAGCTGTCTACAATATTTGTAGGATTTCCTAGTGGGATTTGGGCAGTCCCTTGCGAAGTGTCCTACTTCCTCGTAGTTGTAACAGATTAGCTGTCTGCACCCTCGACCTGCGCTTCCTCCCTGACCTCCTCTGCGCCTTGTTGGAGAGCCACCAAAGCCCACGGGAGATCTTGGTGACGCATGGTCTGCTTGTACCCTATACAATTTTCCCCGATCTATCATTAAGTCGTAAGTGTGACAATTCTGCTCATCGTGTCGTACCGACCGACAGAACCTGCACCATTACTGCTTCAGTTCTGGTACATACGCACCCAGTTGATGGCAATTGTCCGTATCATGAAGCTCTGCTACACGGCAATCATCGCAGCATAACGCAGGTTCGATCGAGCCTGGTCATGATAAGATGGGTCCCCCACTCTCTCCTAGGCAGATCGAACTAGGTCCCCCTACCTACGTGTAATCTGCCAATATCGGTCACTGATCCTTTGTATGGCCAGATACCCGACATCGTATGCACCATAGATCTGCACTGGCCCCTTTTCCTAGTTCCTTTTGCAAGATATGAATTTCCATGTGCATAGCTCCGAGTTGCTCCTAAATTTGTTGTACTCCTAACGAAGTATCTTCTCTGGGCACAACTTCTAGTTTCATAGCGACTTCCATAGCTTTTTCCTGCGACTCAAATTTTTGGTGACTCATTGGCGTATGCAGGTGGGGAAACAACATAGCGATAAACCATTTCGTATGTTGTCTATCGTCATACTCAAATCCTCCTTCCCTGATTGCTTTCTTCAATCACTGATCAGCCTCCCATACAGACTCCGACGCACCTTGCTTGAAGTCCTTCACTTCTGCTACCAACTGAGAGTAAGATTTTGGTTTTCGGAATTGTTGCTTTAGAGCATCCTTAATATCTTGAATAGACGCACTCCTGCTCTGAGATACGTATCACATATATCAGTCTAATGCTCTATCTTCGAATTCCAGGGACAGCTGCGCTCTCTTCACCGTATTGTTTGTCACATTTTCCGTAGTCCATATGGAATCTGCAACAAACCAAATTCGGTCCATATCCTCGTCTCCTTACCCCTTGAAGGTAGGCAGCTTCAGGTGCGCAGCCATATCATTTTCCGGTGGAGGTGGGGGTATGGTCGAGTTCTTACCCTTATGCGGCCTGGACGATAGTGTAGCCGGGGGGCTTTGCGCAGTCGTCTCTCACAGAGGGTTATAGGAAGATATTTCCTCGTCAAGGTTGGTCTGATAGTATTTATCACTGCGCGTCGCGCTCCCGTCTAGATCTGAGGTTATTCAGTCAGTATGACTACACAGAATACTCTTCTCGCACAGTAATATATTAATCAGCAAAGGTAAGGTCTTCAGAAACTTGCCCCAGAACCCTTTAAAGAATATTCGCTCGACCTCAGAGTAGGAGACAATCTGATCAATGGAAAATTTTGTCACAAATCCTCCTAGCACACTGTCCACCTAGTGATCTACCATGCGCGTGATATTATTGTCAGTCCTTTCCAGCTGCTGGATCAGCTTTTGGGTCCACTGAGTGACTCGTTCATCCTTCCAACACTTCTGGAATTCTACGAGCCTAGCCAACCACTTCTGAAGCTCGATTGAAAATTTCAAAAAGAATATTTCGTAGCTTTCTGTAAGAATGTACCTATTTTTCCACTTTTCCGCTATTAACTTCATGCTGCAATTTTCTTTTACCGCAAATTCCTGGATCTGCTTTTTGAACCACTCCTTAATTTCCTTCCTTTTAGGCTTCTAGTACTCTCTTGTCATTACCTGAACCCTTTCTCAAAATGCTTTGGGTCCTGACAAAGGAACCATTTGTTGGCTTGAGGGGTCCTGACCTAGGTTTGGAGTTCAAGGTTTGCCAACAAACCTCTATACTACTGGCCCTTTCGGTAGTGACCTACTTACGCAAGTCAAAGTCTCACCCGAAGTAGTATGGGTGGGTGTTGGAACTAGGTTTCCGCACCCTGAGAAAGGATAGGTAATGCAAGCAGAGCTACACCCTGCCTCGAGATGTCCAGATCTTCTTGAGCAGGGCTGATAGGTCTCTTTTCGCATCCTCGTGCGCACGATCAATTATGCTATGGTGCTCAACAATCATATACTTCCAAGATAGCACCTCAATATTGCATAAAATAGAACAAAACAGATCTAGATGTAGTAAAACACTTACACAGAACATTCACAACTAAATTTATAATACACATAATACATCAATTACCAACAATTCGCATAAAAAGTACACATAGGTTCAGTTCTCAACAACCTTTCTTATTCATCGATTCATCAATTCCCTCTTACAATACCCGTCCTAGCATACACACACAACAGCAGGGTCAACACACAGCAGGAATTTGGATCTCCGCGCACACATCCAACAGGAGTCCTTCCCCAAAAACCCAAAAAGATTTCCTAAACCACAATTCACATCAATATCTCCTCATTTCTCTGCCTTACAATTCAAAATGTTCCTCTATTTATAACAATCTAGCTTAAACTTTCCTATGGTCCGCAAACCATGGTTTTCGGACCCCAGGTTTACCCTTTTTCCCATTACAATTCTTTCAGGGCTTTGACACACCCAAAAACCCCTGCGCTAGACTAACTATAATTAAAAATATACAAAATCGGACCAGTTTCGTAGCTTGTAGGAGACCCTGTTCCAACATATTGACTTTGAGGGTAATACGTGAAACCTTGGGGCACACTATATACCGCCTGAAATTGACCTTGAGGAGGGTAAGTAGTGCCTTGAGGTTGAGCAGGTTGTCCCTGCAGAGCAGGTTGAATAGGTTGAACCGACTGCTGAATGGGTTGAGCAGTTTGAATCGACTGTTGAGGTTGGGTAGGCTTTCCCTGCGGAGCAGGTTGGCCTGGATACCGAGGGCCATCGAGTTGCCCTTGTGGAAGAGGTTGGCTCGATGTTTGAGATGGACCAGGTCTCCCTTGAAAACCAGGTTGACCCGGAGCAGGATCGTAGGGTTTTCCTTGATGTAAAAAAGCTTGGCCTTGCGAAATGTAAGGTTGTTGCTGTTGCACAAAAGGTTGTCCCTGTAGTGGATACATTTGATCCCCAGGAACATAATATTCTCTCGGTTGAAATTGAGGTTGACTAGATGGACCGTAGGGTCGTCCTTTTTGGACCGAAGGTTGTCCCTGTAAGGGTTGTCCTTACAGACGGTAAGGTTGTCCTTGAGGACCAAAGGGTTGTCCTTGCTGGACCAAAGGTTTTCCCTATAAGGGATCAGTTAGAGGTAAATAAAAAGCTTTATGAGGATCATTTGGAGGCATATATACGAGATTACCATAGACATCATAATGACGGGGAGGATTGCCAAGATCTTGTGGCTACTGAGAACCCTGCGGTGTGGAATTCCGCGGCTAAGAATCAGGAGAAGGAGCATACTGTCGCTGAATATCCAATAGATAGTCATCGAATGTGCAAGTAGAAACCATGGGTGTGGTAGAATTAGATGGGGTTTCCATAGTGCAAGGTTGCAATCCACTCACAACAGGTCTAACAGACAATGTGGGATTGATAAATATAGACTTGTGAACAACATCAGAACCTGATGACGATGTCGTGCTAACAGCCAATGCAGATGAATCCACACAAATGGTAGCTCGGACTGGGACAAATGTAACAGTGGTCGACGAGATGGGTGTCGAGGGTGACATTCCTAATGTAGGAAAAAATGAGCTTCCAATGGGAGCCACTGTACTAGACTGTGCCACGGATACCACACCAGAAATAATTTGACCCAAAGTACGATAACCGGGTGGAAGAGACACCTATTGGGGGGAAGGTTGACTAGAGACATATGAGAACTCTTCTGGGAAAAGCTGATATTCCCCTGTAGAAGCATGCAACTCTTCGCTTCCACCAGGACTAGAAGAATCCATATCTGACGAGGTCGTAAGATCGTCGAAAAGATGATGAGGAATAGGAGGTATATCAACAGCTAATAACGACGATCCCGAAGTGAGAGGAGGGAATTCTTCCTCACTCAAAACCAGACCAAGCACCCTGAGGTGGCCAATTGAATTCAACCGACCCTTCAGGAGGAGACCGGGTAGCGAGAGGTAAGACACTCGGGAGAATAGGTTGAAAAAACTTGATAGACCTAGTGGACTAAGGTGTTTCCAAAGAAATTCTAGGAAGAGGACTACCACTAGGAGGCAGTGAAGAAGACGACGAAACTGGTGGTTCCGCCACTGTGACAATATTTCAACACAGGAAGAAAAAGGAGATAGCCTATTCGAGGCTTCAAGATCAAACACTAAGGAATTACAAAAACAAGCCAAGCAGAAAACTTTTAACAAGCATGTGATCGTAGGCAGTTAATTTTATGACATTGAAATGAAACTTTGCTATTTCATGTTTTAAGAGTTGAGAAACAAGCAAAAGATGACTCTAGTCCCTTTTAGAATTGAACAAGCATGAAAGGACAAGTGCTCGATGATATTTTCTTTTTTAGAGAGTCACGAAAAGATCGAAATGACTACTTAGGTAATCTAAGAAAGAGTGTGTACCAAGTTTCTGTGAACTTCCATATACACCTCGGTGATCAAATAAAAGAGAAATGACCAAGGACTTGACGTACATGTAGGTAGTCTCCCTGAATGCTGTGTTCGGTGTATCACGGTTATAGGGCAGCAGACTCGGCTTCCTATGGATAAAGGATTGAAACCTATGAGGGTCTCCCTTTATACACACGACGGTACGGGGAGCACAAGTCCATACTAGCGCTGTCTAATGCTAGATGGCGAACGAAAGCTACTAGGTTTAATGATGCTGGAACACGTCACTAGCCTAGACCTCTAAAAATATGTACGTTAGGTTCCAATGCTTCCTTATATTAATTGAATTAATTTTAAGGTTGATCTTGAATTAATGTTTCAATTTCAAGGCCCTACCGAATGTGATCTCGAATTCCTAAATGCACACTACATGCAAAAGAACACCATTTCCATTCAATGAATGCTAACTAAGAGAAGGATAGAGATCTTTAACAAAGTAACAATCAATGAAAACATGAGAATAATTTCACTAATGCATCTAATACAACCAAACGAAAAACGAAAAACTCTTTCCTAGTTCACTAAGAGCTAGTTATGCAAAAGAACTTTTCATTTCCGATTCATGCAAAAGAATGCAATTTGTTTTTTGTTTTTTTAAATGAAAAAATCACAAAATGCACTATTACACTAAAAAAGCAAAGAAAACACTAGTTTTGAGCACTACGAATGTAAATATCTAAAACGAATAAATCAAATGCAATGCAAACATAAAACACACTCAAAACAAGGATGCACTCTTTCAAGCAAATAAAAAGGCTTTCAAAATGATCCAAATGAGCAATGTGATCTATGCTCGAAGTGACGATGTGGAGAGTCAAACGGAAACAAAAGTGATCATCAAACAGACCAAAGACACGAAGAATCAAGAAAGACTAACACAATTGATTAGCGAATTGAAATGACAAAGATCAAAATGACTCGAATTCAGCTCAGAAGGCTCAGTGAGGAGAAGGCTGAACAAACATCATAAGACCTAGAAACCCTATGGCTACAAAAATTCACTGATGAGATAATGGACAAACAACTGAGAATAATCAAGACTACAGAGTCAAAACAATCCCAAAAGACTAATTACAAGGCAAAGAAACAACTCATAGCCAAGAACTACTGACCAAGGACTCAGGAAGAAGGTCAAACCAAATCCTTCAGGATTTGGCATGACTGTCAAGCTGTAATCCATGCCTAATAGGGATTGGCACACCTATGAGAAAAGCAACAAGCACCAATTGGCGTGACTGTTTAAAGAAAAAACGCGCCAAGCCGAAAAACTATAGGAAAAGGAGAAAAATACTGAGCAGAGGTCAATAATGACACTCTGGAGTTAAACAAGAGGATTCAAAATAGTCAAGAAATCCAAGGAATGAAAAAAAGCAATCAAACGACCGAATTCGACTTGACAAGGCAAACTCTCAACAAACAACGAGACAAAAAACACACTACTATCCCCAGGGGAGTCACCAACTTGTTGTGTAGGTAAATCTCCTCTGTGGACAAAGGTAATCCCTCTAGCCCTAGGGTGGGTCTAGTAGCAGGAGGACATGCTAATGTGTTGGTTCCTAGTTAACGAATGAAACAAGTTGGGATATATTGTCCTACCTGTAGTCCAACGCGGTTGTTGTAGTTGTAGCAAAAGTATTCTGATCCTTGTCCCGACATGTCACAATGTTTCAGTGATGGTATTCATGTATCTACACAAAGATCAAAGGACAAAAGCAACATACATAACAATAATTGCATTCATAACTAGCTAATTAGTCAAGGAAGTTTAAACGTATTGCGTAAAATAAATCACATCAACACAAGACGGGAACCAAGAAATCAATCATGCATATATTAAGAGAAAGAAAGAGATTACAATCAGAGCCTTGACGTCACAACCTCCTTCAGCAGGTCTAATTGAAGTGTGTCTTGAGAATTCATCGGGGAATTTGGACATGGCGAGGAAAAAGACTAAGCTCTCTCTTGACAAGGGTCTCTCTCTCTGCTCTATCTCACAAGCTATATCAGACTGCTTCCGCAAAATGTTCAACAATTCCTCTTTAGCTATTCAGCTAGCTACATCAATGTGAGATAGGTTTATTTATAGGAGGAGAGGAGGAGGTTGGGATCCCACAAATGGTGGAAGGGAGACCTTATCCTTTGGGAGGTTCCCCCAAAAGGTGGAAACAATAGGCCAAAGGAATGTGTTCGTGGTTATGTAGTCAAACAACCCAAGCTGAATGATTCACGAAGTAGTTAGCATGGAACTTTGCCTCTATATTTAAAAAACATTCCAAAAATTGCTCGACGCGGGTAGCTCACCAGGACAGAGTGCCAATGGGCGTGGGGCCCAGTGTTAATTTCCTTCATCGACGCGAGGGCATAACGACCTGCCAGCGCCAACCCAAAAACATGTTTTTTTGATGGTCTGCTCATGGAAAAGTCAATAGATGAAATGTTATCCTCATGGCAAGGGATGCAATGATACTCTTTGCAAGGCATGACACTTCATATAAGTCACATAAATTGTCCTCCAATGTGCAGGATGGGGATTGTAAGGACGGTGACAAAATGATGTGTAACACCTCCCCCTTGGGGGAACACCATCCTCTGTGTTCAATGACACCTACAACCAACAAGATTGCTGAAAGCAAAACATATTTCCCATTAAGCTTTATAACTTAGCTCGTTGCAGTATTTACAATGAATAACCTATTGAGAAAATAACCAACATGACAACATAACAGCATGACATCCATAATGACATGACACTGATACCGCTTATTAGAGCTTTATAACACAACTCATGGCGGTATTTACATCCATATACCTATATAAACCAAAACATCACACCAAAACATATATAAAAAATATTCGCTCAACTAGTGAATAGAGAAGGATACATAGCCAACATCTGATCCACCATCTCCCATGTAGCTTCATCGGGCCCAAAGTGCTTCCACTACACTTTAACTTGTTCGATTTCTCGGTTCTGGAGCTTGAGCATATTTCTCTACAAAATACACTAAGGTTCCAGTTGGAATTATCCTTCTAGCTCCACCTGCAATATAGACCATTCAATCACACGATCAACATCTTTAAGATACTTCTTAAGCAAGGACACATGGAAAACATCATGGACGTTCACTGTCGGAGACAGTGCAATTCGATAGGTTATGGGTCCAATCCTTTCAAGAATCTTGAAAGCCCTGCAATACTGAGGTGCCAGCTTCGCACATGACCCTATCCTCAAGGAGATATTCTTGGGATTAGCGCAAATACACCTGTTCCCAAACCTGAAACTCCTTAAACATCTTATTCTTATATGCATAACTCTTTTGCATGTAATGTGTTGTCTTTAAATTCTTATTGATTAGCTACATTTTGTGTTCCATCTATACTGACATATCTGGTCCTATAAACACCCTATTCACTCTATCACTCCAATTCCTCTCTTACAAGAATTTTTACACACCACAAAATATTTTACTGGATCTGCAATCTTTAACATTGGATCATTTTTTAGTAACTACTTCAATTGTTCAAAATTGGTTACACATTCCTCTTTCCATTCAAATTTCTTACCTTTCCTCTACAGTGATGTAATACGATATGAAATCCGAGAGAATTTCCATATGAGCCTCCTGTAGTAACTTGCTATCCCCATAAATGATCTTACCTCATCCACATTTCTAGGAGCTTCCCACTCCATGATAGCCCTTATCTTTTTTGGATCCACTGTTATGCCTTCCTTGGAAACAACATGCCCCAAGTAATTTACCTTTGTCTAAAAGAAATTTCATTTACTAAGCTTAGCATACAACTGATGCTCTCTCAACAATATCAATATTGTTGCTAAGTGTTCTACATACTCTTCCTCATTATTAGTATATATCAAGATGTCATCAATGAATACAATAACAAACTTGTCTAGATAAGGACACAACACACTATTCATCAAGTACATAAAAGTAGTTGGAGCATTAGTTAAACCAAACAGAACTACAAAAAACTCATCATGCCCATACCTGGTCTGGAAAGTTGTCTTGTAAATGTCCTCTTCCTTGACGCGTACATGATGGTATCCTGAACTCGAATACACCTTTGAGAACATTGTTTCTCCCTTCAATTGATCAAACAAGTCATTAATCCTCAACAAAAGATATTTTTTCTTAATGGTCACCTTGTTCAAATACCTGTAATCAATGCATAACCTAAGAGTACCATCCTTTTTATTCACAAACAATACCGATGTGCCCCATGGTGATACACTTGGCCTAATGTACCCCTTGTAAAGTGTTTACTTCAACTGTAACTTCAACTCTACTAAATCTCGAATGCTCATCCTGTATGGTGCCTTTGATGTTGGTGTTTCCCCTGGTAACAAATCAATAGAAAAGTCCACTTCTGTACAAGGTGGAAATTATGAAATATATGCTGGGAACACATCTTGAAACTGTTTCAAGATCAGGTACCTGTTTAATATTTCTGCATCCTCATCCTCCTTAACTTTATCACTGGAAATATGCATTGGTGATAACACACACCCTTTCCTTTGACTGTGCTTTTCCTGCATAACTGTAACCATTTTGACTGATGTAGGCATACCATTCAACTCAAATGCAGAAGCTCTTACCCAAATATGAACTCTCTTCTATGTACCTGTAGCCAACTGCACTGACCAAGATTCTGCATGCACTTCTTTTCTCAAACCACACTTATCCACCAAGTCAGGGTTATGATAATTATAATTAGATTCGGGGTAAATCAAAACAACTTGATCATAGAGCTTATTGTCCATCTTGATAATAGATGTTTGGTGATCTGCCTTTCTATTATCCAATGTTGCATAGATCCGAGGAATGCTCTGCCCAACATCCCTAATTGTCTACACTTCCTTTGAATAGTAGATCTGAGGCCTACCACCATGATACTGTGGAAAATATCTCTATATATGTTCCTTGCCACATGAAAAACATTGCAACTATCCCTTACCATCACCTCTATTCTAATACCCTCCAGGTTGTGACCCACATCCCTGTCTAACTACTTGAACTTTTTGTAAGGTGCAACATTTTCTTTCTCTTATGTATTCTAAGGTCTTGTTCTTTTCGGCTGCCATTTATATTTCCCTTTCCAAACTTGCTAAGATTCTATCTTGTGCTTTGTTTGCTCATAACAGTGTTTCAATTTCCCAATAACTTCCTCAAGTGATCGAGGCTCATCATACTCAATCTGATCTATAAATGTTAATGGAAATCTACTGAAAAACCTTCAAAATTTGCCTTTCTCATCCTTAAGATATGGTACATACCTCAATAATGATAGGAACTTAGTCGTGTACTCCTCATCTGTCTTCAATACCATCTTTAGCTCATAGAATTTCTTGTCTTTGTTGTCGTAGTACCTCTCTCACAAATATTTCATCCTGAAAAGTCTCTTGAATTCATGCCAACTCAACTCTTTTGTCCCGATGTCTCTAATCCACTTCACATCTTCCCACCAGTTGTTTTCTTTCCATTTGAGGCTAAATATAGCTATTTTTTCCTTCATATTCTTGGTGTACTCGTGCAGCTCAAAGAATTTCTTCATCCCAAGTAACCATGCCTCTGCATCCTCCAAATTTTTCAAAGATGATAAGGATATCCTCTGGAAAATATCCTCTATCACTTCTCCTGTAAGGATGATAATGATGACAATTACAGTGCCTTTCAGAACCAGAACTAGAGTAAAACGTGTGTCCATCACCTCTCCTATCCAGAGTATCCAAGGGCCTACCATCTCTGATCGTGTCATCCCTATCTGACCTATTCCCACCATGAGATCTACTGCCATATGCCCCATTAGTCCTGTCCTCCTACCCATGGTTGATTTGAAGGGGTCCTTGTCTCTGTAATAATGACAAACTCTGAAGGATTACTACATTGACCTATGCTTATTTCTCATGTGCCTGAATGATCCTGTCATTATCTACCTTGCAAATTTTTATTTATGCCTTCAAGCTTCTCAATGTTTCTACTAAGTCAGAAGAATTCCCACCACCATGCTGCTCATTTGATCCATAGGGAGAATAATGTGAGTTTTAGTCTACCATATTTCTAGTCATATTTTATCTCTTTCCTGCAAGTATACCATGTCAGCTAAAACCAAAACACAACATAATCAACATACCTTAGTATAGTTCAGGGGAGGATATATCGTCTACAAGATCAACTATATTAGCACAATACATGTATAATCATAATCATAACATTATATAACCATCTAGTTATCAATGCATGACCATACCGACCACATATCATAACCTCATGCACGAAAACTACCACCATGTCATTGTGTTCATAACAACATATAAACACTAACAAGCATAACCAATGCATTATTGACATACACTCACAACAACCACATCCAACAATAACACCATCAAATTTCACATGGAGACACAACTGCAACCATGACCACCATCATGCATACATAACAAGCACATAGACCATAATGATAAGGAACACATAAGCAATCGACATGTATGAATGACCAACACACCACCCATCCAATCCAAGGGGTGAACAATGCTCTAATACCACTATGTAACACCCTCCTCCCACATTTACTTGAGGTAACCGGTCCACTGGGGTAAACATGTGATGAGAGGCTACTATGATGTGATTCAACTCCTCCTGCACAATTAAGGAAGTGGAACCGACATAATGAAACCAAACTGACTTTCCACACATGCTACAAAACCTTTAGGAGCCAACCAACCCCTTTGACAACTTGAAATTTCATTGATGTAAACCCTCAGTTTCTCCCATGACAATCCATGCATGTGACTGAGGCCTTCTAGCTTCTCCCACAACAAGGCATGCCAATTACTATGGACTTTTTCAGGCAGTTATGTGCCAACGACCCCAGAATATGAGCCACATTTTCAGGTCTAGGTCTCAGGCCATTGCCCAAAACTTCATGAAACTTTCATAAATGAATAATAACAATGGAACAAAGTTAATAATGCAATTAATGCTACACGTACTTGATCTGACCCCTACTAGCTAGAACATGCATTTCATCAAACATGTCACAAATATGTAGTCTACATGTCATAGCAACAGATCTGAGCATAGGGGTCTCATATTTACCTGAGATTTGTAAAGAAGCATTGTCACCATATCAAAATAGCTGCATTATAATCTATTAGGACATATATTCATTGTACATTAATTTTCTAATCAAAACATGATGAAAGTCATACATCAAGGTTGTCATAAAACATAATCCTAACCAACATATAACCAACATAATTAATAAGGATATAATAGCATCAAAATCACATATGAACCAATACATTTACACATGAAATACAAAGGATAATAAGCTCTTATTAATGAATGAAAAAACCAACCAGGTCTGGGACTTCCATGAACCACCCGACCATAGATTGTATGAACCAAATATTTCTTTTATCCAATCAACCCTGTGCCATATTCCAAGCATGAATGTGGGACTAAAAAACAAACTAATCTAGTTTTCTTATAAATTTATCGCAATCCCCACTAGATCACTAGGCCTTAAACAAACATGAATGCCTCCATATTTCTCCACCTACATCATGAGGAATTTTCCTACCTCCTAGTCTCTAGGCTTTACCATATATCCCTCCATTCACTGGTCGAGGATTCCTAGGCCTAATCGAGACTCCACCCTCTAGGATTTACTCTATATCCCACCATTCACCGGTCAAGGACTCCTAGGCATAACGAGGTACATAAAATCTGGCTTTACTGCAATCCCACCTTCTCTGGTTGAGGGATTCCTAGACCTTGTGTTCTTTCTTTCATAGACCACCCCACTCAGTTTCAAAACCATCTGGAAATCCAACTTAAACAAGTAAAAGAGAACCCATCACACCATGGCTATCTGAAAATGGAAATTCAAGGCCAAAGAAAACTATCACACCTAGCAAAACCCATGCCAATGACATTAAGAGAACGAAATACACACATGCGTGTACCATGCATGCCTAAATTAGCAAGGAAATCACACATTCAAATCGATACCTGCAAGTAATCCTGTTGTAGTCACTTTATCCTACTCTTCCTTGCTTGATCTTTTCTTCCCTTTGTCTTTTTTGTCCTTCCTTTTCTTTCCTTGATCCAATGCTAGAGCGCTCAAAAAATGCTCTAAGTGTCCAAGAGTGAGTGAGAGAGAGAGAGTAGAGAGAGAGAGAGAGAGAGCTCCAAAAATGTACCAACTTATCCTCATAAGCCTTTTTATTAATGATGCCTCTATTTTGTTCAATTTTCCATTATTTTCTTTCATTTTCCTCATCACATGCAACTTGTGACCTTTCACCTTCATTTTCTCCTAATTTCCATTATTTTCATAAATAAAATGCCAACTATTACCTCATGTATTTCCAAAACCTTTGCCATTGCCTTTGCCAATTTCCTTAGCCATAATAAACCAAATGGACACCCACACTAGGATGTTTTCTCAACATTCAACTTGGAATACGTGTCCCATGCCCATGGTTTCTATTGTGCCTTTATTAATTTTATTACATGGAGTTTTGAATAGGGTTGTTACATACACCCTCATTATCAACAATGCACATGAAACACGTTCCAAGACCTATAAATAATCTCTTGCATAAATTTTCCCAAGTTAATATCTTGTTCTTCCAAACCAACCACCCAAAACATTTGAGTTTTGGAGGAAAGTTCCATTTATATATCTTTTTAAACCACCACCTTTCCTCGACATTTTGATGGGATTGAAAAATGTACCTATAGGCCTCCTTAGCATAAATATTTCCCTGAACTACATTTCCAACCCATGTAATTGGTCAACCTTTTCAGTCGAAGAGATACTAGCCAAATATAAATTAATAACATACCTGTCCAAAGTCTCAGATAATTCTCCAATTCCCAAATCTCTCGAGCATTTCCAAGTCGAATAATGAAATATTTAATCAACATCAATCTAAATCTAATGTAGAAAATAAATACCTTTGTCATGGATGAACCTAACGAGAGAGTATGGCAAAGAATGATTTTCTAAGAATCCTTTGCTAAGATCCAAGCCAATCTCCACCGATGTAACCGACCCAATCTCCCACTTCAATTTCTCAAGAAACCAATGCTTAAAATTTGTAAAATTGTTTTAGATATATGATGCTTTGCAAGGAACTCGAGACCCAAATTTGATCTAATCCAGAACTGACTGCTTTTTAAGAAAATTTCCATAATTATCATATGCCATATGCCATCCCCAAATAAGGTGTGCCATAAGCTCTTCATCAACAAAGCACAGACAAAATTTTCAATGTTTTTAAAACCCCAATCTCCGTCCTCTTTCCTCATTGTAATTTCCTCTAATTGAGCTAGATGTATCTTATGAAAATATTTTGTACAATACCATATGAAGTTTGTGAATAGAGAATTATTATGTTTGATGATATTTTTAGGAATAAAGTAGATATTTTTCATGCATTGAGTATACCAATAGATTATGTAAGACATACTATGCCAAAATCAATCTTCCCCCAATTGTGAGCCACTTTAGTTACCAAATGGCCAGTTTTTTCTCAAATTTATTAATCAACCAGGCCCAGTCTCTAACACCATTATTTTATTTCAAGTGGAAACTAAGGTATTTAAAACCCCTCTCCAAATCAACCACATCTACAACAAATAAATCAACGATCTCCAAAATGATGTCTTGTTTTGAAGCTGCATCAATAATCATTGATTTCGAACAACTCATAAGAAGATTTGTAGCATCACCAAAAGTGGAAATGGTCTAATGCATATGTTGTTTCCATTCCATTAAGAAGACATGTCCAAAAAATAAAACATCATCCCAAACATAAGGTGTGCAATGAAAATATTTTTGGTGATTTTAATACCCACAAAGTATCTTTTATTTCTTTCCTTAATGATCATTCTACTAAGTCCTTCTATAGTTAGCAAAAATAGGGGGGATAAAGAGCAACCCTACCTCAACCCTCTCGAGGCTTTAAAGACACTAGAAGGCACTCCATTTATAAGGAAAACATAATTCATAGAAGTGATGCATGCCATTATCCAATCTATAACCCCGACTGAAAGACCAATTTTATTTAAAACCATCCTCAAAAAACACCAGTCAACACAGTCATAAGCTTTAATCAAGTTGAGTTTTAGTAGTATTTCCTCCTTCTTATGTATCTTAATTAAATGTATGCATTCATGCGCAATAGCCATTGCATATTGAATTTAACGATATTTTAAAAACCCATATTGTTCAAGTGTGATGTGTTTTGAAAGGGAATATTTTAACCTAGAATAAATAATCTTTGACACCAAATTGTAATCAATATTACACAATGAGATAGGGAAATAATCCTTAATATAAATTTCCTTTAAAATTTTTGGAATCAACGCAATAAAAGTGGAATTTAAAGCACCATAAATTTTACAAGCAGTCCTTGTTTCTTCAGCCAAGTGTAGCAAATATGACATCATGATATCCATAAAATGAATAAATAATTTTGCGGTCCAATCATCCAAAACCAAGCTTTTATCCCTAGCAAAAGACTTAATAACTGCTTCAACTTCTTCAAATGTGATCGACCTCTTAATAACCGCATACTCCTCCTCGGAAAATCACTTTGGATAATTTTTGATGACCCCTAATTGTGTATCAATGTCCATCCCTTCCTTGTTGTTGGGGCAAAGTGATTGCATGTCATTTAATTTTTCAACCCGGGGGTTTCGTAAACTTGTGAAGCATGCGTGCATTGTATGTGCTATAAATTGTCTTTTAGTTTAGATCAATCTAACTACAAAATAATGAAAACCAAATCATCTAATCTATGAAATCAAATAATGAAAATGAAATTAAACTAACCTATGAACTCGAGTAACAAAAAGAAAGAAAACAAATTCAAAAGAAAATATAGCGTGCACAATCACACTTGCAAGAATTTAAATTTTAATCTAAGAAAGCATTTCAAAGCATGTAAAGAAAAACAACTAAGGGACGTTCAATCACTCCAACATCCAATATGGAAGTATGATAGCATCACCCTCTTTAGATGATGTATAAGCAACCAATTATACTTTAGTCTTTAAATCTAGGAAAGCAATTAAAGCATGCAAAGGGAAAACTCAATAATTGCATAAGTTAGGTATTCAAGTATTCAGTTTAGAAATATGATAAAATCAGCTTATTGAAATGACCTTTAAGAACACCCAATTATATAATTGAATGAGGATCTAAAAAGCAATGTAAAAGCATGTAAAAGTAAAACTCAATGATTGTATAGGTTGAACATTCAATCACCAAATTTGGAACACCTTTTTAGCCTGATATTTTAGGAACATTCAATTATACAATGAATTGATAGTTTGATCTAAGAAAGTAAATAAAAAAACATGAAAGGAAACTAAATAAACGTGAGCTCTATTTCCTAAAACTTAATCCAATTGGAAAATAGATAAATCTATCCTTTTGAAATGCTTTTAGAAAATCAAAGATTACACAGTCATTCTAAAACTAATACTAAGAAAGAAAACAAACTTTAATCTATAAAAGCAAGTAAATCTCACACATTTTAGGTAGCTGATCTAAAAGTATGAGAGATGGTAAATCGAGATGCTCCATATGTAAGAAAAACCAAGTAAAAATGAAGGAACATTCATGAGTAAGGTGCCACAATCTAATTCTGTATTCAAAGCTTGAGCATAAGTCCAATTTTACACATGATTTGATAGGAGAAAGCTTCCCCTATTTATACAAAATATGAGAAGCCATCTCATTAATGAGAGTCCATGAATCTCTCGCTATATCTCTAGAGTTACAATCCAAATAGGAAGTGATAAGGCACATGTCTTCTTAGAATTACAATACAAATAGGAAATGAGACACATTTCCTTATGATCCCATGAGCTTCTCCATCCAAATTCGAATTTGGCCTTAGGAGGCCACATAAGAGTCTTTTGGAAGCTTCTTTTTGACCTACACATGGAAACAAACTCATCCCACTTGTTAGGTATAAGTATGTACATATTATTTTCTAATTTTTAACCACAAATTCACTTAAAAATACTAGGAATTAATAAAGTTTGGAAAAACATAAATGTAATCCAATAGTGGTAATGGTAAGGTAAATGTAATGAAATGGAGGTGGAGTGAAGGTGATAATATGGAAATATAAGTGAAAATGTAATGGAAGTAAATGAAAATATCAAGGCCCAAAACTTGTCATTGTATAAATTCCCAAAATATTTGACAACCTCCTTGTGAATATCCTTAAGCTTAAATATATGTCTACCCACTTCATCCTCCAAGTCCCAAATAGTATTATTCCTTCTTCTCTGAGAGGAAAATTAATGAAATTTTTTTGCATTGTTATCTCCTCCAACAATCCAAATGGCATGGCTCTTAAGCCTCCATTCTTATTATTTTTGCACTAAAATCTTTCTCTTTCTAGCTTCCATGTCCAATGCATTTTGTTTTATTTCAACAAAGAAGTAACCAGGGTTTGATGGGCCAAAAATCAAATCAAGATTGTGATTAATCTCAACAAGTTCTTATTTTTTCCTTCTCTTTTTTTCTCTTTCCTAGTTTTTGAATTTCATATTCATAGCTCTTAGTTTCTGACAAAAAACTCCCATACATGTTATCTCTTGATGAAAATCCACTTTTTTACATGTATCGTGGACAAGTTTCTCAAATGCTTTCTCTTTTAACCATGAATGGTTAAATACGAAGGGAAGACCCTTCTAAGAAAATTCACCACACCATTGCAAAAATGTAGGGGAATGTTGTCATTGCGACAAACACCCTCCAAAATTTTACCTACACTTCAATTTTGGAGCCTATTGTGGATCTTGCGATCAGTCGTTCCGTGGTCACTTATTGATCAGAAGAAGTCACTTTCTCGCACATGCTCATTTTGAAATAAGTTCATGAGTGCATTATTTTACAAAACCTTAAACAAGCATAGCAAAGTTCTTTAAGAAAATGTCTGTGCAACGTTCAACCCGCGTCGAAATTCAGTGCGCACTTTTATTGATAATCCCTCACTTTTGGCTGCATTTATACTTCTATTTTGGTGAGTTTTTCAAACTGTCGCTTTTGTGCACTTTTTCTTTCACGAGTGTTGTTTTCATGCTTTAGGCTCTCATTTTTTAAGATTCCACTTTAATTGGTGTCGTTTTCATGTTATCTTCGCTCTGGCATGTGTCACTTTCATTGTCGATCACGTATTGCAAGTGTCGTTCACCCTTTTCTCTTCATATGGGAAATTTCGTCTTTTGGCATGCAAAGTGTCGCATAATGTATGAAATCTATTTTTGGTGTGTTTCAAGGGCTAATATTTGCATTAATGAGTTATTATTTCCATGTAAAAATGTATCACACTAACTCCAAAAGTTTCAAGCACAATCACACAAGTGTCGTCATGGTTGTCGCAAAGTGTATCTTTGGTGTCACACTTGCCGTAAGTTGTTGGAAAGCCGTCACACTGAGGGAAGTATGTTTCTCATGTGTTTTTTATGATCTATGTTGTGTCATTAGGTGATATAAGTGTGTGATCACAATCAAGTCTTGTGATTTTTCACGTCAGTTGCATGGATCCCGACCAGAAAACCTAGCCTCATCCAACCCTCTTGAACTGCGCATTGTGCAGTCTCAACCCTCAAGCTGTACCACTGCCTCTTGGCATTGCAAAATGCGTAGTTCCTGCCTTCGAGGATTGTGCACTACATAATCACAATGCTCAAGCCCGACCCCCTAAGATTAAAAAATATACGATCCATCTCCCCAGCCAGTCCTGAACTATGCATTGTGTACTCTCAGTCCTCAAGCCTAACCCTTGAGCTCTTGAAATGTGCAATTGCACAATCACCTAGCCTCCTCTCCCTTTAAAAAATGCATAGTGGGTAAAATCAATGCTCAAGCCCTCAACTTGCCTTCTTGAGCTCCCCAACTGCACAATATTTTTTCTCAGTCTAAGCCTAAACTGTGCATTGCATAGTCTAAAGGCTCAGTCTAAGAGCTTGATCCCTTGAGTCCCTCAAATGCGCAGTCCCTCTATCTAGGCCTCAAGAACTGCACATTGTGCAGTCTCAAGCGTCCAACCTCAGTGCTTGAGTCCCTCAATTGAACAATAGTTTAACCCTAACCATATTGAACTACACATTGCGCAGTCTCAAGCCTCAGTCCCAGACCTTGGCCTCTAGAACTGCGCAATTCCTAAGTCAATCACTCAACTAGTCACTAGTTCTAGCCCTAACAAGTGTTTTAATGAATCATCTTAGGCTAGGTATATATCAGATTGATGTTGTCTTGTAATGGGTGGATTTCAGTCACATGTATTCCATTATGTCATGATAGGATGATGATGAAGGAGACCATAATAGAAGACACCTAAGGAGATGAGGAGACAAGATGATATTCAGGAAATAATATGAAGGAACACTGGATTACAACATAAGACCAAATATTAGGACCACACGAAGACTCAATTTTATTCACAACTTTTTGGAGGGTAGATATGAAGAGCAAAGCATATCTCTAATGAAGACAAAGCAACAAGAAGGGAAACTTGGCACTGCCACATCATCATGCAATCCATGTCATCAATATCATGTCCAGTCATGAATGACCATATGCCACATCATTTTTGTGGATTATGTAAAGTTATATTCGAAAATGTATTGTGAAGTGGAAGTCCAAAGGACACATACAAAATTTGAAGAGTCATGTAAAGTTGAAAAAGTCATAGGAAGTCAAACAGTCATGAGGGTAGTGAAACAATCAGAAGGAAGGTGAAGCATCACGCCATTTGTTATATATACACCCTCGTTGTATGAATAAAGGAATTTTTCACCTTAGATTCTCCCTCAAGGAATTAGAGAGACAAGCTAGTTATTTTCGGGAGCAAGGAGTGGCTCCAATGCTCCACTATTGGAGCTAGTGGTGTTCATTGTATACTTGTGGCTTGGGACTTTTACTTAATATCAAAATCCTGATGGCCAACACGTTCTTCATGCATGGATTATGAATATTTGTAAGATTGTTCTATGAATGTTTGTAATTCATGTTTGTTTTTACCTATGCTAAAGTAGTAGAACTATTTCAGTTATTTTAGCACTTATAATATTAAAAATGTATTGTAATGTTTGCTATGATTGTTGAATATTTTTTGACTATTCCGCTAGATGTTAGACAAATATTTATTGTTGTGTTGGTTGCAATGACTATCACATCTTTGTGGACTATTCCACTGGATGTTAGATGAATCCTTATTGTTTGCGTGTGTCTCTACTAGGGTGGTACTATTACCTCCCTCTTAAAGGCTCACTTTTATCCCTCTCCGCAGTAGAAGAACCTCGACACACCTACAACCGAAAACTCACTTTATTTTCAAAGGCACATATGCATTCCTCTCTCTTGCTAACATATAGAGCCAAGAAAAACCTTTAATAAAATAGTAATTAGGCTGTATTCTGGATGGGGCTCCTATCCTAGATGGTGTGAGATCTAATTGGGACCACATATCGGGGATACCCCCTTGGTTGAAAAATTTCCAGCACCCGTCAACAAATGACACTAGAAGGAGGGAAGACGACAATTGTTCCCATTAATTTTGTTTTGAATCTCTTATATTTAATGGATCATTCCCAAATCATACTCCCATGGTGTTTCTCTAATTTATACATTTGTCAATTTTCAATCCACGATGAGCCTCTTTATCACTTGTCTCATTTGAAGTTTGATGGTGACGATGGAACATCCATAACTGAGCACATTTTTGATTTTCTTAAATTTTTTGAATCTTACGAAATCAATGATGAATATTTTGCTTGTGTGTTTTTCTTCCTCACCCTTAGAATTCATGCTAATTGATGGTGTCATACCTTACAATATGCTTTCTTCCATTCTTTTCATCCTTTCCTCTAGGAGCTTTATCAAGCCTTCGATGTGTATGATTACTGATATGTTCTTAAAATAATAAACAGTTAAAAATGAAGCCTAATGAATCAATTGAGGATTTATTTGATCGATTCCTTCACCTTTGTTGTGAATTTTCTTAAGAAGACATAGATTGGGATTTCTTGAAACAAAAGTTTGAACATTTGGTTCATGTCCCTTTTCATGGTGAACCTAAACCCCCTGATGCTTATACTTCCCCAACTCTTGTAAATCGTGAGACACCTCTAATTTCAGAGGAGGAATATACTACTCCTTTTGTTCCTTGTCCTCCTCCTTTTCCAGTTCCGATGAGGGTGCTTCTGTGAGATGATAATAAAGTTGGGAAAATGCACATCAAATTCCTAATCCATATTCTCAATATCCTTCCACTTTTCATGATTCAAATTCAATAGAGGAAATCCCGGAATGGCTCATGAAGCCTATGGTGAAAAACCATTTTTTCCATTCCTTAAGATGGTATTAAATCTCATAACTCTAGTCTTGAATCTTATTTGGATTTTTTTTTATCCTCTATTATCTACGTGTCATGACACTTTGTACCATGATCCACTTGATCAATTTGCTCCACTAGCTAGTTTTTCACACTCTCTTGATTTTCAAGTTATTGGTCCAAATTGCGATCTGGTTCAAGGTAGTCCCATTATGTAGTTAGAGGAGAAGGAAGGTGAAGATTCTTTTATTTTTCAAAATACTTTGTGTGAAGATGGTGTTTCGTCATTCTTGTTGATATTGAATTTGGTAATCTTGGTAGTCAATCAAATGTGATAAGTTTTCATAATCAATCTCAAGTATTGGGAAACAATAATTCTAATGAGGATGAATCCATCAATATATATGATGATGGATGCCCAAGTTCACCAACTAATATTCCAGTTCCTCAAAAATATTTTAATTTGGAAGATTTAGATTTAGAATCTAATCCGATCAAAGGAGATGTTGTTACCGAAACCTTCTCTTCATCTCACTATCCCTTGTGCCCCACTATTTATGATGCATTTGCTTGCAATGGAGGCACTCCATGTTCTTCAATTTTTTCATCTGATGAGTTAAATTCTTAATTGACAAAAGGTGGTGAGGCTATCCATCATGATAGAGAAAATAATAAAATCATTGAGTATCCTTTCCATCCCTCATCATCTCTTATTTTTCATAAAGACAATTCTTCAAATCAACTTTCTCAAAAAATTTCCTCTATTCATTCATCTTTGGAATTGCAATAAGAATAATCTTTCGAATTGAGAATTCTGGTTGTTGAAGATGTAAAATCCGATCAAATCAGTGACAGAGATGGATTCCATCCAGTTAGTAGTAGTCTTATTGAAATCAATGGTAGTAACTACCCTCACACTATGCATGATCTAGTTCAATATTCAAAAAGTGATCTTAAATTCCTTGAGAGCTTCGAGAATTGTTAGGGAGTCAAGGCACTTCAACTTTCATTGTTGATTATGCTAGGATCTCCTAAATTTAGTAAGGTCCTTGAACTAAGTCAGACCTGGTTTCTCTCATGAAATTTCTCTCTTTTCATGGTTTCACTCGATGTAAATTCCTTCATGAAAGATGTTTGGTATTGCAAATGTAGTCTTTCGATCTTTCAAGGTCTTATTTATAATTATATTCATGAATATTATTTAGTTGATCCATCTTCATGTAAATTTATTGTATCAAACTCTGGTTTGGAACGTGTGTCTCTCATATAATCATGGAAATGTGAAGTTAATCATTTCAAAAATCATCTTTGGCTAAAGCAATCATGTCTATTTCCTGGGAAAAATATTGGGGGGGGGGGGGGTGAATCAATATTTATAATTCACTGTAAAATTTTATTTTTTCTTTACTGATTTATACACGCGGCTATCTTTAAATAAACTTGTGTATGTCCACAGATATTATTATGTAGAAAATTCTTTACTTAGATCAGTGCATCATTCATTCATAAGATGTTTAGTAAGCAGTAAGCATGTGCAGTAAGAACAGAATAAATAATGAAACATAAAAAAACACACATGAACTCCAAGATTTAAGGTGGAAACCCAAGTCGGGAGAAAACCACCACTGTTGTCGTCTCCAACTTCAATATTTATTATAAGGAAATCTGCTTACAATCCTGTATTGGCGGAGAATCATACCAGCACACAGGCACCCACCTGCACAAGGCTGCGACCTTCTCTCGTTCTCTAGCTTCTATTGGAAGGGAGCTCCAACCCCTTGATCTCATTTACCAGCTACCACTGGAAGGGAGATACAACCCCCTACTTCTCATTTACCAGCCACTCCTGGAAGGGAGATACTACTCCCTGATCTCATTTACCAGCTACCACTGGAAGGGAGCTACGACCTCCTTACTGAAGGCTTCAACCCTCAGCACCACCGCAGACCACGTTTCATCAATTTTCATACTCAATCCAAAAAACTTCAGCACAACACAACTTGTAGGCCTCTTTTCATCAAATTTTCAGACTGGAACCACTCTACTTATTTAAGCCCAAAGAAAATACTTCAAACTGGAACTCATAATGGTGTCAAATCATTCATTAAATCATCAATCAACCAAACACTTGAATACTGAACCAACCATTGTAGAAAACAATCACTTAACCAATTAAAACCTCAAATCAAAGGGAGATAATTATAAACAGAATATCAGAACTGAAACCAAGCTATTGCATCAACACACTGAATCAACAATAACCCTGATAATTCATAAAACAAAATGTATATGCTATTTCACTTACTGCAACCTGCGTATATACACTCTTTCTTGTGGATGAAAACGCATATAGATCTTTATATAATGAATTCAGGAATCTCATCAGACTCAGACCAGATCAGAGACATTTAGGCATACTTTGTCAGATTTACAGAACCCTTAATCAGTAAGCAACATTGATCATATTGAATCACCTAGTTACTGATCATATCAGTACATAATCAACTAGTAGCATAAGAAGTATCAAAAAAACTGAGATCTGTATGAATACATCATTGATAGACAATAGTAATATAGAAAGACATATCATAAATTTCCTTTCGCATACTTCATCAAAACCCTATATCCCATACATGCTTTTGCTTCACTGAAACTGCGTATATATGCATTTTTACAGAGATGAACCTGCGTATAGATATACAAACATTACAGGACTGCACAACTCTTCAGAGTAAATAATCAACTCACATCTTACCCTTCACTTCAGCAAACATTCTCCAAATCACAGATCTAAACATTCCATAAACAGATCTAGAAAATACGTAGTCATTTCAGGTCTAGAGATACTGATCCATAATTGTATTTATAGGTGCATTATTATTTCATATCTATCAATAAATTGTGGCCCATTCCATGCAGATACACTTCAGAGTGAAGTATTCATTCAATACCCAAACGCATGCACACCCGTGCACTATGATCTTCCTCTCCTTATATAGGATTAGCCTTTATCAATACCATGAGCCAAAACCACACAAGTGTGGATGGTATTCTTGGAAAAAATCAAATAGATGATACAATGCTCAATACTGTGGGCTAATACCATGGTAAAGCCCCCTGGTATCATAATTTTAGAGCATAAAAGGTATATGTGACTTGGATTCTTCATACCCGCGTGTATACACGACTTCTATTCATAAAAACTGCGTATATACTTATTTGGATGTATACACAGGTTCTCTGTATACCAAATAGCGTATACATTGCCTCCATATGTGGGTTGCCTTCATAAAAAATGCGTATATATTGAAAAATATTTCCTGTTTAATTTTTATGGCACTTCCTGGAATTCCTTTCTCTACCACATCTAAACTGACTTGAAGAAACATCATTTTTCCATCTTTAACACATAGGTTGCTTATCAAAAGGAAACTCATCAAGTAGGTTTCCATCAAGGACAAATTCATTAGGTAGGTGGCCATTAAGGACAACATATTCCATCATATTGCCAAAAATCTCCCCCTTTGGACTTGATGGAAACTATGATGGTGTTTTATCACCACAACATATAGATACATTAAATTTTACACCTTTATTCAAACACCAATATACTCTCCCCCTTTGAAATCAAGGGTAAAGGGAGGATCAAGACTGAAACAAGGTTTCTCTTTCCTTGTAGAAAGAAGAGCTCTGCAAATCCGATGTGCAATGTATTGACCATGCTCCCCCTAAGTTCATGCTGAATCTTCAGACAGTTTTTTCAATGAAGTACATGACTCTATAACTCAACCGAGTATGACATTTCCTATCACCAAGGACTCATACTTACATTAATTATCCAACCAAGTGGAATTACATATTTAACTCAACTACCCAACCAAGTTGGTTTACAAATTTTAACAAGTCCTTACATGACTGAATATAACACTTTTACATCATGACCTTTTCATCAAATTACAAATATGAATTTTTATAACCAATACCAAAGAATCGCAAGTAGGATATCATAACAAAATAACCAATCATAATGCAGGCTCTTCAGAAAACAAAATTATCCCCCTAAACTTGTGCATCCTGAACACCTTAACCAATTCATCAAAGCATCTTCGTCAAGTAGATAATCAAATAAGAAAATTCAGCTTGAAAACCATAACATCAGTTGTACCCATCAACACCAAACCATGTCTGTCAATAAAAAACATGTGTAAAGTTCAATATCATCAACCTTTGATCAGGTCTATGATTTCAACATCATAGTATATTTCTGTAGAAATCAACTATCAACTCAATCTCTTGTCTTCATCAAGGTGAAATTTCCATTTCCCTTTTTGTAGAAACATATGTGGGATTGATCATAAAATATGATAGAGTAGAGAGGCATCATATAGCATGAGAAAACACCATACACTTGTATCAACAATATAAAATATAAGACAATGTAGTCGTGTCTTCAAGTGTCTTCCAACAATTGTAGCATAAGCACATCAGTAACCAAGCCTTTAGGATCTTTGTAGCAGCATCATATTCTTGCCAAGAAGAATTATAATACCAAAACAACTTCATCAATAGTCAATATGTATCAAGCAATCATCCATGTGATCTGTTATCACCAAGGTCTTCATGATTTATATTTATTTCGTAATCACAATGTAACATGTGTAGAAATCAAGTACAATAGGCCTCATTCATGAAAAAAGTCATTAGAAACAAAATTTGCATGTTCTGTCCTTATATCTGAATCATTATCCTTGCATCAAATCCACGTGTGAAAATAAAGATACTCTTCTGCAAAAAACGATTAGGGCTCATCCATAATCTCATCATAAGAAATCCATGTATCATGAAAACATCATTTGAACATGAGCATCACAAGAATTAAGGAATAAGAAAACACAATGCCAACAATGCAGCATTAGTAGTTAGGCTAATTCTCCCCCTGAACCTGTGCTGCCTGTTCATAGTCAAGATTGACCATATCATATCAGTAGACTGTAACCATCAACATTAGATCAATAAAATTGCAACTGTCAGTAGCCTATCAGAAACTGATCTTGAGTCTAACTCACTATTTTTCTTATCATAAAAAACATACGCAACTGTCTCCAACGGAACTCGCATGTATACACGGCTTTACTTTATGAAACGCTCGCACAGAAAGTGAAATATAGAAAGTTTCACAACTCCATCTCCCCTTGGAATTATACATTCTGTACTTGTCTTCTGTTGTCACATCATATGCATTGTTAGAAATATAAATAACAAGAATTACCCAACCATCCTTTACACATTGCAGTTGAAGATAACATTATTCTTTCAAATATGATGGACTGCAATGGGCATTGACTTCTTTTAGTCTGAGTCTGAATCCTCCTCACATCTGCGAGAGGTTAGATCTTTAAACACATATAATTTATCATTATTTTTGTATCCCCTTCCTATGACTTCTCCAGTTTCTTCATCCATAATCTTGTATTTGGTTGAAGTGAACAAAATTATATTTCCTTTATCTTCCATTTGACCTACACTTAATAAGTTTTGTTTTAGGCCTGGAACTAATAAAGTATCAACTGCACTTCTATTTTTGTTAATTATGGATCTATATTTTCCCAAAATATTTGCTGGAGCATCATTTGAAAGAATAACCTTACCATCTTGATTTTTCTTGAGAGACTCCATCTTACTCTTATCACCAGTGATGTGATGAGAACATCTGCTATCAATGTACCATTCATCCTTGTCTTTAATTGCACAGAGAGCAAGACCATATCTTATCTTTTCTTATTTATGCTTGTCAACATTAAAGTTTGTGAATCCAACTTTCTTTGGTCTTATGATATCATTTGTTTGACTTTCATGCTGTCTTTGATGATTCATTGATATGTTCCTGCATTCCTTTTCTACATGCCCAAACTTGTTACAAGCATAACATCTTATGTGACCAGAAAAGGGAGCAAAGGTAACATAATAACTTTGCCTCATGTTCCTTCTATTGCAATCAATAGCTTTATGTCCAAATTGGTTGCATGAAAAACAATAACCCTTAAAGAAACCTGAGTACCTGGGAGTTATCGACCTTTCTATGTAGAGTCTATTTGTGTGCGACTAAAAAAATCTGCTTCTGCAATTGGTTGCAACATGCCCATAATTATGACATACAAAGCATTCAACATTATTGATCAAAGGATAAAATCGATTGTTACTTCTATACTTAGGAGCGAATGATTTCCTTTGAGAATTCATGATTGTCGATTGACCTTTTGTCTCTTTAAAAATTCCAGGTTTTGTATTGATATCCTTTGAATCTTTAGCACTTTCTTGTGAACTAGATTCTCCTTTAACAGTTTCATGAAAACCAAGACCAAATTTAATAGAAGGAGACCTTTAACAACTAAGAATATTATCCAAAATATTAGTACTATCTTGAAAACTTAAGTGTTTATCCTTTTCTTCTAATTTACCTTTTAAAATATTTACCTCAACTTCCAATCTTTGGCACTGCTTTTTCATACTTTCTTCAACCCTTCTTCCTTCTTCTACTTGCTCATTCAATTTTAGAATCTCTTCTTTCAACCCATTTTCTTGTTCTTCAAATGTTTGTAGAAGTTCTTCATTCTTCTTATTTGATTTTTCTAGATCTGCTTTGAGAGAGATGATTTCTGCTTCAAGTCCTTCATTGTGATTGGTTACTTCATTTTGCAACTTTTGACACTGATCTATTTGTTCTTTGTTTATTTGCTCAATTTCCTTTCTTTCTTGTAACTGATCATTCAATCTAGAAATCATATCTTTGAAGAAAGATTCCCTTTCATTAAATATAATCTGTTGATCTTCAACTTCATTCTTGATATCAACAATTTCTTCTTCTAGATCCATAACATTACTTCTACCTTTGTATTCACAGTCTTCAACATTGCATGCACAAGGAAGTGAATCACAAGAAAAACTATCAATACCTGTTTCGTCTTCTTCATTTTTTGCTGCATACATTCTCTGAGATATCTTCTTCCCTTGAGTAGACTTCTTCTTTTGCTTCCTTCCCATTGAGACGGATCTCCGTCAAGTGATCAAGCTTCTATAGAGGGACCTGCTCTGATACTAATTGTTGGGAAAAATACTGAGAGGGGGTGGGGGGCGGGATGAATTAGTATTTATAACTCACTGCTAAATTTTACTTTTTCTTTACTGATTTCTATAAGCGACTTTAATGAACCCAACTAGCGTATACACGCGTCTATCTTTAAATAAAATTGCATATGTTCAAGGGTCTTAATATGCAAAAAATTATTTACTTAGATCAATGCATCATTCATTCATCAAATGTTTAGTAAGCAGTAAGCATGTGTAGTAAGAACAAAATAAATCATCAGACATAAGCAACACACATGAACACCAGGATTTAAGGTGGAAACCCAAGTTGGGAGAAAACCACCGCTGCTGTCGTCTCTGTCTTCAATATTTATTATAAGGAAAAATGCTTAAAATCTTGTACTGGCGTAGAATCATACCAGCATGCAGGCACTCAACTGCAGAAGGCTGTAACCTTCTCTCGTTCTCCAGCTTCTACTGGAAGGGAGCTCCAACCCCCTGATATCGTTTATTAACTACCACTGGAAGGGAGATACAACCCCCTACTTCTCATTTACCAACGAATCCTGGAAGGGAGCTACTACCCCCTGATATTGTTTACCAGCTACCAATGGAAGGGAGCTACGACCCCCTTACTGAAGGCTTTGACCCTCAACACCACCGCAGACCACGTTTCATCAATTTTCATACTGGATCCAAACAAATTCAACACAACACAACTTGTAGGCCTCTTTTAATTATATTTTTAGACTGGACCCACTCCACTCATTTAAGCCCAAAGAAAATACTTCAAACTAAAACTCACAATGGTGTCAAATCATTCACTAAATCATCAATCAACCAAAAACTTGAATACTGAACCAACCATTGTAGAAAACAATCACTTAACCAATTACAACCTTAAATCATAGAGAGATCATTATAACCAGAATATTAGAACTGAACCCAGACTACTGCATCAACACACTGAATCAACTGTAACCCTGATCATTCATAAAAAAAATTTATACACTACTTCACTTACTGCAACTTGCGTATATACGCGCTTTCTTGTGGACAAACCTGCGTATAGATCTTTATATATTGAATTCAGGAATCTCATTAGACTCAGAACATATCAGAGACATTTAGACATACTTTGTCATATTTACAGAACCCTTGTTCAGTCTGCATCATTCATCATATTGAATCACCCAGTTACTGATCATATCAATACATAATCAACTAGTAGCATAAGCAGTATCAAAACAACTCAGATCTGTATGAAGACATCATTGGTAGACATCAGTAATATAACAAGACATATTAGAAATTTCCTTCCACATACTTCAGCAAAATCATAGATCCCATACGCACTTTTGCTTAACTGAAACTGCGTATATACGCACTTTTATAGAGACGAACCTGCGTATATATCTGCAAACATTATAGGACTGTGAAAATATTCATAATAATAATCAGCTCAGATATTATCCTTCACTTCAGCAAACATTTTCCAGATCACAGATCTAAACATTCCAGAAACAGATCTAGAAAATACATAGTCATTTCAGGTCTAGAGATCCTAATTCATCATTGTATATATAGGTGCACTATTATTTCAGATCAATCAATAAAATGTGGCCCATTTCATGCACATATACTTCAGAGTGAAGTATTCATTTAATACCCAAACACATGCACACCCTTGCACTATGATCTTCCTCTCCTTATATAGGATTATCCTTTATCAATCCACATAAGTGTCGATGGTATTCTTTGAAGAAATCAAATAGACGATACAACACTCAATACTGTGGGCTAATACCATGGTAAAGCCCCTTGGTATGATAATTTTAGAGCGCAAAAGGTATAAACGACTTGCCTTTTTCATACCCACGTGTATACGAGACTTCTCTTCATAAAAAATGCATATATACTAATTTTGGATGTATACGCGGGTTTCCTGTATACCAAGTAGCATATACATTGCCTCCATACGCGGGTTGCCTTCATCAAACTTGCATATACTTTGAGAAATATTTCCTGTTTCATTTTTGTGGCACTTCCGGGAATTAATTTCTCTGTCACATCTGAACTAACTTGAAGAAACATCATTTTTCCATCTTTAACACATAGGTTGCTTATCAAAAGGCAACTCATCAAGTAGGTTTCCATCAAGGAAAACTTTATCAGGTAGGTTGCCATCAAGGACAACATATTGCATCATATTGCAACAATCTCCCCCTTTGGACTTGATGGCAACCATGATGGTGTTTGATCACCACAACAGATAGATACATTAATTTTTACATCTTTATTCAAACACCATGATACTCTCCTCCTTTGACATCAAGGGAAAAGGGCAGATCAAGACCCAAACAAGGTTTCTCTTTCCTTGTAGAAATAATAGCTCTGCAGATCTGATATGCACTGTATTGATCATGCTCCCCCTAAGTTCATGCTGAATCTTCAGACATATTTTTCAATGAAGTACATGACTCTATAACTCAAACGAGTATGAAATTTCCTATCACCAAGGACTCATACTTACATTAATGATCCAACCAAGTGGAATTATATATTTGACTCGACTACCTGACCAAGTTTGTTTACAAATTTGAACAATTCCTTACATGAATGAATATAAAAATTCTACATCATGACCTTTTCATCAAATTACAGATATGAATTTTTATAACCAAGACCAAAGAATCGCAAGCAGGAGATCATAACAGAACAACCAATCATAATGCAGGCTCTTCAGCAAAGAAAATTCTCCCCCTAAACTTGTGCATCCTGAACACCTTAACCAATTCATCAAAGCATCTTCATCAAGTATATAATAAAATAAGAAAATGCAACTTGAAGACCATAACCACAGTTGTAACCATCAGCTCCAAACCATATCTGTCAATCAAAAACATGTGTAAAGTTCAATATCATCAACCTGTGATCGGGTCTATGATTTCAACATCATAGCATCTTTATGTAGAAATCAACTATTAACTCAATCTCTTGTCTTCATCAATGTGAACTTGCCATTTCCCCTTTATAGAAACATATGTGGGAATAATAAAAAATAGGATAGAGTAGAGAGGCATCATACAGCATGAGAAAACACCATAGAATTGTATCAACAATATAAAATATAAGACAATGTAGCCGTGCCTTCAAGTGTCCTCCAACAGTTGTAGCATAAACACATCAGTAACCAAGTCTTCAGGATATTTGCAGCAAAATCATATTCTTGCCAAGAAGAATGATCATACTAGAACAACTTCATCAATAGTCAATATGTATCAAGGAATCATCCATGTGATATGTTATCACCAAGGTCTTCATGATTTATATTTATTTTGTAATCACGATGTAACATGTGTAGGAATCAAGTACAATAGGCCTCATTCATGACAAAAGTCATCAACAAAAAAATCTGCATGTTATGTCCTTATATCTGAATCATTAGACTTGCATCAAATTCACGTGTGAAAATAAAGAAAATCTTCTACAAAAAGCAATCAGGGCTCATCCATAATCTCATTATAAGAAATCCATGTATCATGACAACATCATTCGAACATGAGCATCACAAGAATTAAGGAATAAGCAAACACAATGCCAACAATGCAACATTAGTAGTTAGGCTAATGCTCCCCCTGAACCTGTGCTGCCTGTTCATAGTCAAGACTGACCATATCATATCAGCAGACTATATCCATCAACACCAGATCAAGAAAATTACAACTTTCAGTAGCTTATCAGAAAATGATCTTGAGTCTAACTCACTATTTTTCTTATTAGAAAAAAACATACGCAACTGTCTCCAACGAAACTTGTGTGTATACGAGGCTTTATTTTATGAAACCCGTGTATAGAAACTGAAATAAAAAAAATTTCACAACTCCATCTCCCCTTGGACTTATACATTCTATACCTATCTTTTATTGTCACATCAGATGCACTATCAGAAATATAAATAACCAGAAGTACCAACTTTAGACATTGCAGTTGAAGATAACATTATTCTTTCAAAGATGATGGACTTCAATGGGCATTGACTTCTTTCAATCTGAGTCTGAATCCTCCTCACATCTGCAAGAGGTCAGATCTTTAAACACATATAATTTATCAACGTTTCTGTATCCCCTTGCTATGAATTCTCCTATTTCTTCATCCATAACCTTGCATTTGGTTGAAGTGAACCCAATTATATTTCCTTTTTCTTCCATTTGACCTACACTTAATAAGTTTTTGTTTAGGCCTTGAACTAATAAGGTATCAACTGCCCTTCTATTTTTGTTAATTATGGCTCTACCTTTTCCCAAAATATTCGCTGGAGCATCATTTGAAAGAATAACCTTACCATATTGATTTTTCTTGAGAGACTCCATCCTACTCTTATCACCATTCATGTGATGAGAACATCCGCTGTCGATGTACCATACATCCTTCTCTTTAATTGCATAGAGAGAAATACCACATCTTATATTTTTTTCTTTATGCTTGTCAACATTAAAGTTGGTGACTCCAACTTTATTTGGTCTTATGATATTATTTGTTTGACTTTCATGCTGTCTTTGATGATTCATTGATATGTTCCTGCATTCCTTTTCTACATGCCCAAACTTGTTACAAGCATAACATCTTATGTGACCAGAAAAGGGTGCAAAGGTATCATAATAAATTTGCCTCATGTTCCTTCTATTGCAATTGATAGCTTTATGTCCAAATTGGTTGCATGAAAAACAATAACCCTTAAAGAAACCTAAGTACCTGGGAGTTGTCGACCTTTCTATGTAGAGTCTATTTGTTATTTGTCTGCGACTGAAACAATATGCTTCCGCAATTGGCTGAAACATGCCCATAATTATGACATACAAAGAATTCAACATTATTGATCAAAGGATAAAATTGATTGTTACTTCTATAGTTAGGAGCGAATGATTTCCATTGAGAATTCATGATTTTCGGTTGACCTTTTGTCTCTTTAAACACTTCAGGTTTTGGATTGATATCCTTTGAATATTTAGCACTTTCTTGTGAACTAGATCCTCCTTTAACAATTTCATGAAAACCAAAACCAAATTTAATAGAAGGAGACCTTTGACAACTAAGAATATTATCGAGAATATTAGTACTATCTTGAAACCTTAAGTGTTTATCCTTTTCTTCTAATTTACCTTTTAAAATGTTGACCTCAACTTCCAATATTTGGCACTACTTTTTCATACTTTCTTCAAAGCTTCTTCCTTCTTCTACTTGCTCATTCAATTTTAGAATCTCTTCTTTCAAACCATTTTATTTTTCTTCAAATGTTTGTAGAATTTCTTCATTCTTCTTATTTGATTTTTCCAGATCTGCTTTGAGAGAGATGATTTCTGCTTCAAGTCCTTCATTGTGATTGGTTACTTCATTCTGTAAGTTTTGACACTAATCTATCTATTGTTTGTTTAGTTGCTCAATTTCATTTCTTTCTTGTAACTGATCATTCAATCCAGAAATCATATCTTTGAAGATACAAACCCTTTCATTATATAGAATCTGTTGATCTTCAACTTCATTCTTGAGATTAACAATTTCTGCTTCTAGATCCATAACATTAATTTTAATTTCGTATTCACAGTCAATAACATTGCATGCACAAGGAAGTGAATCACAAGAACAAAAATCAATACCTGTTTCATATTCTTCATTTTCTGTTGCATACATTTTCTGAGATATCTTCTTCCTTTGAGTAGCCTTCTTCTTTTTCTTCCTTCCCATTGAGATGGATCTCCTTCAAGCGATCAAGATTCTATAGAAGGACCTGCCCTGATACCAATTGTTGGGAAAAATACTGAGGGGGGGGGGATGAATCAGTATTTATAACTCACTGTAAAAATTTTACTTTTTCTTTACTGATTTATATACGCGACTTTAATGAACCCAACTAGCGTATACATGCAGCTAGCTTTAAATAAACTTGCGTATGTCTAGAGATCTTATTATGCAGAAAATTCTTTACTTATATCAATGCATCATTCATTCATCAGATGTTTAGTAAGTATTAAGCATGTGCAATAAGGATAGAATAAATCATCACACATAAGCAACAAACATGAACACCAGGATTTAAGGTGAAAACCCAAGTCAGGAGAAAACCACCGCTACTGTCGTCTCTGTCTTCAATATTTATTGTAAGGAAAAATGCTTACAATCTTGTATTGGTGTAGACTCGTACCAACACGTAGGCACCCACTTGCAGAAGGTTGAAACATTCTCTTGTTCTCTAGCTTCTACTGGAAGGGAGCTCCAACCCCTTGATCTTGTTTACCAGCTACGACTGGAAGGGAGCTACAACCCCCTACTTCTCATTTACCGACCACTCTTGTAAGGGAGCTACTATCCCCTGATCTCGTTTACCAGCTACCACTGGAAGGGAGCTAAGAAGATACAACCCCCTTACTGAAGGCTTCGACCCTCAACACCACCGCGGACCACATTTCATCAATTTTCATACTGGATCCAAACAACTTCAACACAACACAACTTGTAGGACTCTTTTCATCAGATTTTCAGACTGGACCCACTCCACTCATTTAAGCCCAAAGAACATACGTCAAACTGAAACTCATAATGGTGTCTAATAATTCATTGAATCATCAATCAACCAAACACTTGAATACTAAACCAACCATTGTAGAAAACAGTCACTTAACCAATTGCAACGTCAAATCATAGAGAGATCATTATAACCAAAATATCAAAACTGAACCCAGACTACTGCATCAACACACTGAATCAACTGTAACCTTGGTTATTCATAAAACATAATGTATATGCTACTTCACTTACTGAAACACGCGTATATACGCGCTTTCTTGTGGGCAAACCTGCGTTTAGATATTTATATATTGAGTTCAGGAATCTCATCGGACTTAGAACATATCAGAGACATTCAGGCATACTTTTTCAGATTTACAGAACCGTTATTCAGTTGGCATCCTTCATCATATTGAATCACCCAGTCACTGATCATATCAATACATAATCAACTAGTAGCATAAGGATTATCAAAACAACTCAGATCTGTATGAAGACATCATTGACAGACAACAGTAATACAATAAGACAGATCAGAAATTTCCTTCCACATACTTCTGCAAAACCCTAGATCCCACACGAGCTTTTGATTAACTGAACCTGTGTATATACGTGCTTTTATAGAGATGAACCTGCATATATATCTGCAAACATTACAGGACTGCGCAACTCTTCAGAATAAATAATCAGCTTAGATCTTACCCTTCACTTCAGCAAACATTCACCAGATCACATTGTTGGGGTTCCCATGTTTTGGCAAGTTGGAAATACCAAAAGATGAGACAACATCAGAACCACTTTCAGACCTCAGGATCTAGCCCTCCTGGGTCCAGAGAGGGATCTCTCTATATGGGCAAAGGTTCTATGTCCTTGAAGCTCGAAAGTTAAGGTATTAGGCTAGTTATAGGCATGGGTTTGTTTGACTGATTATTTTTTTGGTTGTTGGGAATCGGAAGGGAAGGGTTCAATGTGAGGCAAGGATGTGCAAAGAGGATTTTAGGCTAAGGACAGATGATTCCAAAAAACACTCGAGACCATTGGGCAATGGAGTCAGGAAAGGGTTTACTTGCTATTCAATATGCAGGCTTTCAGTTGGGCTAGTAATCTAAAGTATTGGATCTTAAAGATGATAGTGTGGCATGAAATGGAAAGAAAGAAGGTGAAAAGCAAGGAAACCTCCAAGGTGACCCTTCAGGAATCAAATCCAGGGACAGGACATGCCATTGGACAACCTGTGATCTGAAACCTAAAAGGTTAACTCTTCAGACAAGGAAACATTAAAGATTTAAACACAAAGGTGAAAACCTGAGATCAGAGACAGACTTTGAAATCTCAATGCTTTGGTATCCAGCTTAAGGGAACTTAGAAAGGTTAAATTAATTGAAAAGGATCCTAGTGAGACAGAGATAGAGTGATAAACTCCCAGTATCGTGATTCATTCAATTAAAGCCTAACAAGAACATCTAAGAACAGATTGGTTAATTCATACATCAGCTAGCAGTAAATATTAGCCACTACACTGGATAATTAACTTGAATCAGTGCTCAGATAACACATATAGCAGAAAAAATTGAAGGCAGGAAGAGCAGAAGCTCAGGGTACCATGTGAGGGTATATCCTAAACCAGATTTCTGATGCATGCCAGAAGAAATGAAATATGATGAACTACAAAGAAAAACAAGGAAAAAGATAGAAAAACATCACCACTGCTTTAAATCAGGATCCAAAGAAATGTGCTTGTCATATTAAAGAGCAACACCAGTCATGTACAACATTACCAAAAACTTGATATTCAGTCTGAAAACATCTTCCTCAGCCTATCTTACAAATTTACATAGAGAACTATCTCTCAAGAGAAACAACTTACAGTTCACAGATATCCGATCAACAACCCTTTACAATGAGTGTCTCATGAGTTTTTATATCAGAAAGAGAGGCGGAGGAGGTAGATGAAACACTAAATGAAACATTAGTCAAAGTACGAGCAGTGGGTCGAAACCCATTATGTTTTAATGTCTATGCATCGAACTTTTGTACTCTTTAGGTGAAAGAGTGGTCTTTGACATGTTGAAATTTACTCCAGGTATGTCTTTGATGTATCCTCGGCTGTAGTACTTGCGGTACTTTGGTGAAATAAACAAAAAGGTGGAAAAATGTTTCTAGGGTCTGCCATACCGTGTACCCAATGCTTCTGGTAGCACCAGAACTATTGTCAGGGCAGAGATCTTCTCTGGAACACGGTAGAATGCAACAGTATGGGCACCCTGTCCTTTCATGAGAAAGAACGGTCTGCTGATGGTGACACTGATTTATTGTTTTCTGCGTTAGAATTTATTAGGCCCTCTGTTATAATCATGAAGTCTTCAACCTGGTGCATTTTTCCTTTCAATTACTGAATTAAGGCAAAAAATATTTGATTACCAGCCTTAAATTCTTTGATCTTTCATTGACACTCTTTTCCGCTCCATTACTGTCCCTATCTATGAAATTTTAGCATTAATGGCGCCGGAGAGGTTTCGTAGAGTTGAAATCTGTCCATTCAATGGAGAATCACATTCTAACACCTTCCCAGGCTCCTCTCTATAATATCAAGCTCTGAACTTAGCTTCTTTGTGCTTTGTGCCACTAAAACAATGACCACGCATCACGACGTTTTCCTCCTACCTGTAACCCTGCAAAACACGTAAACATGTTAAGTAAATCATGCATGGGAAGGGGTGGATGCAATGGAAGGCAGCGAGAATGGAGGTGTAGCATGGCGGGGACAGTGGATGCGAACGAAAAATGGTGGAAATCTGCTCTGATGAGGGTCTGAGAGAAGAAATGCACGGGGGTGATGATCGACGGCGGAAATTAAACGATGAAGGGCTTAGTAAGTCGGGCGAAATACAAAGACACGGGAAAAAGCCACGAAAGCAGGTGACGTGGAGCTTTGGCGGTGGGACTTGGTCAATGGCGGGGGCGATCTAACCTGGACCATCCGATCTCAGGAAGAGATCAACGACTGTAAGCGCATCGGGGGGCGACTGATGGTGGGCCAAGGGCCCTGTTTGCTTTGGTTATCACCCGAGCATCTTGGGGGCGCGATCATCGTCGGATGGCCAGCCTCAGATCAGACAGCGTACGCGCATATCGCGCCGGGCCCGCGGTCGATTTTTAACGCGTGATGAGAGCGGGTTTTCAAAACAGCTTGAGGACACGTGTCGGTCGGTGACGTTGATCGCTGCCGAACGAAAAATACCGCCTTCATTTCAAAAGCAGTGCGATAAAGACCACCGGTTTTGTTCGAGGCGCGATCGCGGGGATCACTGGGATGGCTGGACTGCGGGCCGTTGATCTACGGATTAGATCGATGGTTGTTATGCGATCGGGGAATGAACGGGGAACGCATGTGCATTGTAGGGAAAATGCGGACCGTCGGATTGGCGTTGATCGACGACTGGTATTGCACCCGACCATTGATATGATAAGTGCGTCATGGGCCAACGCTTGGTTTCAATGCTCGGGTCATGTGGAGAAATGGTTTGCGGGGGCTGGCCAAAAGGGGCTAAGCCTGATATATGAAGAATATGGGTTTTTTGGCCTGTTTTCAATGCAATTTGAGGTCGAAAAGGGATAACCGTAGAGGGGAAAAGGGGTTTTTTGGCCAAACAAAGGGTATTTGTGAGGCATAGGAGGGATTTGGGATCATTTCGAGGCATTTAAGGGAGGGAAAAGTAGGGGAAAACAGAGGCTGAGAGAGGATGAAATAAGGAGAAAAAGGCTTTTGGGTATTCTTCTTCACAACAGAGAGGCTTATTGACTTATGAAACAGTAGTGAGGGTTTATCAAAGGATAAAGGGCATGAAAATACTTCAAGGATGGTGTGTTTTCAGGGGAAATGCACTCCTTGAAGGCTCAAAAACTTAGTAGCCCCCTGTTTTCTTGTCAAAAAGTTATAGGGGGCTAATAGTGGCTCCACATGGGGATGGCTTCTTCTTGAAGGAGTCAAGAATTCAGAGGATGATCTTTAGTGTGGGCCAGATGCCTGCTACTTGACACTTCCCTTTTCTTTCTTGGACCACTGCCACAAATCATAAAGTCATTATATTAGTAGTAAAATTCTCCCAAACAACTACCTACCTAGACTATTGTCCTATCATTTTTCTTCAGGGTGCATTTGGACTAGCAGACCCTTTACAACATCAATTTTTTATAATCAGGAAAATAAGCCTATTCTATTTCTACCCTTATTACTCCATGAGACTAGAATAAATTGTTGGCCTCACATGTTTCTCTACCTAATATAATATCTGTTGGGATTAAACTGTCTAGTAGATTTCTTCTCTACATTCTACAACAGAAATTTAAAAACAGTCAAACTAGGTTTAGACAGTCTAGTTTGCTGTGGATCCAAGGCATAAAGACAGTTGCACATGGACAAAAATTTGCAGAAAACTAAAAACAAAATCTTGAAGACTTGAAAACTTAAACTTTGAAGCATCCTTCCTTGCTTTGTGACTCAAGTTTTGAGCTTGTTAGAGTCACTTTCTCTTCTTTGTTTCAGCTCTAGTCTTGGGCTTGTTAGAGTTGATTCTAATTTCTTCTTTGCTGGTCCAGATTTTGGGCATGTTAGGACCAGCTGTCTTTACTTCCTTTGGCTCAGGTTTTGATCATGTTAGAGCCAATATTTATTCTTCGGAGGTTCATGTTTTGAGCATGTCTGAACCTCTATTCTCTCTTTTTTGAAACATTTTCTCTTTTCTTGAAAACATAGCACATCGATGGTATTTACAATGGAAGTGGAAACTGGAAATTGGAAATCAACAATAATATTGTTTGAGCATCCTTCCATTGACAGGACCCCCAGACAGCTCTGTACCATTTAGCTCTTGCAGAAAAAAGGCTTTGGGACCAACAGTGGCCTGGATGATGTATGGACCCTGCCACAAACTGTCAAATTTGCTGTGCTTTCCTTTGTCTTCTATTCTTGAATCCCAATTCAGAACTTTATCTCTAATTTTGAAGTCAGAAGCCTTGGTTCCCTTATTGAACAACTTCTTTATATTTTCCTAAACTTTCAGGGCTCTGTTATAGACCTCTTCCCTTGTTTGCTGGAGATGAATCGTTTGGTTTACCCTCCTTACCATGCTGTCTTCTTCTGTTTGAATCTCTTGGACAAGTTTAATCATTGGTACCCCAAGGCTGGTAGGAAACACTACTTCTATTCCATAGACAAGCTGATAAGGTGACATGCCAATGGATTTCTTTATTGTAAGCCTGTCAGCCCACAAAGCATGCACTAACTTGTTATGCCATGAATTTTTGTTCTCTTTCAGCAGCCTTTTGATGATGGTCACCAAGCTCTTGTTTGATGATTCAACTAACCCATTACCTTGTGGGTAATACGCAGTTGAATGACCGAGTGCTATTTGGTACCTGTGACAAAAATCAATCATTTTCTTGGATCCAAAAGCAACAACATTATTAGTGATTATTTTTCTTGGGCAGCCAAACCGAGAGAGGATGTGGTCTTCTAGGAACTTACTGATAACAGAATCTGTGGCATTCCTAGAAGGTATGGCCTCTATCCACTTTGTGAAGTAGTTTGTGGCTGTCAGGATCCACTTGTGTTGTGCAAAAGAAGCAGGGTGTATTTCTCCTATGAAATCTAGGCCCCATTGCATAAAGGGACCTTCAACAGTGATGGGTTGTAAAGGTAGAGGGAGGAGCTTTCTTTTGCCTTAAAAAATCTGGCATTTATGGCAGACAATTACCATTTTATGGATGTCATTGAAAAGTGTAGGCCAATAATAGCCAGCTCTGAGTATTTTGTTAGCAGTGGCTTTCCAGTTCAAGTGGCCTCCACACTCTCCTGCATGGAACTCCTGTTTAATCCTCTCTACTTCATTTTCAGGCAAACATTTAAGCAATAGGCCATTTGTATTTTTCCATTATAAACATTCATTCAGTATGTAGTAGTTTCTGGATTTTAGCTTTAGGAATATGGCCTTAGTTTTTGATAGTTCAGGAGGGGCATTGAGGTTTGTGAGCACATACAGGATGTCAGAATACCAAGGAGAGTTTTGAAATCGCTTCTCAACAGTGGGATCAGGCAATCCTTCCTGCTCATCCAAGGCATCTATCATGTTTATGTCAAGGGCTTGTAAATTTGATTCAGCCATTAGTTGATCTAAGCCCTAACCTTTGATCAGTTTTGTGGGTTTTATTTCTAGGTCATAATATAAAATCATGGCAATCCATTTTCCCCTCTTCCCATCCGGGTCTTGGGATAGAATGTCTTTCACCACTATGTTTGGCACGTAGGCTATGGTGTGGGAATGCGGTATGTACACCCTAAAGTATTTCAAGGCCTTTACCAGGGCATATGCCTGTTTTTCCATTATGTTATATTTCAAGGGTGCATCCCTCAGAGCTTTGCTGAAGAAAGCAATGGGATGTTCCACTCCCTCTGGGTTTTTCTGCAGTAGAATTGCAGCCACTGTATGCTCGGAGGAAAATGAAAAGATAAGGAAATCTTTTGAGAAATCAGGGCTGATTAGGACAGGAGCCGGGGTGAGTGCAAGTTTAACCGATTCAAAATATTTTTTAGCCTCAATAGTCCATTTAACCCCTATGCCTTTTTTCAGCATATTAGTCATATTTCTGAGGTGTTCAGCTAGGTTGGGAATAAACCTCCTTAGGAAGTTAATTTTCCCAATGAAGGACTATAACTCTTTAATATTCCTTGGGTGTGTTATCTGAAGTATTCCCTCAACTCTTTGTGGGTCTATCCTAATTCCCTTCTCAGATATAATGTGGCCAATAAGCTTACCTTCTTGTAGCCCAAATACAGTCTTTTTAGGATTCAATGATAGTCCGAACCTTCTACATTTTTCAAAGACTCTTCTCAGATGTTTTAGGTGCTCTTCATCAGTCTTGGAGTAGACTGTTATGTCATCTAGATAGATGACAATGAAATGCCCAATTTCATCTAAAAAAGCGATGTCCATCGCTCGTTGGAAGGTTGCACTAGCGTTCATTAGCCCAAAAGGCATTTTTACATACATAAAAGTGCCCCATGGAGTGGTAAAAGCTGTTTTGAGTTGATCTTCTGGGAGTACTAGAACTTGGTTGTAACCTGAAAAACCATCTAACAGGGAGATCTGCCTTGAGCCAACTACCCTCTGCAGGATATGTTCCATTTTTGGTAAGGGGTAATTGTCCTTAAGTGAGGCTCTATTAAGGTTCTTGAAATCTATGCACAGTCTGATCTCAACTGTTTTCTTTCTCACAGCTACAAGGTTTGAGACCCAATCGGAGAACCTCACAGGAACTATTATTCCTGCTTCGTACATCTTCTTTATTTCCTTTTCTACTGCAGGCAATTGTTTCGGGTTTATTCTGCGAAGTTTCTATCTGAGGGGTTTCTGGTTCTATTTCAAAGGTATTTTGTGCTGTATGATGTTTGTGTCATAGGAATTCAAGTCCTCGTAGCTCCAAGAAAACACATCAATGAATTCCTTGAATAGGTCGATATATTTATTTTTCATGCTTGCGGGTAAGGACTAAGCCAACTTAATCATTTTAGTCTTGTATTCAGTGCCTATGTTGCATTCCTCAACGTCAGAGTCTAAGTGTTCAATAGTGGGCTTTTTAGCTACATCATCGAAATCGAAAATATATTCTAGAGGTGCCAGACCTCGAGATATGTTCTTATCTTTTGCCTGTAGCACCTCTATTTCCTCATTATCTGCGTTTTTACATTCTTCGGTTGGATTTCCGATTTGTTCGTTTAAAGTGTTTATTTCTATGTTACAAGGTAGTTCTTCCTTGTCTGAGGGTTCTTCACTTAGGCAGCTATCATTGGACTTAGAGTCTTAATCAGAAGATTCAAACTCATTCTTGCCTATCAAGAAATCCTCAATCTGCTTATCTCCTTCAAAAACCTGCCAATATTTCTCATTATCAGGTACTACAGGTCTGAACTTCGTTTGAATGATGATTTGTTGATCACTGGGAGGTTTGTGATACTAACTAGCTATACACGCTAATCCATTTGCAATTACATTCCGACTCCTAGGAATAAACACTAGTTCATATTCCACAAAGGTCTTCAACAAATCCATAGCGTCATTCCTGTACGCTCTCAGCCTAGGGTGTTTCGCTGTGTATTCACCATTCACTTGTTTGATAATTAACTTAGAGTCTCCTTAAACAACTATCCTATGGGCTCCTATTTTTTTCAACATATTTGTATAAATTTGCTGAATAATGATTAATTATCCACCGAGACTATCCTGATCACATACAATTCGAATTTATATGCAACACATAATCTCTTCCACTCAGATCATCAAACACGCGGAAATAAAACAAGCGATAGCACATCAATTCATCATACACATTAACACAGTATGTATGGGGAAAGCTTATAGCTGAAAACCCCGCAGCTATTGTGTATATTATAATGGAGAAATCATGTAACAAAATCGGTACAATACTCCTCCACAAGTACTTGATCTTATCTCATGAAAAGTTACACAAAAAACTAGCCTCGGTTGAACGGATTTCTTGGATTTCAACTCACCTCCCCTAATTGCCTTGCCTCTATTCGCAATCCAGAGCTGTCTATATAGAGATCCAAGGTTTGAATCTCTTGGCCCAGCTTTGCAATCATCATGAGAAGTCCTCAAGTGTGGTGCAAATCTCATGCACAGGCGAGTATATAACGATAGCTAACTCAACCCTTTCATCTGCCTCTTTCTTGGTCTCCTTGAAATGATCATGCCTTGTAGTAGTGATGTGTTCTTGAGTTGAATAATGAGTTACTAATTAATGAATTAAATAATATTGGTCACTCCTCATAACTAGTTGATTAGCTAGTTAAACTAATCTCAACCAGTTCAACTAAGTTAAACCGAACACAACTCCACTAGCTGTCTCATTAACTCCACCAAACTTCTGCCACTGAAGTCATAACTGAAGTCAACCATGCATGTGCTCACTAAACCCTTGGGAATAGCATAATTCCTCTGTCAGATGCATGAGCCACTTCCAAGGCTCGAACTGAAGTGCTCCAAGAGAGTAAACTGAAGTTTATAGTCAAAATATTATTAAGGGTAAATAATATTTGACTTCCCTATTTTAAGGAGAGGCAGTCTAAAAATAGACTTCGACCTATAGGTCCAAAAAATAGAGTCCCATCTATTTTTACAAACAATACCAATGCTCCAAGAATCTCATACTGCAATCCCCGGACCATGCTCCGTATGTCTAAAAATAGACAGTCTAAAAATAGATTTTGCGCTAGAATTTGCCTGCGGGCCCACTTAGTGAAGGCGACTTCATTTCACTAAGCTCCATCATCTTGCGGCATTTTCAACACTCCCTCTCAGCAAGATATGGATTATCTGCAACCCCTATCCTGCCTCTGTGGAATTCGAACTTGCTCCTGGTGAGCGCCTTCGTCAGGATGTCGGCATCCCGATCCTCCGTGGGAACATATGAAAGCATCATGATTCTCTGCTGAACACAATCTCTGATATGATGGTACCTGATGTCGATGTGTTTGGACCTATCATGAAATACTAGATTAGCCGAGAGTTTAATGCAACTCTGGTTATCACAGTAGATCACTGTAGGCTCCAAATGCAACCTGAACAATCCTGCGAGGATCTTCCTCATCCAAATAGCCTCGCATGCAACCAAGCTAGCTGCCATGTACTCGGCCTCTACTGAACTGAGTGCCACGGATCTCTGCTTCCTGCTGTACCAGGAAACTGCTGTCGACCCAATGCTGAAAACTCCTCCAGAAGTGCTCTTCCGGTCCGTTGGACTCCCTGCCCAATCTGCATCAGTGAAGCCAGAAAGCTTCGCTCCATCCTCCTATCTGTACCATAGACCATATCCCGATGTGCCTCCGATATAGCGCAATACATGCTTGCCTACCTTCCAAAAGAGCTTGGTAGGCTTAACCATAGCTTACGAAAGCTGGTTAACTGCATGGCGTATATCGGGTCGTGTATTGACCGGATACATAAGCGACCCCACCAACTGTCGATAGACAGTGGCATCCACTACCTCCGCTGAAGTAGCATCCTCCTTCCTCCAACCACCAGGAAGAGGAGTGTCAACAGGCTTGCAACCTTGCATGTTGAACCTCTCCAAAATCTCCCGGGCATACTTGCCCTGAGAAACAAACAGTCCTCCGCTGCGCTGCCAAATCTCCAATCCCAGGAAATAATGAAGCATGCCCAAGTCCTTCATCTCAAACTCTCGTGCAAGATCCTCCTTGCATGAAAGTATCAACTGCTCATCGCCAGTCAAAATCAGATCATCTACATACAGTACGATGATCAACAGCTTCCCCTCCACCACAATCTGGTACAGGTTTGGATCCGCCTCACTCTTGGAGAATCCAAGCTTGGTGAAGTAGCTGTCTATCCGAGTGTACCAAGCACGAGGTGCTTGCTTCAGCCCGTACAGTGCTCTCTTGAGTCGGCACACATGCGACTCACTACTAAAGATCTCGAAACCTTCAGGCTGCTCTATGTACACCTCCTCCTCAATGACTCCGTTGAGGAACGCAGTCTTCACATCCATCTGATGAATGTGCCACCCCATCTGCGCTAAGAGAGCAAGGATCGTCCGTATGGAAGAGTACCTTGCGATAGGTGCAAAGGTCTCCTCATAGTCAATCCCCTCGATCTGTGAAAAGCCACGGGCGACAAATCTCGCCTTGTACTTCTCCACACTCCCGTCAGCTGCCTGCTTCACTTTGTAGATCCATCGCGAACCCACCACCGATTTCCCCACCGGTCTTGGGACAATCTCCCATGCACTGTTCCTGACGATCGAATCATATTCTTCGATCATGGCATCAACCCATGCGGGTTCCTCCACAGCTTCCTCAAAAGAGGATGGCTCCGTCACAACACATTGACTCACAAGAGCCATGTATCCAGTGTACCGATCCGGTGACTGTCTCTGTCTGCGCTGTGCTGTAGGTGGTCCTACAACCTTTTCTGCATCCCGAGCCAGTCGCTCAGCTTCTGTAGTGCGCATGCGCCCTCTGATGGTTGGCGCTGCATGGGTGGTTTCTTCCACCTCCTGAACCTCCTCTTGTGGCTGATCCACATTCGAAAGCTCCTCCTTAGGAACTAACAGCTCCTCATCTGCATGCAAGTGTAGCTCCCTCTCAAGCGAACACTGCATGGCTTTCTCCTCCTGAAATTTTATATCCCGTCGCACAACAGTCTTTCGACTATCTGACAAATACACCCGATAGTTGTGATGTGTATCAGTGTACCCCACAAATATTCCAACCTCAGCAGTTGGATCCAGCTTCCTTCTCGCATCTTTCGTCACATGCATGTAGACAGGAGAACCAAAAATCCGCAAATGGGAAATATCAGGCCTCTTGCCAGAATAAGCCTCCTCCGGTGTACTCATGCCAAGCACCTTGTGAGGACAACGGTTCTACACATACACTGCTGTATTTCATGCCTCAGCCCACAAGTGAAGGGGTAGGCCCTGATCATGCAACATCGCCCGTGCAGCACCCACGATCATTCTGTTCTTCCGCTCAGCCACCCCGTTCTGCTGTGGGTTATGGGGTGCGATGAGCTCTCTTCGAATCCCTTCTGCGCTGCAGAACTCCTTGAATTCAGCCGAGATGAATTCACCACCGTTATCACTCCTTAGAGAAATCACCTTCTTCCCCGACTCCTTCTCGACCAGTGCTTTAAACTCACATAACTTCGCGAATGTATCGCTCTTCTTCTGCATGAAGAAGATCCAGCACTTTCGAGAGAAATCATCAACAAAGATCACATAATACCCGTGCTTTGCTGTCGAAGCAACTGAGAAAGGACCACACACGTCTGTGTGAACTCTCTCAAGGATCGTCGTGGCGCGACTATCCTTCTCGTGAAAGGTGGCTTTCACATACTTCCCTAAAGTACACCCCTTGCACTGATCTGACTGCGTAAGGGTGCCCTTAGGAAGCCCAATAGAAATCTGCTGCAGAATCTTCAAAGCTCCATGGTGAAGGTGGCCCAATCTCCTGTGCCACAGTTCGCCCTCATCATCCCGGCTCACCACTTCTCCCGCCTTGCATGCCATAGTTGCGCAGCCATCTACCTGCAACTGATAAAGGTTCTTGGTTTGAACCCCTATCTTCCGAGTCTCTCCAGTAGTCTTACTGCGCAGGAAGGCTTTTCCTTCGCTGAAGACCACATCATACCCCTTATCCTCCAACATCGCCACAGAGATCAAGTTCTTCTTCAATCCAGGTACATGCATGACATCCTTTAATACAAAGGGTTTACCAGACTCCCTCTAAAAGGATATGGTACCGATACCAGTCGCACTGTATCTACCATCATCGCCCATCTCGATGTGCACACCCAGATCTTTGTCCTCCAGATCTGAGAACAAATCCCGATCTCCCGTCATATGAAATGACGCACCGCTGTCCAAGAACCATACCGATCCCATCACACTTGAAACCAAGCATGCGATCAGTGAAAATTCAAGCTCGAGTTGTGAAACCAAAGCTTCTCCATCTGCAGATCTTCCCGCTTGCTTGTTCTTCTTCTTCTTTGGACAATTGGTAGCATAATGTTCGTGATCATGGCAGTGAAAACACTTCACTTTTGCCATATCCTTCTTCTTTCCCTTTGCATCGGAATGAGAAGGTTTCTTACCCTTCCCCTTCTTTGCTTTGGCCACCAAAGCGCAGTTTTCTTCATCAACTCCCTTTGATGAATATCCATCTCGAGTAGTCCTCCTTATCTCCTCCTGCATGAGATCCGCCCAAAGGCGCTCCCATCCTGGTAGCTTCTCCCGACCATTGACACTATCTTGATATGAATTCCAAGCCTTCAAAAGACCAAGGAGAGCCAGGTCGACCATGTCCTCGTCTTCGACAGTCACCCCACACTTCCCATCTCATCTCTGCACTGAGTGAACTTCGTGAGGTATTTAGCGATACTGTCGCCCTTCTCCATCTTGATGTTCCTGAGCTTATCTTTGAGCGCCAGCTTCCTTTGGTCGCTCTTACTCTAGAATAGATCCATCAAAGCTTTCCACATTAAATATGGAGTAGCCTTTCCATGCAGGATGGATACAATATGATCCTTGACGCCCTCCAACAGGATCCTTCGACACTTCGCCATCTTCTTTTGCCATGCATCGACTTCAGCAGGATCAATGGGCTTTTGGACATCCGTATCTACGAACTCCTTCAGACCATTATCTTCTAATACTGCCTCCATGCGATCCTTCCATGCAACATAATTCGAACTGCCTTCAAGAGCATATTCGAGTCGCAAACCGTTGAAAGACATTTTCAACACCGGCACCAAGAAAAAAAAACTGCTGCAAAATTTCGAATTCCACCTCAAAGCTCAACCGCTCTAGATATGTGAGAACAAATTATTTCTAGCACAGAGATTGACTGCAAGGGGCATTTACCAGACCTTTCACTTTCCGAAGAAAGATGAATCCGGAGGCTACCTGGCCCGCATGCAGACTCTGTCTACCGAAATAAGTTTGTAATCACCGTGATGATCAATCTCTGCTTCAATAGCTCCGATACCATGTAGAAATTTGCTGAATAATGATTAATTATCCACCGAGACTATCCTGATCACATACAATTCGAATTTATATGCAACACATAATTTCTTCCACTCAGATCATCACACATGCGGAAATAAAATCAAGCGATAACACATCAAATCATCATACACATTAACACAGTATGTATGGGGAAAGCTTATAGCTGAAAACCCCGCAGCTATTGTGTATATTATAATGGAGAAATAATGTAACAAAATCAGTACAATACTCCTCACAAGTACTCAGTACTTTCTCATGAAGTTACACACAAACTAGCTCAGTTTTGAACAGGTTACTGGTTCAAAACTCACCGCCAATTGCCTTGCCTCTATTGCGCAATCCAGGCCTGTTTATATAGAGATCCAAGGTTCGAATCTCCTTGGCTTGACAGCGCAATCATCATGGGAAATTCCTCCAAGTGTGGTGCAAATCTCATGCACAACTGATGTCGCCACTGATAGCTAACTCCACCCTTTCATCTACCTCTTTCACCGGTCTCCACTGAACTGTCCATGCACTGTAGTGAACTGATGTGTTCTTGAGTTTAATAATGAGTTACTAATTAATGAATTAAATAATATTTAATTCACTCCACTCATAACTAGTTGATTAGCTAGTTAAACTAATCTCAACCAGTTCAACTAAATTAAACCGAACACAACTCCACTAGCTGTCTCATTAACTCCACCAAACTTCTGCCACTGAAGTCAACCATGCATGTGCTCACCAAACCCTTGGGAATAGCGTAATTCCTCTGTCAGATGCATGAGCCACTTCTGTAGCTCGAACTGAAGTGTTCCAAGAGAGTAAACTGTTGTTTATAGTCTAAATATTATTAAGGGTAAATAATATTTGACTTCCATATTTTTAGGAGAGGCAGTCTAAAAATAGCCTTCGACCTCTTCGACCTAAAAAATAGAGTCTCATCTATTTTTACCAACAAGACCAATGCTCCAAGAATCTCAAACTGGAATCCCCGAACCATGCTCCATATGTCTAAAAATAGACATAGTCTAAAAATAGATTTTGCGCCAGAATTTGCCCGCGGGCCCACTTAGTGAAGGCGACTTCATTTCACTAAGCTCCATCATCTTGATGCATTTTCAACAATATTCAAGACTAGGATGAGAGCCTCATACTCTACGATATTATTTGTAAATTTGAATTTAAGGTTGAAGGCATGACTCTCAGCATAGTCAGTCTCCGTGTTATGCAACCACACTCCCGCCCCTGCGGTTTTCTTGGTGCATGACCCATCGAAATTAATTTCCCATAAGGGTTCATTCTTGGGCTGTGGATGGTTTTGTTCTTCGCATGGTGTATGAGTTTGTGAGGAGTGACTAGCCGGCTGTTCACATTCTGTTTCTTGTTGACTCGTAGTTTTTTTTTCAATGCACTGTCCAAAAATTTCATCTTTGTTTTCTTTTGAGGTTAGAGAGGCCATTATGTTGAAATCTATGGGCTCTTCCCTATTGTTTATATCTCTTCTTTCTAGCTCTAGCTCTTCTAAGGATTCATCATTGCAAAGGATAAAGAAGTCCAGATCTATGTGTACAGAGTAAAGAGGAGAATTTTCAGGCTTTTCAAGGCTGCTGACCAGGAATTTCATTTGTGCCTCTCTATATAGTCTCCTAAGCTGGCTAAAGACAGGGATTATGGCATATGCCCCATCCATCTGCATTGTACCTTGCAGCTTGGCTCTCCATGACCTTGATAGTAACATGTCGTACTTAGGTGGCACATCTGCCACTACAACATCCATAACCATACATTTGGCTGGAATCTGGGTTAAGTTCACACATAGTTCCTTGATTAGGCCAAGACACTTTACCCTGCTCGAGTCAAATGAATATAAATATTTATAAGGGCGAGTTATCTCTAGGCCTAAATTTTCCATAACTACTTTAGGCATTAAGTTGTGTGAGGCCCCAGAGTCATGCATTGCATTGTGAAGGATCTTGTCATGGATATTGAGACTGATATAAAAAGGAGGTATTACCCCTTCCTGAAACTTCCCTTCTATATTTGGACCAAATAGGAGAGTTGGTTGATCATCACTCAGATTGACAATATCACTGTTCTCCCTTAGATTTAATGATTTCAAAATTTGGCCTTTATATACATTCTGAGTGGGCAGCTCAGAGAGTGGGACAAAGATCTTAATTTTAGCAATCTCACTCTCCAAATTGAAGAGAGATTGACTCTTTGTGACACTCAAATATGTTTTGTTAGCCATTACTTTAGTGGTAGGCTCAGTGTGCTGATTCTCACTATGTACAGGATTAGGAACTGTTTTATCAGGAGCACTAACTACAGTGCTAGTGCTGCTAGTTGGTTGAATTTGTTTATCAGTGTGTTGGTTGTCCCTTTCTTTGTTCTTCCCAGAAATTTCAGCTGCTGATTTGTTACTTTCAACATTTGCTTTAGAAGTTTTCTCAGGCCTTTTCTTAATGGTAATATCAGAAGCTTTTGGTTTGGAATTTTCTAAGCTCTTTTTTCTTCTAAGCTCATATTGTTCCCTGACCTGCATGATGGAATTTTCAAATCCAAGCCCGTAATCCTCAGATTCTAATCTTTCCTCGTCCCAATATGAGGGTGAGGGTTGATCTTCTTATGTGGAACAATTGCGGATTGAGTTATCTCTCTCAAACATATTTATAGTGTTTTCCTCAGACTCTTCTATAATCCCCTCATCTTCATCAAGGAAGTTCTCTTGAAATGGGGGTATGACTTTTTGTTCTGATTCTCTTTGTCTGTTGGGAGTGGTATTGTTCCTTATAAAGTTCTGGTTCTGGTTATGATTTTGGTTTCTGTTCTGATTATTAACTGTGACAACCATTTTTTCCATCATTTGCTGTAGCTTTTCCACGTTTTTGGATAGACGGTCATAATTGGGGTCAGATGTGGAAGCTACAGTGTCATCTTTATATGTTACCCTTTTCTCAGCCCTCATTCTTGCTTTCTTCTCAATCAGGTTAGCCTCTACACTAACTACTCCCCTTTGCAAGTCTTCTAATGTGTTGTAATCTCTCTCCCTAAGATATTAGGCCATGTCAGCATCAAAGCCTTCGGGATATTTCACTAGAGCCATACCTTGGGGAGGTTTCATGTGTGGGGGAAGAGCGTTGTAAACACTGTTGAACCTGGTAGAATAGTCATGGACACTTTGTCCTACATTTCTCTTCAGGTTCTTGTACTCTGCTAAGATTTGGAGAGGGTTGGTCTTAACTTCCCATTTATTTATGAAGGTCTGATATAAAGAGGGTAGATATTGGATGCTATTAGGAGGTAGGCCCTTAAACCATTTCTTCACATCACCTCCTCAACTCTAGGAAAAGATTCTCATTTTGACTGTATCATCATCTATCTCCATGTAGTCAAAATAATCTTCCATCCTGTCTACATGGTGCTGAGCTGTGGTAGACTCCTTTTCAGTGAAGTGTGGGATCTTTGATTGGTAATCATTGGGTAAGGGTACTAGAGGCTGGGGTAACATCAGAGGTGCATACCAGGTTGCCATGATGATGTTCTGAGGAGGTAAGGGGTTGGCTTGAGCAGCTGGTATATGGATGACAGGGATACTAGGACCAGTAGATGTCTTTTGGGCTGATTTAGGACGATTGAGTCCAAAGTTTTGAATGAAGTGAATATCAGGAGGTGTATATGGAGGGGTCTCTCTGTCCCTAATGTGTTTACTACTTTGGGGTGGTGAACCAGGAAGCTCAAAATTTGGCTGGTCTAGAACACTGAATGACCTAGTTCTCGGTAGGCTGCTTGGTAGGTCTAGGTCAAAATGAATGTCTGATAGAGCTGTGAAGTCTTCTGGTGTAGAGTTATCTCTATGGACGTGTTTGGAAATAGTTGGATTTCTGGGTGTAGGAGATTTCCTAATGATACCCTCAGGGTTGTCAACTATGTCAGGTGGGTTTGGGTTAGGATAAGCTCTCGTATGAATGGTTCTTGAAGCTAGAATGTTGTCTTTAAAAAAAGGAGCTTAATCCTACTTGTCACTTCTGTTATGGCTGATGTTGTTATGGAGGCTGGTCTCCCAGTGGAGTCTTATGTGAACCAAGATAATCAACAGGCCTACTGATCACCAGTGGAGTCTTTGGTCGTTGAAGACATATGGAGTCGCCAGGTGGAAGGTTTAGAATGTTTCAAGAAGGTACACTATCCACCACAGTGCTTATGTAATGTCCCTTTTCGAGGATATCCTTAAACACAACAAAATCTAACCAGAGATGGAATGGGAGGGATTTCACCAGGTATTTCACCTCTGAAAGAGAGTCAGACCTGGAGGCTACCTGGCCCTATCCAGACTCTATCTAAGAGTGTGGGAGAAACACAACAAGTGGTGCAGAAAGTGAATTGCAAGTGGAAGTGTTTCGCTGCCAAACTAACGAGAGATTGTTGGCTTTATGAGGCTCTTGTGATGTAGTAAGATGGCAAATACTTAGAAATTCCTCAGTGGAGTCGCCATTATGTTGGGGTTCCCATGTTTTGGCAAGTTGGAAATACCAAAAGATGAGACAACATTAGAACCACTTTCAGACCTCAGGATCTAGCCCTCTTGGGTCCAAAGAGGGATCTCTCTATATGGGCAAAGGTTCTATGTCCTTGAAGCTTGAAATTTAAGGTATTAGGCTAGTTATAGGCACGGGTTTGTTTGACTGATTGTTTGTTTAGTTGTTGGGAATCAGAAAGGAAGGGTTCAATGTGAGGCAAGGATGTGAAAAGAGGATTTTAGGCAAAGGAGAGATGATTCCAAAGAACGCTCGAGACCATTGGGCAATGGATTCAGGAAAGGGTTTACTTGCTATTCAATATGCAGGCTTTCAGTTGGGCTAGTCATCTAAAGTATTGGATCTTAAAGATGATAGTGTGGCATGAAATGGAAAGAAAGAAGGTGAAAAGCAAGGAAACCTGCAAGGTGACCCTTCAGGAATCAAATTCAGGGATAGGACATGCCATTGGACAATCTGTGATCCGAAACCTAAAAGGTTAACTCTTCAGACAAGGAAACATTAAAGATTTAAACACAAAGGTGAAAACTTGAGATCAAAGAGAGACTTTGAACTCTCAATGCTTTGGTATCCAGCTTAAGGGAACTTAGAAAGGTTCAATTAATTGAAAAGGATCCTATTGAGACAGAGAAAAAGTGCTAAACTCCTAGTATCCTGATTCATTCAATTAAATCCTAACAAGAACATCTAAGAATAGATTGGTTAATTCATACATCAACTAGCAGTAAATATTAGCCACTACATTGGTTAAATTAACTTGAATCAGTGCTTAGATTGTTGAAAATGCAGCAAGATGATGGAGCTTAGTGAAATGAAGTCGCCTTCACTAAGTGGGCCCGCAGGCAAATTCTGGCGCAAAGTCTATTTTTAGACTATGTCTATTTTTAGACATATGGAGCATGGTTCGGGGATTCCAGTTTGAGATTCTTGGAGCATTGGTCATGTTGGTAAAAATATATGGGACTCTATTTTTGTGACCTATAGGTCGAAGAGGTCGAAGTCTATTTTTAGACTGCCTCTCCTAAAAATAGGGAAGTCAAATATTATTTACCCTTAATAATATTTGGACTCTAAACAACAGTTTACTCTCTTGGAGCACTTCAGTTCGAGCTACAGAAGTGGCTCATGCATATGAAAGAGGAATTACACTATTCCCAAGGGTTTGATGGCATCATGCATGGTTGACCTCAGTTAGGACTTTAGTGGCAGAAGTTTGGTGGAGTTAATGAGACAGCTAGTGGAGTTGTGTTCTGTTTATTTTAGTTGAACTGGTTGAGATTAGTTTAACTAGCTAATCAATTAGTTATGAGTGGAGTGAATTAAATATTATTTAATTCATTAATTAGTAACTAATTATTCAACTCAAGAACACATCAGTTCACTACAGTGCATGATCAGTTCAGTGGAGACCAGTGAAAGAGGTAGATGAAAGGGTGGAGTTAGCTATCAGTGGCGACATCAGTTGTGCATGAGATTTGCACCACACTTGGAGGATTTGTCCATGACAATTGCGCAGTCAAGCCAAGGAGATTCGAACCTTTGATCTCTATATAGACAGGCCTGGATTGCGCAATAGAGGCAAGGCAATTGGCGGTGAGTTTTGAACCAGTAACCTGTTCAAAACTGAGCTAGTTTGTGTGTAACTTTATGAGAAAGTACTGAGTACTTGTGAGGAGTATTGTACTGAGTTTGTTACATTTTTTCTCCATTATAATATACACAATAGCTGCGAGGTTTTCATCTATAAGCTTTCCCCATACATACTGTGTTAATGTGTATGATGATTTGATGTGCCATCGCTTGTTTTATTTCCGCATGTGTGATGATCTGAGTGGAAGAGATTATGTGTTGCATATGAATTCGAATTGATATGTGATCAGGATAGTCTCGGTGGATAATTAATCATTATTTAGAAAATTTCTACATGGTATCAGAGCTATTGAAGCAGAGATTGATCATCACAGTGATTACAAACTTATTTCGGTAGACAGAGTCTGCATGCAGGCCAGGTAGCCTCCGGATTCATCTTTCTTCGGAAAGTGAAAGGTCTGGTAAATGCCCCTTGCAGTCAATCTCTGTGCTAGAAATAATTTTTTCTCATAGATCTAGAGCGGTTGAGCTTTGAAGTGGAATTCGAATTTTGCAGCAGTTTTGTTTTCTTGGTGTCGGAGTTGAAAATGTCTTTCAACGGTTTGCGACTCGAATATGCTCTTGAAGGCAGTTCGAATTATGTTGCATGGAAGGATCGCATGGAGGCAGTATTAGAAGATAATGGACTGAAGGAGTTCATGGATACGGATGTCCAAAGGCCCACTGATCCTGCTGAAGTCGAAGCATGGCAAAAGAAGATGGCGAAATGTCGAAGGATCCCGTTGGAGGGCGTCAAGGATCATATTGTATCCAGCCTGCATGGAAAGGCTTCTCCATATTTAATGTGGAAAGCTTTGACGGATCTATTCCAGAGTAAGAGCGACCAAAGGAAGCTGGCGCTCAAAGATAAGCTCAGGAACATCAAGATGGAGAAGGGCGATAGTATCGCCAAATATCTCACGAAGTTCACTCAATGCAGAGATGAGCTGGGAAGTGTGGGGGTTACTGTCGAAGACGAGGACATGGTCGACCTGGCTCTCCTTGGTCTTCCGAAGGCTTGGCACTCATATCAAGATAGTGTCAATGGTCGAGAGAAGCTGCCGGGATGGGAGCGCCTTTGGGCAGATCTCATGCAGGAGGAGATAAGGAGGACTACTCGAGATGGATCTTCATCAAAGGGAGTTGATGAAGAAAATTGTGCTTTGGTTGCCAAAGCAAAGAAGGGGAAGGGTAAGAAAACTTCTCATTCCGGTGCAAAGGGCAAGAAGCAGGATATGGCGAAAGTGAAGTGTTTTCACTGCCATGATCACTGACATTATGCTACCAATTGTCCAAAGAAGAAGAAAACAAGCAAGCTGTGAAGATCTGCAGACTTTAGAAGCTTTGGCTGGCATGTAGCTTGACCACTGATCGCATGCTTGGTTTCAAGTGTGATGGGATCGATGTGGTTCTTGGACAGCGGTGCGTCATTTCATATGACGGGAGATCGGGATTTGTTCTCAGATCTGGAGGACAAAGATCTGGGCGTGCACATCGAGATGGGCGATGATGGTAGATATAGTGCGACTGGTATCGGTACCATATCCTTTCAGAGGGAGTCTGGTAAACCCTTTGTGTTGAAGGATGTCATGCATGTACCTGGATTGAAGAAGAACTTGATATATGTGGCGATGTTGGAAGATAAGGGGTATGATGTGGTCTTCAGCGAAGGAAAAGCCTTCCTGCGCAGTAAGACTACTGGAGAGACCCGGAAGATAAGGGTTCGAACCAAGAACCTTTATCAGTTGAAAGTAGATGGATGTGCAGCAATGGCATGCAAGGCGGGAGAAGTGGTGAGCCGGGATGATGAGGGCGAACTGTGGCACAGAAGATTGGGCCACCTTCACCATGGAGCTTTGAAGATAATGCAACAGATTTCTACTGGGCTTCCTAAGGGCACTCTTGCGCAGTCAGATCCGTGCAAGGGGTGTACTTTAGGGAAGTATGTGAAAGCCACCTTTCACGAGAAGGATAGTCGCGCCACGACGATCCTTGAGAGAGTTCACACAGATGTGTGTGGTCCTTTCTCAGTTTCTTCGACAGAAAAGCACAAGTATTATGTGATATTTGTTGATGATTTCTCTCGAAAGTGCTGGATCTTCTTCATGCAGAAGAAGAGCGATACATTTGCGAAGTTATGTGAGTTTAAAGCACTGGTCGAGAAGGAGTCGGGGAAGAAGGTGATTGCTCTAAGGAGCGAAAATGGTGGTGAATTTATCTTCAAGCCGACTCATGAGCTCTCAGCGTGCAGGATTTCTGAGAGGAGGCCTGGCTGACTCATAACCCAAGGGCAGAATCTGGTGGTTTGCGTAAGAAACGAACGATCGTGGTAAAGGCATCAAAGATAACAAGTTGCATGACTGTATTTACCCTTCACTAGGTCAAGATGCAATACAACAAGCAGAGCAGCAAGTAACTGCATTGTCCCTGGTGTTCTTGGCATGAGTACACTGAGGAGGCTTATTCTGCAAGAGGCCTGATATTTCCCATTTGCGGATCTTTGGCTTCCTGCTTGCAGGCTGCATGTGACGAAGGATGCAAGAAGGAAGATGGATCCGACCGCAGAGGTTGGAATATTTGTGGGGTACACTAATACACCTCACAACTATCGGGTGTATTTGTCAGACAGTCGAAAGACTGTTGTGCGACGGGATATCAAGTTTCAGGAGGAGAAAGCCATGCAGTGTTCACTTGAGAGGGAGCTACACTTGCATGCAGATGAGGAGCTGTTAGTTCCTAAGGAGGAGTTTCTGGATGTGGATCAGCCACAAGAGGAGGTTCAGGAGGTGGAAGAAACCACCCATGAAGCACCAACCATCAGAGGGCGCATGCGCACTACAAGCCTTCGAGCGACCGTCTGCAGAGGCAGAAGGCTGTAGGACCACCAAGGAAAGATGAACATGTGACAGAGGCCACCGGGATCGCATTAATCGGGATACATGGCTCTGGGGAGTCACGCGGACGAGCCATCCATTTTGAGGAAGCCGGTGAGGAACCCGCGTACAGATGCCATGATCAAGAATATGATTCATCGCTGAAACAATGGCATGGGAGATTTATCCTGGAAGATCGTGAGGGAAATCGGGGCAGGGTTCAGGATGGATCTATAAAGTGAAGTTGTGCGGGGCCGACGGAGTGGAGAAGTACAAGGCGAGATTTGTCGCCCGTGGCTTCTCACAGATCGAGGGGATTGACTATGAGGAGACTTTTGCACCTGTCGCAAGGTACTCTTCCATACCGACGATCCTTGCTCTCTCAGCGCAGATGGGGTGGCACATTCATCAGATGGATGTGAAGACTGCGTTCCTCAATGGAGTTATTGAGGAAGAGGTGTACATAGAGCAGCCTGAAGGTTTTGAGATCTTCAGCAGTGAGTCGCATGTGTGCCGACTCAAGAGAGTACTGTACGGGCTGAAGCAAGCACCTCGTGCTTGGTACACTCGGATAGACAGCTACTTCACCGGGCTTGGATTCTCCAAGAGTGAGGCGTATCCTAACCTGTACCAGATTGTGGTGGAGTGAAGTCATGGATCATCGTACTCACATTTTTCCCTCTCTGCGAGACCGCGCGGATGGGGTCAGGGAGCACTTCTGCCAAGGAGGATCTCGTACCCAGGAGTTTGGAGATGAAGGACCCGGCATCCTCTTCATTATTTCCCGGGGATTGGAGACGAAGGGCCATAGCTGAGGATTGTTTGTTTTCGGCAGGTGAAAGCGTAGACTTCGGGAGAGGGTTCGCACATGGGTACGCAAGCTCGTTGAATACCCTCTTCCCTGGTCGTGGAGGAAGGAGGATGCTATCAATGATAAGGATACTATTCATCGACGGGGCCAGGGGGTCGCTTATGGTCTGGCTGAATACACTTAATTGACAGTTGGTGTCGTTAACCGCCTTTCTGCAAGTTTTGCTGCTGCTTTTCCAGCTGCCTTTTTGGGCAAAGTATGCGGTATTGCACATAGGTTGAAAATAACATCGGGATATGGTCTATGGCACAGACAGGAGGATGGAGTGAAACTTTCTGGTTTCACTGATGCAGATTGGGCAGGGAGTCCAACGGACCGGAAGAGCACTTCTGGAGGAGTTTTCAGCATTGGGTCGATAGCAGTTTCCTGGTACAGCAGGAAGCAGAGATCCGTGGCACTCAGTTCAGCAGAGGCCGAGTACATGGCAGCAAGCTTGGCTGCATGTGAGGCTATTTGGATGAGTAAGATCCTCATGATTGTTCGGCGATTGGAGCCGCAAGGAAGACTATTCTGACAATCATAGGCTGGATGAACCTCATTAATCTAGTATTTCATGAGGATCCAAATACATTCCACATCAGTGGCCCATCGTACGGGAGATTTGTGTTCGCTGAGAACTTGGTGTGGTTTCTGTTCATCAGGATCATATTTATTATCCGACGAAGGCGCCCACGATAAAGTTCGAATCACGAGGGTGATAGGTTGCAGATAATCCATATCTTGCCGAGAGGGAGTGTTGAAAATGCAAAGTAAGATGATGGAGCTCTAGTGAAATGGGGTTACTTTCACTATGTCTACAGTACCGCTTTGAAAGTCTATTTTTAGACATATGGAGCATGGTACAGGGGTTGCAGTATGTTATTCTTGGAGTATTGGTCATGTTGGTAAAAATAGATGGACCTCTATTTTTGGACCTATAGGTCGATGTCTATTTTTAGACCGCCTATCCTAAAAATAGGGAAGTCAAATATTATTTACCTTAATAATATTTGGACTCTAAACTTCAGTTTACTCTCTTGGAGCACTTCAGTTCAAGCCTTGGAAGTGGCTCATGCATCTGACAGAGGCATTACGCTATTCCTAAGGGTTTGGTGAGCTCATGCATGGTTGACTTCAGTTAGGACTTCAGTGGCAGAAGTTTGGTGGAGTTAATGAGACAGATGGTGGAGTTGTGTTCAGTTTAACTTAGTTGAACTAGTTGAGATTAGTTTAACTAGCTAATCAACTAGTAATGAGTGGAGTGAATTAAATATTATTTAATTCATTAACTAGTAACTCATTATTCAACTCAAGAACACATCAGTTCACTACAGTGCATGGACAGTTCAGTGGAGACCAGTGAAAGAGGTAGATGAAAGGGTGGAGTTAGCTATCAGTGGCGACATCAGTTGTGCATGAGATTTGCACCACACTTGGAGGATTTGTCCATGACAATTGCGCAGTTAAGCCAAGGAGATTCGAACCTTGGATCTCTATATAGACAGGCCTGGATTGCGCAATAGAGGCAAGGCAATTGGCGGTGAGTTTTGAACCAGTAACCTGTTCAAAACTGAGCTAGTTTGTGTGTAACTTCATGAGATAGTACTGAGTACTTGTGAGGAGTATTGTACCGAGTTTGTTACATGATTTCTCCATTATAATATACACAATAGCTGCGAGGTTTTCAGCTATAAGCTTTCCCCATACATACTGTGTTAATGTGTATGATGATTTGATGTGCTATCGCTTGTTTTATTTCCGCATGTGTGATGATCTGAGTGGAAGAGATTATGTGTTGCATATGA